>BLSH010176472.1:930595-946235 GCA_018402905.1 Glandirana rugosa
TCACATTGGACTATTTGCTTGAATTTATATATTGATTTACTTATATAATTGATTTTTTTCACAAGTTTAGTGTATTTACTTTGTTGCACATGTTATTTACCAGGTTTTTTTATATGGTGATGTGCCATTACCTTTATACTTTGATTATTACAATATTTTAGAGGTGTTATCCTTTACACTCCCTTAAAGGGGCAGGTACCTCACCTTGTGTTATGTTTATAGGGTGCCTTGACTCACTTGTATATTTCATATCCTGAGATAACCGTTTAATGACCACCATATGAATGTGAGGGGATATATAAGGCATTTACTGGAAGGTTTGTCTACAGGCAATAAGGAACATGAAAAAGATAGACAGCTATCTCAGGTCCTATACCATCCATCTACAGCCATCAGAACCAAACTATGTGGAAGAGAAAAAAAGGGGGGGGGTATAAAAGGGGAAAAGAAGAAAGCAAACAAAAGATAAGGAATGGAGAAGAGGTGGGACCACCACCAACTGCATCTCTGATGAGTATGCTTAGTTGTATCACACCAGAGGCAAGGATCAGGTAAGACTTCTAAGATGCAAAGTTGAAATATTCCAACCGGATGGTTTTTGAAACTTTTAAGCCCTAATGGGTGAAACACGTTAGAGGGGGCGTTCCAAGGGTAGGACTGCCATTGCCACGTTGGTGGATATCTCTTGCCATGAATATGGATGCCAGTGATTTATCTAGTGTACAGTGCCACTTTCATTCTTTCTTTAACCACATGCTTAGTGGGCACTTATAACCACTTCCTGACCAGGCCACTTTTCATCTTTTAACCCTGTCACACTTTCAATGATAATTGTGCGGTGATGCAACACTGTACCCAAATGAAGTTTTATCATTTTTTTCACACAAATAGAGCTTTCTTTTGGTGATAATCACCACTGTTTTTTTTGTTTGCTAAACAAACAAAAAAGACTGAACATTTTGAAAAAAAGCAAAACAAAATATTTTTCATATTTTGTTATAAAATTTTGCAAACAGGTAATTTTTCTCCTTCACTGATAGGCACTGATGAGGTGGCACAGATGGGCACTGATAGGCTGCACTGATGGGCACTGATGAGTTGGCACTGATGGGCACTGAAAGGCGGCACTGATCAGGAGTCACTGATAAGTTTGCACTGATCAGGAGTCACTGATAAGTTTGCACTGATGGGTGGCACTGATGGGCACTGATAGGTGGCAATGATGGGCACTAATAGGTGGCACGGAGAGGAGACACTGATAGGCGACACTGATGGGCACTGATAGGTGGCACTAATGTGCACTGATAGATGGCACTGATGGGCACCAATTGGCAGCACTAATGGGCACTGATAGGCAACACTGCTGGGCACTGATCAGGAGGCACTGTTGATGAGGCACTGGTGGGCACTGATTGTCAGAACTTATGGGCACTGATGGGTACTGATAGGTGGCATTGATGGGCCCTGATTAGCAGTACTGATGGGCACAGAAAGGTTGCACTGGTGGGCAATGATAGGTGGCAAGGGTGGGCAGTGATTAGTGGTACTGTAGGGCACTGATTAGTAGCACTGGTGATCACCAATGTCCCTCTAACAGAGGCTGTTTAATGACTTCCTTCTTTTCTTCACGCTGACAGCATGAAGAAAAAGAATAGCCAGAAACCGGCTTCTGTTTACTTCCATGATTAGCTGTCATTGGCTGACAGCTGATCACGTGGTAAAGGGCCCGATGTGATTGGCCCTTTACCCTGCTCTGTGATCAGCCGAGTTCCAAGGGCGCGAAAACAAGAGGACATCCATCTACTCCCTCCCGACATTTTAAGCCTGCGCTGTAGCTTTTTCCGGCTATAGTTCGGGCGCAAAGTGGTTAAAGTAACTCTGAATCCTAAATGCATGGTGTTTAGCTTGCTAAAGCCTTGTGCATCATACTGTATATGATGTCCTTTTTTCCATACATTTTTTTCTCATCACTTTTTCATCCTTAGCTGCATCTCAGTGCTGCTGATCTTCGCCTTGCCCCTTTTAGTGCTCCAGCACTGGCTACACATCATTGATCTGGACTGGCTGTCTGATTGTGACTAAGGTATACCATGCCTGAACAATGTGTGTTTGCATTAGCACTTATATTCTCTCTATTAGGGAACCCTGTAGTCTCCAACGTGAGACAGTTGTCACCCTATTACAGGAATTACCTGAACAAGCACAGTCATGGCAGGATTACTTGCTATTATTTTAATAATTTTAATATATATAAAGACGTACTAAAGGGTTGATTTTTTTCATTTGTTAAGACAGTATTCACAAATGTGGCACAATTTCACATATTATTTATCAAAAACCATCTAAAAACACAATGCTGGTTCACACCAGAATTGCCCAGGAATTTGCTCGTTCCTGTGCGATTTATGTGCAATTCAGTGCAATGCAATCTTCAATTCATTCATTTGAATAGGCTGAAATTGCACTGGGTCACACAAAAGTAGCGCATGTGCTACTTTTAAAAATGCACTGCAACTTCAATATCATGAGATCCGGCGAAAGTAAACACATTGCAATTGCAATCAGCCTTTGGGGTGTTGTTAAAGTTTTACTAAACCCAGGACCCTGCATTCACTATATTTGGTCCCCCACAGTACACAGAACATGGAAATGCAATGATTTTTAGTAAATATAATCTGCTAAATACATTTTCTGATCAGCAGTATATAGCAGTCTTTTGACTTCTACCAGTGTTTGGTTAAAGCTTGGAGGATGAGTTTTCATTCTACTTTGGCTGTCCTATGAGGCTGCAGGACCCCTGACCCCCTGTCTGAACAGTGCTGACCCTGTGCCGATCAAATGTGCCCTCCCAAGAAATAAACTCTCTAGCAATGCACAGCAAACTGAGCATGTGCAGAGTGACTCCAAAGGTTCTGTCTTATCGGGAGATGGATTGGGGACAGTGGAAGAAGGGGCGGATCAGAGAAAACAGGATCAAACAGTCTTTTTGCACAAGTCAGAGGATTAACCTCCACAGTATAACAAGCATGCATTACTGCATATACAGATTGATTTTTGTATTGTGGGTTTAGTAACACTTTAAGAAACCATTGACACCAGCATAAGATCACACACCCAGTGCATTTGGAAAGCGGTTTGGGAAACACTCACAGAATGCAGGTTTCTCACACCACATTCCAGCGTGAACAAGCTATAATCCTTTAAAGCTATTACAGGTGCAGCCTCTGGGTCCCTATGTGACACTTTCCCGAAATTCCAGTCTCACCTACGTTTACAATTCCCCTTCCCCTACATGTCCCAAAAATCAAAACGCCACCATGCTACTCCAGCTGCCTGTGCTTGTTGGAGCAGGCAGCACATTGACATCAGCCAGGGGTCCCAGGAGCAAACATAAAAGCATGCCTCCGGTGGGAATTCACAGGGCCTGCAAGCAAAGAGCCACCCTTACAATGAGAAGTAAGAAAAGGAGAAATAGAAATAAATACAACATAGAAGATGCCGATGACTACGTAATGCCTCGTACACACGGTTCGACGGTCGTATACAACAGGTCGTACGAACGACCGTTGTATGCGAAATCGATCTTTAGTACGCGTGATTAGAACCGCCGACGTACGACGGTCATACAACAGGAGTTGTATAAGCAAACTAGAAAACTTGGTAGTACCAACAAGCCGTCTTACAACCGTTGTATCGTGTGTACAGAGAAGTTGGTCCAACAAGTTGTATTGTGCATGCTCAGAAGTCAGGAACGGCCAGACACTAATTACATGCACCTGAACTTTCTCTTTATACGTTCATAACACGTCACTACGTTCAGCTTGGTCGTACGATCGTGTAGTGCATGTCAGTGTGCTAGATACAACAGCCAACATACGATTTGGTCCGTTCGGTCGTACGACCGTCGAACCGTGTGTATGAGGCTTAAGTCCTATCCTCAACATCAAATACAGGGGAAAAAAAGTTAGGTTTATTATCACCATAAAAAATATTGAAACTAACTTCTGAAATGACAATGGGAACACTTCTATGCATGCGATTTTAGCTATTGGATTTGGATCTACTTTAATGCTTTTTAGAATATATCATCAGAATATGGGTGTTTTTATATACTTGCCCAGAGTTCTGCTTTATGGAGATTGCCAAGCTAACAATAAAAGCACCAGGAGACACAGAGACAATTTTCAGATGATTCCGACGCCACAAATCAAACAATAATCATATTTCTTCTGTAATCAGGCCATTTATTTATTGTGGTAGGAAATGACAGGACATTTCTGGTTGATGAGCCAGAGGTCAGCTCACCATCAAGTCGCTATCAACTCTTGAGCTGTTAGGATTTGATCTGAGCTCCAGGCGCTTCCTTCCCCGGCTCCCCTGTCAGCTTCCCTTTTGTTCACGTTCCATATTACACAAGAGACTGTCTCAGACCCAATTTAATTAGTAGGGATTTTGAGATCCTAGAAGCAGCCCGGTCCACCGGCCAAAGCTCATATCTCATAACTGTCTCTGCATTCGGCTGGAATTTTTACAAAATGAGAAGTATTATCATCTCTACAAAATGATATTTGAGGAGGGATTGTGTGGAATTTATCTGAGGTCTGCAGTATAGGTACGTTCTAGAACTTTATGTCATTTCAAAGATGTGCCTTTTGAGATGTTTGCCAACTGCTCTTGCCAAAATTGTTAAGCAAAGGGTAGCATCAAACTGTTCTTTCCTTTCCCTCAGTCCTGTGTGCTCAGTATGGGGCAGTCTTAAGGATATGTAAACCCGATCATTAAAATCTCATATAAGCTTGGTTATGTTAAAATATTTTTTTTTATGTTTTTAAATCTGTACATTTTGGAAATTAATACCTAGCTATCCAGCTATAAAGGACAGGTCAGGCACTTCTTCTAGGGTAACAACATTCTGCATCGAGAAAGCTGAGATTTATGCAGTCTAGAGAGGAAGTGGCTGAGAAAAGGCTTCAAGAGATCAGCTGCACTGAGAATTAAATATAAAAAAAGGTAAAACATTTTTTTAAAGGTCAAGGTTTGTAATACACAAGTACCACAATCCGCATTTTTATGAACTACTTCCGGGGATACAGACACTGCCAGCAGCACAAATAAACATTATACAGTTCCAATAATTCCGGTAACACATAACGATCTAGCTGGAGCACTTGCACATAGTCTGTTACATAGTTATATAGTTAGTCAGGTTGAAAAAAGACACAAGTCCATCCAGTTCAACCAAAAAAAAAAAAATATATATATATATATATAACCATACAATCCCATATACAATCCTTCACCCACAATTGATCCAGAGGAAGGCAAGAACTCCAGCAAAGCGTGATCCAATTTGCTATAGCGGGGGAAAAAATTATTTCCTGATCCCCCGAGAGGCAATCGGATTCACCCTGGATCAACTTTATCTAAACATTTTAGTACCCAGTTATAATACTTACATTAAGGAAAGAATCCTGGCCTTTTATAAAGCAATCTACTGTGCTGGCCAAAACCACCTCTGTGGGGAGTCTATTCCACATTTTCACAGCTCTTACTGTGAAGAAACCTTTCCGTATTTGCAGATGAAATCTTTTTTCCTCTAGACGTAAAGAATTCCCCCTTTGTGATAAAGAATTCCTTTGTGATGACCTTAAAGTAAATAACTCAACACGAAGTACATTATATGGACCACTTATATATTTGTACATGCTGATCATATCCTCTCTTAATCTCCTCTTCTCAAGAGTCCATACCTCTCTTAATATAAGAAAGGATTTTGCTTGCTTTGGAAACCGCAGCTTGGCATTGCATGCCATGATTAAGCTTATGATCTACCAAAACCCCCAGATCCTTCTCTACTATGGATTCCCCCAGTTTCACTCCCCCTAGTATGTACGATGCATGCATATTCTTAGTTATGCTAATTCAACTGGAGGAGTCAAACCACCACCATAGGTAATAAAATACATGAACTGGATGTGTGGCGTTTGATATACCAAGAAGTCAGAAACACTTATGTAGCTAATAGCTGCAGAGCAAAAAACTCTCCCAATTGGAAATGATCCTGGAGGTGTCTTCTTTGATTTGGTGGCTTGTCAAGCCCAACTCCCAAAACAAGGATCCACATAAGAAAACAAGCTTAAAACTAATACAGTATTGTGTTTTTCTCTTATTAATATGGTTGGGTGTTGCTGTACACTCTGATGGTCAGTGGAAGGAGCCCTTGTTGCCTATTTATAATTTGAATGGCCAGGCCTTCCTCCATCATATTTACATGTTTTGAATGAATGAGTCAGCCACTGGCCGCCATGCATGCACAGAATAACCGCCTTTCTGTCATTCTTGAATTTATGAGTGACTGAAGGCTGGTCATTCTGTGCATTTATCCAGAATGACTCGATCTTTCGGGGTTGACGTGTACACATCATTGCCTGCTGATTACACACTATATACATGTCAGCAGTGGTCACGGCCAATAGGGCAGCCTGCTTTCTAGCAACAAATGATGCCAGCTGGCCCTAGCTCCTGCTGCCTTGCGTCTTTTTAACCCGTTCCCTACCGAGTCATTGTAAAATGACGTCGGCAGGAACCCTTCGTCGATCCGGGCCGATGTCATATGACGTCGGCCGCTTTTCACTGTCAGGGGCCCGCAGCGCGGCGATCACAGAACAATCGTATCCCCCCCCCGATCGGGGTAAAGAGCCAATAGATTTGGCTCTTCACCACTTGACTGGCTGTGTCCAATCACAGCCGGTCACTACTGTGCTCATCGTGCACGCCGCACGTGCACGCCCCCAGGGGCGCTCAGCGCTGCGATCGGGGCTGAGGCTGGTCCCTCTGACAAAGCCCATCTCCGATCAGGGTAAAGAGCAATGAAATTGACTCTTTACCATGTGACCGACTGTGTCCAATCACAGCCGGTCAGATGATGTAAACAAACCGCGGTAACGAGCTGTTACCAGGTTCTCCCTCTCACACACCAATCGTGTGTGAGAGGGAGATTGCGGTAACAGTTTATTACCGCCTAGTGTACACAAGAAACACATTGATCCCCCACTAATAAAGAGGACCTGTCACCACCCCATCAAAGTAGCTGTCACGATAGCTGTCACAACCCATCAGAGTACCTGTCACCTGTCCATCAAAGTACCCGAGTACCTGTCACCTGTTCATCAAAGTACCCGAGTACCTGTCACCTGTCCATCAAAGTACCCGAGTACTTGTCACAGCCCATCTAAGTACCTGAGTACCTGTCACCAACCCATCAAAGTACCCGAGTACCTGTCACCAGCCCATCAAAGTACCCGAGTACCTGTCACCAACCCATCAAAGTACCCGAGTACCTGCCACCATCCCATCTGAGTACCTGAGTACCTGTCACCATCCCATATGAGTACCCGAGTACCTGTCACCAGCCCATCTGAGTACTCAAGTACCTGTCACCAGTCCATCAGAGTACCCAAGTACCAGTCACCTGTCCATCAAAGTACCCGAGTACCTGTCACCTGTTCATCAAAGTACTCGAGTACCTGTCACCTGTTCATCAAAGTACCCGAGTACCTGTCACCTGTTCATCAAAGTACTCAAGTACCTGTCACCTGTTCATTAAAGTACCCGAGTACCTGTCACCTGTCCATCAAAGTACCCGAGTACCTCTCACAGCCCATCAAAGTACCTGAGAACCTGTCACCAACCCATCAAAGTACCCGAGTACCTGTCACCAGCCCATCAAAGTACCCGAGTACCTGTCACCAGCCCATCTGAGTACTCAAGTACCTGTCACCAGCCCATCAGAGTACCCAAGTACTTGTCACCAGCCCATCTGAGTAATCGAGTACCTGTCACCAACCCATCAGAGTACCCCAGTACCTGTCACCAGCCCATCAGAGTAACCAGGTGCCTGTCACCAGCCCATCAGAGTACCCGAGTACATGTCACCAACCCATCAAAGTACCCGAGTACCTGTCACCAGCCCATCAAAGTACCCGAGTACCTGTCACCAACCCATCAAAGTACCCGAGTACCTGCCACCATCCCATCTGAGTACCTGAGTACCTGTCACCATCCCATATGAGTACCCGAGTACCTGTCACCAGCCCATCTGAGTACTCAAGTACCTGTCACCAGTCCATCAGAGTACCCAAGTACCTGTCACCTGTCCATCAAAGTACCCGAGTACCTGTCACCTGTTCATCAAAGTACTCGAGTACCTGTCACCTGTTCATTAAAGTACCCGAGTACCTGTCACCTGTCCATCAAAGTACCCGAGTACCTCTCACAGCCCATCAAAGTACCTGAGAACCTGTCACCAACCCATCAAAGTACCCGAGTACCTGTCACCAGCCCATCAAAGTACCCGAGTACCTGTCACCAGCCCATCTGAGTACTCAAGTACCTGTCACCAGCCCATCAGAGTACCCAAGTACTTGTCACCAGCCCATCTGAGTAATCGAGTACCTGTCACCAACCCATCAGAGTACCCCAGTACCTGTCCCCAGCCCATCAGAGTAACCAGGTGCCTGTCACCAGCCCATCAGAGTACCCAAGTACCTGTCACCAACCCATCAAAGTACCCGAGTACCTGTCACCAGCCCATCAGAGTACCTGTCACCTGCCCATCAAAGTACCCGAGTACCTGTCACAAGCCCATCTGAGTACCCGAGTGCTTGCCACCAACCCATCTGAGTACCTGAGTACCTGTCAACAACCCATCAACGTACCCAAATACCTGTCACCAGCCCATCAAAGTACATGAGTACCTGTCACCATCCCATCTGAGTACCTGTCACCAACCCATCTGAGTACCCAAGTGCCTGTCACCAGCCCATCTGAGTACTCAAGTACCTGCCACAAGCCCATCAGAGTACCCGAGTACCTATCACCAGCCCATCATAGTACCTGAATACCTGTCACCTGTCCATCAGAGTACCTGAGTACCTGTCACCAGACCATCAGAGTACCCGAGTGCCAGTCACCTGACCATCTGAGTACCCGAGTACCTTTCACCAGCCCATCAGAGTACCCGAGTACCTGTCACCAGCCCATCAGAGTACCCAAGTAGCTGTCAACTGCCCTTCAGATTACCCGAGTACCTGTGACCAACCCATCTGAGTAACTGAATACCTATCTGCAGCCCATCAGAGTACCCAAGTACCTTTTACCAGTCCATCAGATTACCCAAATACCTGTCTCCAGCCCATCCACGTACCCGAGTACCTATCTGCAGCCCATCAGAGTACCCGAGTACCTATCTGCAGCCCATGCCTCATAGAATATACCTCGGGTGTTTGCTTTCCAAAATTGGGTCATTTTGTGGGTAATTCCACTGTCCTGGTGCTCCAGGGCCTTCAAAAGTGTGATAGGTATCAATGAAATTTTATGTGTAATTTATGCTCCTAGAACGCCTGACGGTGCTCCCTTCATGTTCGGCCTTTCCATGTATTTCGAGGGCTTGTGGAAAAAAATGAACCATTCAAAAGACTCATAATGCCTCGTAGATTATACGTTGGGATGTTTGCTTTCCAAAATGGGGTAATTTTGTGGGTAATTCCATTGTCCTGGTGCTCCAGGGCCTTCAAAAGTGTAATAGGTCATTAGGAAATTAGATTCTACTCCTAGAATGCATGATGGTGCTCCCTGCATGTTGGACCTCTCTATGTGGCCAGGCTGTGAAAAAGTCTCACATGTGGTATCGCCATACTCGGGGCAAGTAGCAGAATGTATTTTGGGGTGTAATCTGAAGTATGCATATGCTGTGTGTGAGAAATAACTTGTTGTTATGACAATTTTGTGCAAAAAAATAATAATTTCTTAATTTTCCCAAGAATTGCAGGAAAAAAGTACAACTTCAAAAAGCTCGCCATGCCTCATACTAAATACCTTGGAATGTCTACTTTTCAAAAAGGGGTAATTTGGGGGGGGGGGGGGGGGGGTGTACTTTCCTGACATTTCAGGGCCTCAAGAAATGAGATAGGCTATCAATACATCAGGCCTGATCAATTTTCAATGATTGGCACCATAGCTTGTAGACTCTATAACTTTCACACAGACCAAATAATATACACTTATTTGGGTTATTTTTTACCAAAGATAGGTTGCAGTATAGGTTTTGGCCCCAATTTATGAACAACAATTACTTATTTGCAAAATTTTATCATAGAAACTAAAAAAAAAAAAGTGTTTTTTTTTCAAAATGTTTGCACTTTTTTCACTTATGTCGCAAAAAATAAAAAACCCAGAGGTTTATACCACCAAAAGAAGGCTCTATTTGTGTGAAAACATGTTAAAAATTTTGTTTGCGTACAGTGTAGCATGAGAGAGTAATTGTCATTCAAAATATGAGCACGCTGAAAGCTGAAAATTGGTCTGGGCAGGAAGAGGGTATAAACGTCCTGTATTGAAGTGGTTAATGCTAGGAGGCAGGCAGCTATCACTGTACACCTGTGGTTCTCAACCTCAGTCCTCAAGTACCCCCAAAAGGCCATGTTTTGTGAATTTCTCTTAGATAAAATAGCTGTCCAAAGTACCAAGCCATTGACTCTGATTTAAAGCACCTGTGCAAAATAAAGGAAAACCTGCAAACATGGCCTGTTGGGGGTACTTGAGGACAAGGTGGGAACCACTGCTCAACACTCTATGCATGTAAGTGTTAGCACAACACTTACATGCATATAGTCCAAAAAACACCCACAAAAATAATCATCTCCAGACACAGGTTTGGGACATTTTTTATACCCCTGAACACCATTCTACAATACAGATGTAAATGTGACGGTGTGCATTGGCACATTAGCTATCACACAGCTGTGTTTAGAGGCTTAAAAATAAAAACTCTAGACATCTCTGAAAGCAGCATTTTTGTGCCCCTGTGTATAAGCACTTATAGCACACTGTGCCGTAGCAAACTAAATCATTCAGTTCACTTAAAAAATTTTGGCTTTAGATACAATTTAACAAACATCTGTCCTTGCAGCACTATGAACAAAGAATACAGAGTGTAATGCTGTCTATGTTCCCAACATAAGTCTGTACAAAACAGCACGTGGAAAGTGCCCATATGTGATGCTTTATCGTTCTAACAATAACCTCCCTCTGACACCAGACTATGACCAAATGCTCTGTAAATGCTTTGGAAGTATGCTGCCTTTTTCATCCAGCCCTGAATGCTTTGTGATACCAGCTCTGCCTCTTATCTAATGTTCTTCACTCCTTTCTCTGATATGTTGCATGTTTCATCCTTTGCACCCTTTTCAGCCTCTCTCACATCATATGAATTCAACATAGAAACAGAAATGTGACGGCAGAAAAAAGTATGTTTTTTTTTAAACTTTTTTGTCTAAGTATACATCTACACCATATTGCCAAAAGTATTGGGACACCTGCCTTTACACGCACTTTAATGGCATTGCAGTCTTAGTCTGTAGGGTTCAATATTGAGTTGGCCCAACCTTTGTAGCTATAACAGCTTCAACCCTTCTGGGAAGGCTGTCCACAAGGTTAAGGAGTGTCTATGGGAATGTTTGACCATTCTTCCAGAAGCACATTTGTGAGGTCAGGCAATGATGTGAACGAGAAGGCCTGGCTCGCAGTCTCTGCTCTAATTCATCTCAAAGGTGTTCTATCAAGTTGAGGTCAGGACTCTGTACAGGTTAGTCAAGTTCCTCCACCCCAAACTCGCTCATCCACACTATATTGCCAAAAGTATTGGGCCACCCCTCCAAATCATTTGGTGAAGGGAGGATTATAGTGTGGGGTTGTATTTCAGGTTGGGGTGGCCCCTTAGTTCCAGTGAAGAGAACTCTTAAGGTGTCAGCATACCAAGACATATTAGACAATTTTATGCTCCCAACTGCATGGGAACAGTCTGGGGATGACCCATTCCTGTTCCAACATGACTGCGCACCAATGCACAAAGCAGGGTTCATAAAGACATGGATGAGCAACCTCAACCCGATAGAAGAGTTGAAGCTGTTATAGCTGCAAAGGTGGGCCAACTCAACATTGAACCCTACAGACTAAGACTGGAGTGCCATTAAAGTTCATGTGTGTGTAAAGGCAGGTGTCCCAATACTTTTGGCAATATAGTGTATGTTTGTCCCAAGCATGTTTGAAGCCATTTGCTTTTGACTGTCTCACTACCTCTGCTGGAAGTTTATGCCAAGCATCAATTACCCTTTCAGTAAAATAATACTTTCTAAGATTAGTTTTGAATAGAGTTGAGCGAACCCCTACTGTAAAGTTCGGGTCCGTACCAAACTTTGGGGTGTCCGTGACCCGGAACCGAACCCGAACCCGGACATTTGAAAAAAAATTTGGGTTTGAGTTCTGGGTTCTGGTAGTTGATCGCACATGTTGAATAGCTACAGGGCAGCCAATCAACAAGCATTTCACTGGTTTGCCCTTAGAAGCCATCACAGCCATGCCTACTAATGGCATGGCTGTATTGGCCAGTGCATCATGTGACCCAGCCTCTTTATAAGCAGGAGTCACTTAGTGCTGTATGTCACATGCTCTCTGGGTAGTGTAGGGAGAGGATGCTGCCGGTGCTGTGAGGGACAGATTGCAGATAGCTAGATAGGTAGAGATTACTACTACTACTGCTTTTAGGGACAGATTGCAGATCTCATCCTGCATTACAGAAAGATCTGACTGGACTAGAGGGACAGATTATTGTTCTAAAATCATCTCCTAGTTCTATAGGGTCCGGTTCCTGCTGTTGCTGTAAGGGACAGATTATTGTTCTAAAATCATTTTGCAGCCCTCTAGCACTTTCTAGGACTCTTTTACAGTCATTTTTGTGCCAAAAAGTTTGGGTCCCCATTGAATTCAATGGGGTTCGGGGTAAAGTTCGGGTCAAGTTCGGTACCGAACCTGGACTTTTTTCCGAAGTTCCGCCGAACCCACCGAACCCGAACATCCACGGGTTCGCTCAACTCTAGTTTTGAACCTTCCTCCAGTTAGTTTGAGGTCATGTCCCAGTGTTCTTGATTTTGGTTTCATATTGAAAAAACTGCCCTCCTGAACCTTATTCACCCCCTTGATGTATTTAAAGGTTTCAGTCATGCCCCCCTTTCCCTTCTTTCCTCCAGACTGTACATATTAAGTTCCTGAAGTTTCTCTTGATATGTTTTATCCCCCACACCTTTCACTATTTTTGTTACCCATCTAACTTGTTCTATCTTATCAATATCTGTTTGTAAGTGAGGTCTCCAGAACTGGACACAGTATTCTAAGTGAGGTCTCACTAAAGATGTATATAGGGTAAGCAGGATGTCTGCCCTCCTGCTGGTGATCTCTCTAGATGCCTCCTAGAATTCTATTCGCTTTTCCCACTGCCTGGTCACACAGTTTACTCATTTTGCAATCATCTGAGATAAATATCCCCATTCATTTATCTTGAATATTGGCAAATTGTGCAGCACTGTGAGTAAAGTCCATTGTTTTCTAGGTAATATGCAATGATTAAATAATTTATTTGAACTCTTGGCACTCCTGACACTTATTTAAAACAAGCATTCAAGGCTTACACAATGCCCACAGCTCGTGGTGGCACATGGCACAATAGTTGGTGTATATGTCTAAACACATACCTGCAATTACAAAATACATCAACAATAATTGTGCTTCAGGGCTTAAAACATGACCGAACAGAAAGTAAACTTATCAGCAAATTATAATAGCAGAAAATATTTTCAATTGAAAGACGGTTCACGGAAAATGCTGTTTCTGCAATAGGTGTATACTTGTCTTCCTGGATACTCCGATAGGAAAATCTCCCTGCAATAATTCCTGAAACTTTCCATGCCACCTGGAAGTTTTGGGGTTCCTATGCACCTCTGCATTTTCCAGCAATTCATATTATTTTCCCATAAAAAAAAAAAAAAACAGAGAGACTCAGAACCTACCATAGTAGCCAATGTAAAGGTAAAGACTCAGGAACTCATTTGCAGATATCCTACCAATAGAGTCTCCAAGAGATATAAGAAATGGTCAGTTGTTTTAGTGCCTCAGAATCTACCATAAACTGACATGTCAATTTAGAGTGGAATGACTGTTAGAGGACCCCATGGACAACACAGCTTTTCAGACAATGACCCAAAGCTCCCACCACCTAGATATTGTTATTACAGTTAAAGGTATACATGTATATATATATATTATATATATATATATATATATATATATTATACATTCACATCAGTCAAGGAGCTTACAATCTAAGGTCCCTAACCTACATACATTATATTGTCAAAAGTATTTGGACACCTACCTTTACAAGCACGTGAACTTTATTGGCATCCCAGTCTTAGACCATAGTGTTCAATATTGAGTTAACCAACTCTTTGCAGCTACAACAGCTTCAACTCTTCTGGGAAGGGTATCCACAAGGTTTAGGAGTGTGTCTATGGGAATGTTTGACCGTTCTCCAGAAGTGCATTTGTAAGGTCAGACACTGATGTGGATGAGAAGGCCTGGCTCACAGGTCAGGACTCTGTGGAGGCCAGCAAAGTTCCTCTACCCCAAACTTGCTCATCCATGTCTTTATGGACCTTGCTTTGTGCACTTGTCCAAATAATTTGGTGGAGGGGGGATTATGGTGTGGGATTGTTTTTCAGGGCTTGGGCTTGGCCCCTTAGTTCCAGTCAAGGGAATTCTTTAGGCATCAGCATACCAATACAATTTCATTCTCCCAACTTTGTGGGAACAGTTTGGGGATGGCCCCTTCCTGTTCCAGTATGACTGGGCACCAGTGCACAAAGCAAGGTCCATAAAGTCATGGATGAGCGAGTTTAGGGTGCAGGAATTTGACTGGCCTGCACAGAGTCCTGTCCTCAACCCGATAGAACACCTTTGGGATAAATTAGAGTGGCGACAGCAAGCCAAGCCTTCTCATCCAACATCAGTACCTGACCTCACAAATGCGCTTCTGGAAGAATGGACAAACATTCCTATAGATACACCGCTAAAACTTTGTGGTTAATGTCATACCTAGTGACAGCTGCCATAAACTATTGTTTATGTCATTCTTTGGCAAAAATGGTGATGAGCATAGACAAACAGGCTGAACAACAAAGTTACATGGATGTTAAATATGAATTAATAGTAAGTGTTTGCGTAATATATAAATATATATATATATATATATATATATATATATATATATATATTGTGTATACTGTATATTTTTTATATATATATATATACTGTATAGTTGTGTATATTCTCAGCAGCTCCATCACATAACATAGCCTGTTCTAAATTTAATCAGTAAAGCTGAATGGCACCTAAGGAGTTACACAGACTGCCTATTCGGGAAATTGTTGAGATCTGTCAAGTCTTTCTCCAGACAGAAAAATGTTTTTGGCACTCACAGCCCTCCAATCAGTTTTCCTCTTATGCTTCATTTAATTAACACACAAATTTGGCTGGATCATCAGCTAAGATGAAAGCAATAAAACTATTGAAAGAAATAAAAGAAAATTCTACCTGCCTCTCCAAGAAGCCCTTCTTCCTTATCAGGTGCCAGAGAACACGGAGATCTGTTGTTTTCCGATCGCTTAGACACTTTTAATTACTAGGAGGCAGATTTCTTTGCTGCGCAGACTGCACATGGTTTATTGTGCTCAGAGCATGTGCTCTGGCA
>BLSH010176472.1:946245-961584 GCA_018402905.1 Glandirana rugosa
TTTCAAAATCGCCACATAGATATCCTTACAAACAGGTAAGAAGGTCTTCGCGTAAACACTCCAGTCCATGATTACAACCTACTCTTCCGAACCGAACGACAGCGGTGAGATTAAATAGGGTTTCCACAACATAGCCCAACTCCTGTCCTGAGACACGTCCGGTCAGTTCAAGGACGTGGGATTTGAGCGAGTAGGTACTGAAATACCTGGAACGAAACACGTGACCACAGGTCATCTCAACTCGCTTGAAGATCTTCAGGCCCAAGACGACCAAGCCGGCTTGAAGCGGGTCCGGGACAAAGTTCGGGTTCTGTCCGGACCCGAACCCGGACTTTGTCCCGAAGTTCGGCCGAACCAGCAGAACCCGGACTTCTAGAAGTTCGCTCAACTCTACTGGACACCAGTGCACAAAGCAAGGTCCATAAAGTCATGGATGAGCGAGTTTAGGGTGCAGGAACTTGACTGGCCTGCACAGAGTCCTGTCCTCAACCCGATACAACACCTTTGGGATAAATTAGAGTGGCGACAGCAAGCCAAGCCTTCTCATCCAACATTAGTACCTGACCTCACAAATGCGCTTCTGGAAGAATGGACAAACATTCCTATAGATACACCGCTAAAACTTTGTGGTTAATGTCATACCTAGTGACAGCTGCCATAAACTATTGTTTATGTCCTTCTTTGCCAAAAATGGTGATGAGCATAGACAAACAGGCTGAACAACAAAGTTACATGGATGTTAAATATGAATTAATAGTAAGTGTTTGCGTAATATATATAAATATATATATATTGTGTATACAGTATATTTTTATATATATATATACTGTATAGTTGTGTATATTCTCAGCAGCTCCATCACATAACATAGCCTGTTCTAAATTTAATCAGTAAAGCTGAATGGCACCTAAGGAGTTACACAGACTGCCTATTCGGGAAATTGTTGAGATCTGTCAAGTCTTTCTCCAGACAGAAAAATGTTTTTGGCACTCACAGCCCTCCAATCAGTTTTCCTCTTATGCTTCATTTAATTAACACACAAATTTGGCTGGATCATCAGCTAAGATGAAAGCAATAAAACTATTGAAAGAAATAAAAGAAAATTCTACCTGCCTCTCCAAGAAGCCCTTCTTCCTTATCAGGTGCCAGAGAACACGGAGATCTGTTGTTTTCCGATCGCTTAGACACTTTTAATTACTAGGAGGCAGATTTCTTTGCTGCGCAGACTGCACATGGTTTATTGTGCTCAGAGCATGTGCTCTGGCAATTCTCTGCATCCCCCCTCTCCCTCCCAAAAAAAAAGAACATTGTATTCATGATGGCTTGAAAACAGACAGGCAATGTGGAGCAGCAGTGGGGAGAAGCAGACTGGATGCTGGGTATTAGCACAAAAAGACAGGAAAGAGATAATAGCAGCACTGCAAACATTTTGTTAAAATTGAATTCCAGGCAGATATAAAAGACTCAAAAGAATGCAGCATTATAATCACTAATTGATCATTCAACTTATTTTTTAAATACAAGTAAAGTGAATACCTGGATTTAACTTGTATCAGCCTCTTGCAGTCTGCGTACAGCAGGACTGGAGTGTAAGATAAAGAAGCAGTACAAGGAGCCAAACGGTTTATATTCTGATAAGAAGCATGCTACTCCTCCTTTCACTGTCCAGTCATAGGCTGGATATGGGTCTATGATGACCTAATCATACAGCCTTCTCTATGTAGTGCTAATAAGTAGTGTTGAGCGGACCCGGACTGTAACGTTCGGGTCCGTACCGAACTTTGGGGTGTCCGGGACCCGGACCAGAACACGGACATTTCAAAAAACGTTCGGGTTCTGGGTTCTGGTAGTTGATCACGCATGTTGAATAGCTGCAGGGCAGCCAATCAACAAGCGTTTCACTGGTTTGCCCTTAGCAGCCATCACAGCCATGCCTACTAATGGCATGGCTGTGATTGGCCAGTGCATCATTTGACCCAGCCTCTATGTGAGGCTGGAGTCACAGTGATGCATGTCACATGCTCTTGGGTTAGTGTAGGGAGGGGATGCTGCCAGCGTTTTTGTGAGGGACAGATAGCAGACATTTTAACATCTGATCCTGCATCCTGAGATTACTACTACTGTTGCTCTGAGGGACAGATTACAGAAATTTGAGATTTCACATACTGCTGCTTTGAGTGACAGATTGCAGATCAAACCCTGCCTAACACAATGATCAGATTGTGGGAGTAATTTGAGATTTCACATACTGCTGCTTTGAGCGATCTGACTGCACTAGGTAGAGGCTTCTGCTTAGAGGTACAGATTATTGTTCAAAAATCATCTCCTAGTTCTAAAGGGAGAGGTTCTAGCTGCAGCTGTAAGTGACACATTATTGTTCAAAAATCATCTCCTAGTTTATTTGATTTTAATTTATTTTCCCTATCTCCATTTTTTTGTAGGGCACTTGCCCTACTCTTACCCCCATTTTACTTCCTTTTGCAGCCCTCTAGGACTTGCCAGGACTTTGTTACAGCCATTTTTGTGCCTAAATGTTTGGGTCCCCATTGACTTCAATGGGGTTCGGGGTCCGGGATAACGTTCGGGCAATGTTCGGTGCCGAACCTGGACTTTTTTCCAAAGTTCATTCGGACCCGCAGAACCCGAACGTCCAGGTGTTGGCTCAGCTCTACGAATAAGGTGTACAGCATGGGATATTTGGGAAATTCACTGCAAGCATGCACTGCTCTGTCTGTCAAAAAATATCCCAACACATATGTTCATGGCAGATGCCTTCATCACCACTCTCTGGAATATAGGTATAAGAAATATGAATTGCCCTTCAGTGAAAATCTGCAGATTTTGAAAAAAAATTGCCAAAGAACAAGTTTTTTTAGTGGTTGTAAGGAAGAAATGGGCTTCTAATGGCTCCTGAGGGTTACAGAAACTAATTTTCACTATCCTGAACCTCTTCTTGTACCATAAAAACAACCCTTCAATAGCTGTATTATTTTAAGATTTTTTTTCACAGAAGGTAAAAAGAAAGTTAAATAAAAAAGTAGTGTAACTACACTAATAATGGTCAAACACAACAGCAAAAAAACAACAAAAAACACACAACTACAAAATGCACTAAGTGTAATGACCTATACTATCCTATATGTATAAAAAAAATATCCAATCAAATTTTGCTTAAGGTGCTCAATTGAGATTTTCCGCTTTGGAAAAATTTCACCACTTGCAAAATCTTCCATTTTCCTGCAAAAACAATCAAAGTGATTTAAGTGACTTTCTGTCTTTTAGATGCAATAGAACATGAGAGCAAATTTCTCCAAAGTGAACACATGAGGTTCTGAAAGAACAGGTGTCCCCATTGAAGTATTTCTCCTCACCTCTTGCTCTGGTAGCAACTTACATTTTTTAGATTTCCTCCCACTTGGTGAATATTACCAGCAGTGATACAGGCAGCAATAAACACTTGACAAAGGAACAAAAAAGAGAATAATAATGAAAAGGATACAATAAATAAAAAGAAGAATTTATGGAATATGCACAAATAAATGTATGACAAATTAAATGTGTAGTTTCATAAGTTTGATGTGTGCAGATTAAGATTTGATAAGTAAGGCAAGGTGTAGTGGAATTACAATTCACAGCATGTTTGGATTTTACTAGTCTATTTGGATGTAGCCAAAGAATATCTATCTATGCTGTTTGTGCTGAACAGCACAGGAACTTCTTTTCAGCACTTGGACAGCTCCTCTGCAAAATGCTGTAACATATCCAGCAAAGTAAAGAAACAGCACCTCTTCATATTCACAAGCCAACTTTGAAAAGTTTTCAGCTGTGTGAACATGTACAGTTATGCAATGAACTGACTTGACATGCCAAAAAATATTTTGCAAATTAGACAAAATGGAAAATAATTCTTCACTTGCAAAAAATAACTTCAATTCTTGGCTTAAGGCTCTCGGTACGGTCTCTTCAAGGACTTAGCACTGAAGTCTATGAAGCATGTCAACATCTGCACAAGGAATTATTGATGCACAATGTTAAAGAGGCACTCCGTTTGCAGAGTCTGTTATACGTCTAAGGTGAGACCCAATCCATCTCCTGTGACATCAAAGTACAGGCAGTAGAAAGTTTGAACACCTTTGAAAATTATTCTTACAGTGGATCTAAGAGACACTGTAGCTGTATCTGCAATTCCTTTGACTCTTTGATTTCCCTAAAGACCCCAGCTGATTTCTTGGAAATTTATCCACAGACAACAACACAGAAATCCATATACTTGTGATTGATAAGAACTGTATTACTCTTTACCTATGAAAGAGATATAGACTGCATTTATGTATTTATGGATGGATGGATATACGCCGAAGAAGACTTCCCCCTTGAAAATAATGAATTTTCTTTAAAGGATTAAAACATGAAAACTGAACCCCTTCCCATACATCCAGTTTCTGCATTCAAACACAAAATAAATGTAGGATGTTGTGAAGGAAATCAGGTTTCCAGAATAGTGGAATATTCTTTTACATTATGAGAGACAAGCTCTCTGCTCCTGGTTTTGATATGTGCACCTATGACTTGGTTTGGACCAGTTGGACTTGGTTGATCACCAATAGAGTTGAGTGAACCCAAACTGTAAAGTTAGGGTCCGTACCGAACTTTGGGGTGTCCGTGACCTGGACCCGAACCCGGACATTTCAAAAAAAGTTTGGGTTCGGGTTCTGGGTTCGGATATTTGATCACGCATGTTGAATAGCTGCAGGGCAGCCAATCAACAAGAGTTTCACTGGTTTGCCCTTAGAAGCCATCACAGCCATGTCTACTAATGGCATCGCTGTGATTGGCCAGTGCATCATGTGACCCAGCCTCTTTATAAGCTGGAGTCACTTAGTGCTGCATGTCACATGCTCTCTGGGTAGTGTAGGGAGAGGATGCTGCCGGTGCTGTGGGGGACAGATTGTAGATATAATAACATCTCATCCTGATCTGATTGTGGACTAGGTAGCGATTACTACTACTACTGCTTTTAGGGACAGATTGCAGATGTCATCCTGCATTACAGAACGATCTGATTGTGGAATAGGTAGCGATTACTAATACCACTGCTTTTAGGGACAGATTGCAGATCTCATCCTGCATTACTGAACAATCTGACTGGACTAGGTAGAGTCTACTGCTTAGAGGGACAGATTATTGTTCTAAAATCATCGCCTACTCCTATAGAGTCAGGTTCCTGCTGTTGCTGTAAGGGACAGATTATTGTTCTAAAATCATTTTACTTCCTTTTGCAGCCCTCTAGCACTTTCCAGGACTTTTTTACAGTCATTTTTGTGCCGAAAAGTTTGGGTGCCCATTGACTTCAATGGGGTTTGGGGTAAAGTTCGGGTCAAGTTCGGTATCGAACCCGGACTTTTTCCCAAAGTTCGGCCGAACCCACTGAACCCGAACATCCAGGTGTTCGCTCAACTCTAGTCACCAGTAGTCTGCTGCTGTACCTTTATTATCCAATCACAGTCTGGGGGCGGGGAGGTGACCAAGCTATATTGTATAACTACTGTAGAGAATTGTCAGGTCAATATTTTCTAGACAAGTGACTCACCAAGTAGTGATGAAAGAATAAGAACAATTATCTCAGAGCAGGCACATTGAAGCCAGCAACAGCAGATCAGGTTTCTCCCACAAAAAAGTTGAAACTATATTAAGTCCAGAGCAAGCACTGACTTCTTCCAGTTCATATCCTATCATTTTGTACAGTGGGCTTCCCTTCAAGCCACCTCCCTACAGTTGCCTGTGTCCTTATATTATGAATGGCTTTTGCCCATGAAAGAGCAAAAGTGTGTTCAATGGTTGGACACCATGCTGTCTCTAAGGAGACTGCAGCCTCACTCAGTATACAGCAGAGTGATGTCAGAAATGGTGAACAAAGAGTTACAGACCTACAAAAAAGACTTGTGAGAAGCTGGTTGCATCTGTCACCAACAGATTTGATAAAACTTAGTGGTAGCCGTTCTCGGATTGCATTAGCAGTGCAATGAATATCATTATGTGTTGCCTAGAGTTGCTCTTTAGCACAATGCTATTTTCATCATCGTGTCCTCTGTGTTTGTTAGAATTGCAATGCTTTGAGAGTTGTGGCTGCACAGCCTACTCTTTTATGTTGTGTTCCCAGCTCCCGACCCTTAGCTTGTTTACCACCTTCAGATTTTATTCTTCCAGCCCCAACCTTCTGTCTGGGTCAGTCTCTTGTCTCCTACCTAACGTCCTTCATTTTTTAAATGTAATGAATTTTCCTAGGCTTTGTTTTGCTGCTCTAGGAAAATGGAATGAAGTTTAACTTCATTTTAATGGCTGTGTGAGCATTACAATCTGCATAACAGCCACCTGTTATCACGATATTAAAACACAGAGCAGATTCATGCCGCGCTCACATCTGTGTGGAGACAGGGCGATGCAATTAGGGAACTGATGCAAATTAGTGCTCATTTGACCGGTTGATTAACCCTTCTGTTGAATACTATATTTATTTCTAATGACTTAATAGTTTACATATATTTAAAGGGTCAGCCCACCCAAAACTGATATTTCACTTTCTTAGAAATTTTGGAAGCTTTGTCTTTTAAATTTCAGTTGTGAGGGCTCCAATGGTTCCCACAGTTACAAACATTTACCTCACTTTCCCTTTTAATTGTTTATTTTATCTTACAGAATGTAGAGGGATTGAAGCATGCAAAAGGCACTTGGAAATACTCAAAAGACCACGTTGGCACTTGGCAGTTGTAAATATTCAACATGAAGCCTACAAGGTCATATGTGCAGTGCAAGGGGGAAATATCACACACATTACTTTAAAGCTTGCCACTTTCATAACAATGGGGACTTCCAGGGCCACACATTTAACTAGGGGGCAGGGGTGTCTGAGACCTAACCCCATCCCTCTCCAGATATGAATCTGCTTTCAACCCTGGATCTCATTGATCAATCCAGGAGGCTTCGCACAGGAGCCCAGACCTCTCAGGACCTAAAATTATTGACTCATCCTTCTCTCCTTTAGGTTGCTATATTAATACATCCTTTTCAAACTGCACCTAGTGTCTAGTTTTCCATTCTCCCCAAACTCTGCTTACTCCATTGATCATTTCCATATCACCACTGGAGACACTGTACAACTGTAACTCAGCAATGCTAGCCACCAAATCACCATAGTGGCCAAATTATTAATATTTTTTTGGTTGTTTATTCACTTCTTATTGAATTTTCAAAAGTTAACATGAAGGCGTATGGCAAGTAATTTAGCAAAGCTCCAGAATCAAACAGTGCATCAAAACGTTTGCCATTTAAGGCATGAGAGACAGACTGTACACAGAAGGGAAAGGAAAAAGTACATACAGTTAACCAGTGCATAATAGATAAAGTATATCGGACATAGTTTTATAGTGTACATGACACCAGGGATGGGTCCTGGGCAGCAGGTATATTTCTGGGTTGGGTTATTGTCCCTTTAAGGTAGATGGTTTGAAGACATTGTTGAGTGCTCTGGGTTTCTCACCCCTGCAGGGTGAGAGGTTCTGGGGTAGTCTGTTTGTAGAGTAGAGGATTGATTTTCAGTACTCTCTGGATTGGTACGTCCTCAGTTGGGAGAAACCTTTGGGGTGGGAAAGAAACTCCAAACCCTGATTAAAGTGACTTTGGTCCTGAAGTGGTTAACCTGCCTGCATGTGAGTCCAGAAAAGGATCAGGAAACAGCCAGTGCCTGTCTGTGAGGGAGTGTGAAACAGTACACATTTAAGAGCAAGAGTTGGTTGTGACTGAAACAGCTAAGCTGCTGATGACCTGACCTTTGGAACTTTAACCCAGCATGGGACAAGGTTTATGTGGGTGGCGAGCCATATCTTTATTTTGTAGTACCAACACGTGATGGACTATTTTGTTTGGTAAAGATAAGCTATTTTTATGTGTGCCTGTTTTTGAAAGTAAAAAGAACTTCTTGCTTATACCAATGCATTTGTTTGATGATCTCGGGCTCCTCAAAGTCACAATAGCCATAGTATTATGAAACAAAGAAAGCCGCTCCAGGTGAGTGAGTCTCCAGTTAATCCCCAAACACACTAGTCAGGTCCTAGCCAGAGGCAGCTCTAGGCTTTGTGAGGCCTTAGGCAAAACCTAGACATGAGGCCCTAATCACGCTCATAATGGGAAAAATAATTCAAGCGATAAAAAATTAACTTTATAAATTGCATATATTAAGAGTTTTAAAGTGCTGGTGTCAGTACTCTCTATCTCGGTGCTGGTGTCAGTGTCAAATTAGGCGGTTGCGAGGCCCCTGTGAGTGTGAGGCCTTAGGCAACCGCCTAATTTGCCTAATTAGAGAGCCGGCTCTGGTCCTAGCCCAGCTCGCATGCTGTGTATCATAAAGCAAATGATTCCAGACAGCTGCATTTCCAAAAATCCTCTTTTTTGAAGCTCATGTTACAAGTGGTTAATAGATGGAGCAGGGGACAAGGAGGTAGATGCATTTTGCGCAAATGTAGAGTATTATATCCAGGATTATGTTTACTTTATAGATACAAATACGTCCCTCTATACAATGTCAGATGGGTATGTTAGGAGAGATGAGATGTGTAGATTGCAGACCTTTTACATTCTAGTCAGCAAGCCCAGATGAGTTGAAATGTATCATACATTTCCCTCTGATTATGTGGAAGTCCCTCCATTAAACACATTTGACTAAAACTTTCCATCCATTTATCATCTTGTCCAATTCTACACAACTCTGTGAATGTTCTAATTTATCCAGGTTATGGTATAGTTAGTAGTAGTTAGTCACATTTAACTGGATTTATTTTGTAATGTTGAAGGCATTTTGTAGCTCATTCAAGCTTTATCTTAGTTCTAATGAGTGTAAGGAAAATACCCCAATATTTATTGTATACCACACAGGTAGCACGATCACCTTATTATGATCACCATGGAATATGTCAATGCAGATATGCAGTATTCAGTATGCACATGCAATGCAATAAGCAGATGTTGATTGTCCAAGAACAGAACAGGAGGTGTGTAAACCATGCTATTCTAGTTACATAATCCCATCCTTTCATTTCAGAAAGTCTGCATATGTGTTAATCATTCAATTTAAATGGATGAAGGTGTGAATTGTTGTCAAATCGCTGAGTCAGAGATGGTAAATGGCTTTATATGTAGAAGATAGATGCTGTTGGAGCCTCCACCCCTATTTAGGGATAGTTGAGATAGATGGCCTCTTTCACCTCTCTTGGGAACCAGTTGTTCTCTCTTCGCAATGTACACCTCACTGTCCATGAAAGAACATCCTATGTCCTCAACGTATAGGAGTTCTGACCGGTAGGATTTTCTCTCCTATAAGGAGTTCACCTGAATGTGACTAACTACTACTAGCTCTACAGAATGGTCTTTTAACTTTAGGCAGACTTAACAGAAAATTGATAGCAGTCAGCAAAATAATGTAGCAAATGGCAATCTTTCTTGCTAAATACTTATTAATTTTCCAGTCTGTTCTGGTTATACAATTTCTTTTTTGTGCAAAGACAAAATTTTCAGTAAGAGACTCCCAGCTAGTTGCTACACTAAATGTTAATGTCTTTTAAATGTTAATGGAAATAATTAAATGTCTTAGAACCCATACTACAATTTCCCTTTTATATCTATTGACTGACACACCTCTTATCTTCCACAAAAAATGGACATCTGAAGTAGCAGAATTCATAGATATGTGATAGGTTTCGGATTATGATTGGAGATGATTGGTTATCCTAATTTTAAAAAGTTTGGAAGGTACAAGGGAAAAACATATGTATTTCACTTGCTGCAGACAGCTTATACTACTATAAGAAAATTAAATGAACAGTTTCTTTCTCTGCACACATAAACTGCTGTGACCTATTAAAGTGTATTTCTAGCCAAAACATTTTTACCCAGAGAGGATCTAAATAGCAATTAACCCTAACTAATCCTCCCCAGCTCTATTCAAATCTAAGAAAAGTTGTATGAAATTGCAAATTGCAAATTGTATATGGTTTTCACAATCCATGTGTTGTTTCTACTGCTTCAATAGCACTGTCTGGCTATTTGAGAAATTAACATTGTAGAACAAACAGCTTGCACTTAAAATGAAAGGTTCCCTTATTTTCAAAGGGCCCTACTCCCCCATTGCCAAAACAATGAATTACAATGTGCCTTGGTAGCCCAAATCTAGTAAAAAAAATATCCTCATTCATTGTTCTGGAGCAGCAGACCTCTGTCTGTTTCCCGGTTCCTCGGGTGGGTACTCCCGCCTCAACCCCGTGTCAGGCTATCCCACTGGGGCCCGCATTCCAGGACCCATCTACAGCTCGGTAGCCACCCATGTAAGACACCATCATATAATCGTTTGGCTTTGTTTGAAAATATTTTCTACGTGGGAGGATACTGTATACTAATGTGTATTCCCTTATTTTCTTTTCTTTTTTTCATAGACTTTTGTGCACCATACTCCTGATGAGTAGCATAAGCTACGAAACGCGTAGAGTTTTAATTAGGGTGCTCGAACTATATGTTATTTTATTGACATTGTATGAAATTTTTATTGTTTATTATGATATATGGGTCTGGACTTGTGCATCAATTTATGATTATATCTTCTTGGTTAAAACATTTTGACCATTTTTGATATCCATACCCAACCATGTCCTTTGAATAAATGACTATTATCTTGTATACATGCTATTATGAATTTCTTATGACCAAATTAATAAATGTTAAACAATGTATTATATATACCATTTATGGCATTTTATTTGTGGCAGGTTTCTTGAGGTATGTGTATCAATATGGTTTCAAACTTAGTTAGTACTAATGGGCATGTCAGCCTCATTTAAAGCCCCACCATTTTCTCCTTTCGCTTCTGGAGCAGTGGTTCTCAACTCCTGTCCTCAGGACCCATCAACAAGCCAGATTTTAAGTATTACCTTGGGGAGATGCAGACTAGAATACTGCAATCACTGAGCAGCAAATGATATCACCTGTGATGCATTTCAGTTATCCTGCAAACCTGGCCTGTTAGTGGGTCCCGAGGACAGGAGTTGAGAACCACTGCTCTAGAGCATCATCTCAGAAGAACTGGGCTGCTCGGCATATGCTGGGATATTGTTGTAAGAATGGTGACATCACCCCCTGAAGTATACAGGCAAGAGGTAAGCTATTAATGTGGAACTCCAGGATTACCTGCTACATGCCTCCTCACACCACCCCCCCCCCCCCCCCAGCCCCCTGCACCCATCATATTTTTTATAACCACTATACATACCTCTTTTCCTGAAGTCTTCTAGCCTGATGACATCACTGCAGCTTTGTTTTCCTTCATCCATTGGTGGTGGGGGGCAGGCATTCTTCCAGGGCTAAGACATAATAACACAATGACACAATGACACAGCTCAGCCCTGGAAAGTCATGAGCCCAGCCTGATGATGCCCCCCCTACAGCAGTGGGTCTCAATCTTGGCCCTCAAGAACCCCCAACAGGCCATATTTTGGGAATTTCTCTTAGATAAAATAGCTGTCCAAAATACCAATCCATTGACTCTAAATTTAAAGCACCTGTGCAAGATAAAGGAAAACCTACAAACGTGGCCTGTTGGGCGTACTTGAGGACAGGGTTGAGAACCACTGCCCTAGAGGGGCCTGTAAACAACGGGATGGACCCAAAGGAAATGGGCAGAAAGACAGAGGGGTTGATTTACAAAAGGCAAATAGACAACTCTACTCTACTCTACTCTACTGCAAGAGCAGTTGCTCCAGAGCTCAGTAAATGTGCAGAAGCTCTGCTGACTTCCATCATCCAATCATATGCAAGCAACAATGCTTTTTCAATTTTCCTTGCACGTAATTGGCTTTTCTTTCCAAAGTGAAGCTTTACCTCATTTGCTAAGCTCTGAAACAGCTGCACTGATCACAAAAGTAGAGTTGTTGGCAATAGCAACAATCAGGTTTCATATTTTATTGTATGATAAAGTAAAAGAAGAATTCTGATTGCTATGAAAATGCTACATTTTTACAAATTTTATTTTGAGCGAGAGAGAGAGAGAGAGAGATAGAGAGAGAGAGAGAGAAGGAAGAGGGAGGGAGGGAGATGGGAAAGAAAGAGATTTCCAACTAATAACTCCACTGTGTTTACTTCATTTGCCTGTTTAGTTCATTTGCCTGAGAGCATCTTGCACACTATTCTTACTGAGCTATTGCGCTGTCACCTGTTATTTTTACTGAAGTGGTATCAGGCCAGCAAAAATAACTAAAGCATATAAACAAGCATATCTTTGGCCATGCAAGATGTTTATTTCCAAAGTACATAGTCTAATTACTCTTTAGCCTTGGCATAAGTCACTTTTATGAGACCATTTTACACCATAGCTACCTTTCCTCTCAGCTGCACTAATCCAACAGATAGTAAAATGGACACATTTTTATAGCATTTTCGCCCAAGATCCAGCTTCAGCTCACAGAAACAACTGTACAATAAGATAAGACTCCAGTCATTGTTTATGTGACTGATTGGCAGAACCAAACTTCCTTGGGGACGTGAGAATGTTTCCCTGCACATTAGTGGTAAATAGATGTCATAAGTTGGTGTCAGACATATCTTGGAAGCCCCGAGGAGTGCGGATAAGGCCAGTAAAATACATTTATGTTAATGAAGAAAAGCAAGCCTCCTTTTTCACATTTCATTTATCAGAATAGCTGAATCCATTTTCCAGTCACCTCTGCCAATTTACCACAATGATTTGCATAGCCTTAGTGTATTAAATAAAATTACAAAAATATTTTTGTTATCACGCATGGTCAGAGTGGCTGGTTCAGTAGGTGGACCTACACCTGGGTTACTAAAAACTTACATTAAAGTGTATTTATACCCCAAACTTTCTCAGCCTACGTTTGTTAAGCTTTGACAGCTGTAAATGATTGGCCAACAGGAGTAGAGCACATCCATTCATTGTATGGAACTTCCAGGTGACCACCTATTGGCTCTTTTGGCACCTTGATTCATGGAGAAATGATGGGCAGAACAGTTAATTGTATATATGCTGCTCACTGAATGGATGTATATCCAGTTGATGACCTTCTTTTTACTTATACATTCTTACTCTGATCATTTTGGCAAACTCTAACATACAGTCAGGTCCATAAATATTGGGACATCGACACAATTCTAATCTTTTTGGCTCTATACACCACCACAATGGATTTGAAATGAAACAAATAAGATGTGCAGACTTTCAGCTTTAATTTGAGGGTATGAACATCCAAATCAGGTGAAGGGTGTAGGAATTACAACAGTTTGTATATATGTATATGTGTATATTTATGGACCTGACTGTACATGTTCTAGTTGCTATATTTGCCACTTTTTTCATTTATGTGCTATATAATACTGATTCTTCTGTTCTGTTCTTGATGTTCTGGATGTCCAGACCCTTTTTCTTTACTGGAAGTCTAACTAGGTTTCTATACCCCCTCCCATTTTTGGGATGGCATATTCCTTTTCCAGTGGTGTTAGTCTTGGGGTTCTCACCGTCAATCCTGCAACTATTCATGTATCTGAGTCCTCAGGTTTTTATCTATCTGGTTGTGAGGTATTGATTTGTATTACATATATTTGTATTCCTATCTTTGTGTACTTCTGGCGTTTTTTCTGGATCTATTGTGGATCTATTGTCTTTGTCTTGTGTAGGGTGCTATTCACACTCACTCTTATACTTGTTTACTTATGGCACATGTAAGGTGTTTGTTGCTATGTTCTCCTAGTACATCACATTTTGGTTTATTATTATGTCATGTTACAAATTATGGATGGTCCTTTCCTGCCTGGCATTTGGCATGTGCAATGGTGGCCATCTTGTGGGTATTTATAATGTGCTTTGATTTTTCCACTTTTCCTGCATTTGCCATTTTTATGTTGGAGCTATTTCTGAATAGCTTTTTATAAGTCAGGAATTTGTATTTTTTATGTTTTTTTAATGGACTGTTATAATTTGCTCCTTTTTAGACCCTTCCTTGACCTGTACACTGTATGTGTCGTTTTACCCTCGCACTGTGTGATTACATCACTAGGGTGTTGGTGGGTGGGACTTTGGGTTTTTTGGTCTGTTCACTTCCATGATATAGTGTCTTGAGAAAAGTGGACTGAGCTTCACTGAAACATCAACAATAAAAACACTTCTGTTTTGACCTATCTCCTCTGCAAGACCAGTGAGTGCCTCTATAAGACTACACACTGGAGAGGTGTAAATGGACCCTAAATATTTAACCCACCCATATACTGTATTTAGCCTAGAGTGTTCTTATAGGTCTTCGGTAGCACAACAGTGAGATCTTCCATATTCACTGAATCCATTACTGTCCACCTGGTAGGTCTGTGTGTTCCCACTCACTCTTTGTTTTCCACTAAGTTCTGTCTTGTTGCAATCTCTAAAGTATACAACAAAAAGAAAATCAAACAGGGTCAGAGGGAACCTTCCATGATGGCTACAGCAGGTGTGGTAAACCAGTATCTCAGCTGAGACATCTCACCACAGTCTTCAGAATTCACAAACTCTTCAAAATATAGTAAAAACCAAAATATCAGTTTTTGGTGGCTTGACCTTTTAAGATGGTCAAGAATTTTGCAACCTGATTCCATAACTCTCTTTAGATTTACCAACAATTATGTAGTGTTAGGGTCTACTTGATTGGATATACTGTACATTGATCAAATTCTTTAAAGACTGTAACAATTATTGATTAACTGAAGAAACTAGCATTTCAGTCTTTCTGTGTGTGAGAGACAGCAAGGATGGGGGAAGATCACCAGCAGATGCTTTCCAAGATCACCAAACATAACTTTTAGACTTTCCCACTAGTGTTGAGCGAACCCGGACTGTAACGTTCGGGTCCGTACCGAACTTTTGGGTGTCCGTGGCACGGACCCGGACCCGGACATTTCAAAAATCGTTCGGGTTCGGTCCGGGGTTCTGCTATTTTACTCCACGTGTTGAGAAGCTGCAGGGCAGCCAATCAACAAGCGTTTCACTGGTTTGCCCTTAGAAGCCATCACAGCCATGCCTACTAATGGCATGGCTGTGATTGGCCGGTGCATCATGTGACCCAGCCTCTTTATAAGCTGGAGTCACAGTGCTGCAGTCACATGCTCCTTGGGTTAGTATAGGGAAAGGAAGCTGACGGCGTGAGGGACAGATTTTAGCCATTTTAAGACCTGATCCTGCATCCTGAGATAGATTACTTTACTACTGCTGTCTGTGCTGTTGCTCTGAGGACAGATAGCAGAAATTAGAGATTTCACATA
>BLSH010176472.1:969577-991432 GCA_018402905.1 Glandirana rugosa
AGATAAGGGACTGTATTAGAGAGATATATCAAGAATGATAACAATGGAAGAAAAAAATCACGACGCGTCTCTGCAAACAGGTGAAACACCGAGGACTATCTATCAAAAGAAAGTAATTGTGCTATATTTGCATTCAAACCAAGTGAACGTATATATAAATATACGTACATATATAACTTAGAATTTCATCATACTCAGTATAGAACCGGAACAAAACCTGGGTTACAAAGGACCAGACAATTAATCTCAAAGTAAACTAGCAAAAATCAACTTAGGGCTATGGGTGAAATACGGGTCCAAAACAAGGCCAAGATATGACTCATACTACTTTAAGATTCAATATATACATGCATATAAATATATATGCAAGTGAACCAAACTTACGTTTATATCGTGTTAATGAAAGAAAACTATCTATCAGGAGCCACAAAGTGGACAAACGTCTCTGCGCAGCACTAAAAAAAGAAGGTAACAATAGTAAGAACTATATAGAGAGATTATGTCAGGGAATAGAGGATAAGTAATATGAGCAAGTAAGGGTCACTCCTGTAGGGAAGATAACAATATCTTGTGATAGGAGTTATATATATTGAGAAAGAAAGCCAGGGAGAGGCAATATAAATAAGAAAATCAGTCAACAATACAGGTGGGGATATGATTAGGTAGATATATGTCTGAGTTTAGGTACATCTGCTCCCAGAGTATTGCCCCTCCCTTCTATCTATCTATCTATCTATCTATCTATCTATCTATCTAAATCTATAAATCTGTCTGTCTATCTGGATCTATACATCTATCTGTCTGTCTGTCTATCTGGATCTATAAATCAGTCTGTCTGTCTATCTATCTGGATCTATAAATAAGTCTGTCTATCTATCTAGATCTATAAATCAGTCTGTCTGTCTGTCTTTCTATCTGGATCTATAAATTAGTCTGTCTGTCTATCTGGATCTATAAATCAGTCTGTCTGTCTGTCTATCTGGTTCTATAAATCAGTCTGTCTGTCTATCTATCTGGATCTATAAATCAGTCTGACTGTCTATCTGGATCTATAAATCAGCATGTCTGTCTATCTGGATCTATAAATCAGTCTGTCTGTCTGTCTGTCTATCTGGATCCATAAATCTGTCTGTCTATCGGTCTATCTGGATCTATTAATCTGTCTGTCTATCAGTCTATCCGAATCTATAAATCTGTCTGTCTATCTAAATCTATAAATCTGTCTGTCTGTCTATCTGGATCTATAAATCAGTCTGTCTGTCTATCTGGATCTATAATTCAGCCTGTCTGTATATCTGGATCTATAAATAAGTCTGTCTGTCTGTCTGTCTATCTGGATCTATAAATCTATCTGTCTGTCTGTCTATCTGAATCTATAAATCCATCTGTCTGTCTGTCTATCTGGATCTATAAATCAGTCTGTCTGTCTATCTGGATCTATAAATCAGTCTGCCTGTCTATCTGGATCTATAAATCAGCATGTCTGTCTATCTGGATCTATAAATAAGTCTGTCTGTCTGTCTATCTGGATCTATAAATCTGTCTGTCTATCTGGATCTATAAATCTATGTGTCTGTCTGTCTATCTGGATCTATAAATAAGTCTGTCTGTCTGTCTATCTGGATCTATAAATCAGTCTGTCTATCTGGATCTATAAATCCATCTGTCTGTCTGTCTATCTGGATCTATAAATCAGTCTGTCTATCTGTCTATCTGTATCTATAAATCCATCTGTCTGTCTGTCTATCTATCCCGATTGTAATATTCCATGTAAGGCTTGCGGTCTGTAATAACTCGGACACCATAGAACACCCATGAAAATACGTCTTTCACAGATATTGGTCTTTATTGTTTAATCCTAAACTGGCAGGAACATGAAGTTGATAATCCAGCTCTGTAACTAATGACATTATAGTATAACATAGAGGATAAAAGCCAACAATTAAAGCAGAAATGTTGCTTTCCACAAGGGCAGGAGTTGTTTGAAACAATTTAATTAGTAAAAAACAGATCTGGCTACAATTTCAGCCCATTAGTGGCAGAGAAAAGGACAATAATAGTATGTGAAGGCAGTCCCTGTCATTAATATATTAAAGCAAATCTTTATTAGGCTGGCCATAGAAGGACAGATCTCTGACTGAGAACAGCAGGTGGAGCACATCTGTCTGTCCTTCACATCTGTCGCTGAGATCTGTCGCAATCTCCCTGGACATACGCTGAAAAAGGCGCATTGCCTTTATTCCTTCCATGGAAACGGGAATGATCAGCCATCAATCTGAAAAAGAGCTTTCAACTTGCAGGTAAATCATTTTCTGTAATAATAATCACTACCGATGAGCAGGAGTGCTAATTGTTACACCACTACAGTGCTGGGCTGTCCTCAGTGTAATCTGAATTGCATGAATGAATTGCTTTTATTGGCCTGTATTGCCTTCTTTAAAGCACTCTAATCACAAAAATCTTTAAGCTTTGAAAGCTTTAAAAAAAATACTGCCTATGCAGGTAAGGGTGTATGTAGAAAAAATCAAACTGTGCATCTTTAACCAAAGTTGAATCATGACCGTATTTTTATATATTTTTTTAATATTCAAGAACAGCCATTCCCAGCCAGAATTCCGTAGAAGCATAGGGTTCCTCTAGACCAGTGATGACGAACCTTGGCACCCCAGCTGTTTTGGAACTACATTTCCCATGATGCTCAACTACACTACATAGTATGTGAGCATCATGGAAAATGTAGTTCCAAAACATTTGGGGTACCAATGTTTACCATCACTACTCTAAAGGTTTCTAGAGGTTCCTTGAGCTGTAGCTGATTGACCTCCCATCAGATGGACCTGGTCCAACACCACTTGGCAAAGTCAGTAGCATGATACCAATGATCTTTTTAGCTGTCTGCAAGAGTGGCATTCTAACCACCACTGGAAAGATGGGCTTCTTTCCAATAAGCACAAAAGTAAGAGGCGTTTTTCCCAGTGACCCCGAATGAATTATTTTTAGCAAGGGTTCCCCAAAACCTGAACATTATTTCAAGTGTTCCTCTGGGGTAAAAAGGTTGAGAAAGGCTGTTTTGGTAAAGGAATTATCTTGTTTCCCGGTAAGGCCCCTGTTATTTCTATTGCTGCTTATACGTTCCTCATCTATAAATATGTAATGTTCCCTTTTTCGGACCTTTTAAGTCAAACATAATGTAAACATTGTGTATGCCAGGAAATATGTGCCATGGCAACAGGCTCTTTAACAAAAATGGGCACATGAGTTATAAACACAGCTATGCATTGGACAGTTGCTTCAAATTGCAGACAAACCAGAGAAGAAAAAAAGCTTTACAATACAAGTGTTTTCTAATTTGCATTACTGGAACTCCGAGGATAAGTATTATGGGTTCTGTTTTGGAAGACCCAGGGGTAAAACTAAGCATCGTTTCATAAGGGGCTACTGCAATATTTATGCCTCTCACATTTTGAGTGTTTTATATTCACTTTCAAACAACGCTGCATCTTTCAAGAGAACCCACAAGCATGCTACGGTGTCAAAGAAATATGCTGAGATTTATACTCCAACAAAGCAACACTGTCAGGTTTTTTTTTTTTTTTTTTTTTTAGCAAAACATGAATGAATGAAAGAATGAATGCATTGCTATTCCCTTTGCTGACCATAGAAAGAACATTTTTCCAGTCTAGTAAAACTGCTGATTTTTACCCATTATTAGGAAGAAATGCAATCTTCAAATCTTCTAGTCATTGAAAACTGAACAAGCCAGAACACGTTCAATGAACAAAACCAGCTCAAAAATACAGGATGCAGCAAAATTTAGCAGGACCATGGAGCGGAATAGAGAAGCAGGTGCTTTCTGTAGAATGTGTTGCTCGGTATATGATAGTAAAATGGGATATCAAATCAGCCAGTTGCACAAGATAGTAGATGTGGGTGTTCAACCAAAAAATTGCAACAGAGAAGTGAAAAAGGAATGAGCAATGGTCTCAGTATATTTTCTTTATTTATGTATCATGTTCACGAGTAATAAAAAAAAAAAAAGAAAGAAAGAAAGAAAAACAACTTATGGTTTTGGGTTTTTTTTGTCAGCTAAATTTATAAGAATGCATGTACTGTGCAAAGGGCTTTTTTTCTCAGAAAATAGGTGCAGGAACTCAACCGCGATCACCCAACCCCCCCCCCCACACACCACACACACACACTCACACACACACCCTTCAAGCCATGTCAAGTAGTGGGTGTGGTCAAATTTCACTAAGAGTGGGTGGGTCTTAAAGGGGCATTAAATACCAGGAGTACATTATGTACAGAGTTTGGAGTGAACACATAGAGTGCAGAGTTTAGTGGTGCACTAAGTACAGAATTTGATGGTGCGCCACGTACGTAGTACAGAGTTCAGGGGTGTGCTGCACACAGAGTGCAAATTTTATTGGTACGCTACACACACAGCCTTCTTCCACAGCTGCTTACCTCTACAGCCTCCATCCACACATCACTTTCACCCCTCTTCAGCTTTGACCTCAGCATGCAACCCCCCTCGACTGCCCCCATCTTTTCCACCCTCCTTAAAAGCTCCACCATCTTCCACATGTCTTACTTTTGTTGCTGTATTAAGATGAAGCACCCAGCATTCAGCCAGCTGTAGTACCCCCACACACTGTAGGTGGCTCAGACTCTCTCACTTACAGGGAAATCATTCAGTGGGGTGTCGGCATTCCACACGGCACCTGCAGGTCCCTTATCACCATCCTACACTCAGTAGGAGCCACTCATGAGATCAGATCTGTGGGAGTTATTAGGAGGCAAGCTGTCACTTGTAAACCCAGAAGCCAGCCTTCTGTGTTTACAAATGATAGTGGTGAGCAGGGAGGAGAGGGCCTGAGCCAGAGGTGGTGGAACTGAGTTCCACCAAGTTCTAGCTGAAAAAAAGCTCTGACTGTGCATATTTCATATATTGGCAGCACAGTGGTTAAGTGGTTAACACTTCTGCCTGGCAGCACTAGGGTTGCCGTTTAAAATCCCAACCACGGCACTACCTGCCTGGAATTTGCATGTTTTTCCTATGCCTGTGTGAGTTACCTCCCACACTCTAAAGACATTTTGGTAGGTTAAATGTCTCCTGTCTAATGTATAGCCTCGTACACACAATGTGAATTTCGGACGACAGAACGTCTGTTTTTTTTGTTGGATGATTCTCTCATGTTCGAAAGTGAAGAGCGTACTAACAATGCAAAAATTTTCATACGACTGAATTCAACGTCAGAAGTAACGTAATGTTTTGAATAGTTTTGTATGTATTTTTTAGTTTCTGAGCATGCGTAGTTGTGATCGTATGTTTTTTTTTCGTACGAAAATCGTACTAATGATACCAAAATCGGACGTTGAGTTGCCGTACGAAATTTTTTTTACAGCCTGCACAACCAGCTTTTGTCTTACGAAAAATCAAAATCTGCTGTCGAAAGAAACATACTGGCAGTAATAATTTTGAAGATTGGCCGTTGAACGAAAATTCCCGTCCAAAATTTGCATTGTGTGTACGGGCCTTTAGAATGTGAGTTAGGGACCTTAGATTGTAATGTAAAAAGTTGTGTAAAATTGTCAGCATTATGTAATTCCCTGTAATAAATACAATATTTACTTTTTTTTTTCTTTTTCTTTCTATTGCAGGGCATAACATTAGTAGATGCAAGTAGATACATTCCAGAAAAGACAAACATTCCCTTCCCTTTCATGTAAAGACAGTGGGGTTGATTTTCTAAAACTGGAGAGTGCAAGATCTGGCGTAGCTGTGCGTAGTAACCAATCCACTTCTAACTTCAGCTTGTTCATTTAAACGTTGACAAAAAAATGGAAATTGGTTGGAAACTTTCCAGTTTCAGTAAATCAACCCCAGTGACTACTAGATCTTCAAACTGGAGGAGCACTGAAGAAGGACAGAGCTAGTGCTGGGCTTTCCTATTTGACAGCCCGGCATGCACTGCACATGCATGCTGACACATGGAAGCATCCTGTATTATATGTTTGGTTTTTTGTCAGCTTAATATGACATTTTGTCAAACTAAAGGCTCATACACACTATAAAAAAATCCAAAGAATTTTCATACAATTTTCGTATAGTGTGTACACAACTTTTGATTCTGAATTTTCGTACGAAAATTCCCAAAGGGACAGACTCCAACGATTTTTATTTAATGCGTACCATTTTCATACAATTTTGATACAAGAAAAATCTGAAAAGAACGACTGCGCATGATCAGAAACAATAAACAACAAAAGGAAAGGCTTTGTCTTCGTTTCCGATTTGCTGTGAAACAACAATGAAAATCAGACGATCGTTCACCTGATTTTCTTATAGTGTGTACCCCACTTAAGTATGGGGCCCCACAGACCATGCACTATAAATACAGGGTGGGCCATTTATATGGATACACCTTAATAAAATGGGAATGGTTGGTGATATTAACTTTCTGTTTGTGGCACATTAGTATATGTGAGGGGGGAAACTTTTCAAGATGGGTGGTGACTAGAGTTGAGCGAACTTCTGGAAGTTTGGGTTCTGCTGGTTCGGCCGAACTTCGGGACAAAGTCCGGGTTCGGGTCCGGACAGAACCCGAACTTTGACCCGGACCCTGAACCCCATTGAAATCAATGGGGACCCGAACTTTTAGGCACAAAAATGGCTGTAAGAAATTCCAGGAAAGTCCTAGAGGTCTGCAAAAGGAAGGAAAATGGAGGTATGGGTCGGACAAGTGCCCTACAAAGAAATGGGGATAGGGAAATAACTTTAAATAATTAAAAAAAAAGATAACATAAAAAAATCAAAAATGGAGGTGGATGTGGACTATCTTAAAACTATGTGAGAAAAGTATAAATTAGCGGGGAGAAGCCATATCACTGTTCTATAAACAATGATATGGCTTCTCCCAGCTAATTTATACTTTTATCACACAGTTTTAAGATGATTGCACATTCTACAATCATCTTAAAATTCTGTGAGAAAAGTATACATTAGCCGGGAGAAGCCATATCCCTGTTCTTAGAACATCTGCAAACTGTGTGTGAAAACTATCAATTAGCGGGTAGAAGCCAGATCACATTTCTAAGAACAGTGATATGGCTTTTCCCGGCTAATTTATACTTTTATCACACAGTTTTAAGATGATTGTACATTCTACAATCATCTTAAAACTCTGTGAGAAAAGTATACATTAGCCAGGAGAAGCCATATCCCTGTTCTTAGAACATCTGCAAACTGTGTTGGAAAACTATCAATTAGCGGGGAGAAGCCAGATCACTGTTCTAAGAACAGTGATATCTCATATCACTGTTCTTAGAACAGTGATCTGGCTTCTCCCCGTTAATTGATAGTTTTCACACACAGTTAGAAGATAATTGTAGAACAGTGATATTATACTCCCTTGCCCTATCCAAAATAAAAAAAAAAGTGTTGCCTATAGTTCTTCTTTAAGAGTTTTGCACACATACTCACAATGACAGATATATATCAAATCTTAAATCAATTACTAAAAAAACAAAAATAAAATAACTTTGCTGTTAGTCTGGAGGTACATGTGGGAACATTTATATTGAGTGAAACTTTTTTTTACTAAAACAAATACTATTAATTTTTCCTAACTAAGGTGTATATAGCTGAGCTACATCATTGAGTGAGCAACTCTGCAGTAACAGTCCTGTACCATTTAGTAGTCACCAAATGTACAGGTATAAAGCTTATACGGCATTATGTCAGTATACTATTGGGGCTCAGCAGAAGCATTCCAGCTGATAAGACAGCTTATTTTATTTTTGATATAATGTTTTTGGTAAACCAATATTACCCACACTTCAGCTTTGACGCAAGTCATTTTTTGGCTAACCCAATAAATCTGAAATACAAGTTGCTAAAACATGTTAGGTTCCTTTATGAGGTTTACTACCTGATTTCTTTTGCTGATTTCTTTTAAGGCTAGCGTTTTATATCTTTTACTTCCTATCTTTTATTTTCTATATTTATATACTATCTGTATTTTTTTACAAATAAAGTGTTCAGTTGTGATGATTTATGATATGGTAAAAATAATCATGTAGTGATTCAGGAGAATACATTGAGCCAGCATATAAGCATAAACCTAAAATAAAATGTTACTTTGCTTATAATAAAGATTTTTACGCCATTTAGAATAATTTTGTAAAAGTATCTATTTCTGTACAGATGAGAGATGTGGCACTCATGCAGTATTACTAGACAGTCTTTTACTGTATGTTAGCAATCATTTAATCTGAATTTGAGGAACCAAATTATAACTAAAGGCAAAACTTTCTTTTTAAATATAGTGGATTGAAACACCTGTCAGGTTTTTATTACTCTATATATCTGTTGTCACAAAAAGTGAAAATGAAAGAACATTCCCAAATGTTGGGTTGTCACCAGAACAGGAATAGAGAGGAAATCTAGAGGGGACACTAGTTCTGGTGACCCCGGTGACAGCCAGGGATTCCCTCACTTTGGAGGAATTTCCCCTCGCTTCCTGTCTTGGGGAAGGGTAGTGAAGGGAAATCTCCAATATTGGACGCAGATGGCAAAAAGAAGCAGACAGATGTTATAACCCTTCCCTACTCTATCTAAAAAAACACATTTTGCTTTTAGTTCTACTTTAAAGTGGCATTTTTGCTGTTTGGGATTATTGGATAACAAATGTGCTTAGAAAATATTACCACCCCTTCCCCAGCTTTACTTGACAAAAAAATACATACATTTTTATATATGTATGATTAATATGATAAAACATTTTTATGTAGTCCAGTTTTTGTCTCAATATTGATGTTCAAACTAGTGCTCTCCATTGCAATACTTATTTTCTGCCACTAGATGTCTTCAGTCTGATGGGCAGCATCATTCATCCAAATATCTCTGAGCCCCGATTGTCCTGGACCAATCAAATCAAATCAGGATAGAACAGAGATAAGAGCAATAACAAAAAGGAACAAAAAGTGGGACTTTGAGTGAGGCGCACAATGGAGAATGAATAAGTGCTTGAATATGAAAATAGGGTTAGTTCATTTTTAAATCATACATATATAATCGATTTGAGACCATGCTCTACAATAAAAGTATATAACACTGCACAATTCATATTGCAATAAAATATAATATGTATACACACATATTCACATATTTCCCATGGCACATAGCCATATAAATAACCATCATCAATATTAGAATCTTGAATATACCAGCAAGGGTCTCATATCAAATAGTATTGATTATACCAGCAGGGGTCTCATATCAAAAAATCATTGGTCTTTACACAGCATGTGAGAGGATAGGACTGTTCATAGCTTGACGCACATTTCGTGACTTAATGGTCATTCTTCAGGAGCAAGCCTATCTATGATAAAAAATATAAATATGTATAATTCAAAATTGTAGGACATGAGACAGGAATCTATAAGCAGATAAAAAAATAAAAAATGAACAAATACCACCAATGTATAGAAACTTACAGAGTCATCAAAGTGTTAGGGGCAGGATACCCTTGCCTGGAAATGCATGTCAGCCGGGATCACCATTGCCGGGAGCTCTGGGGGCTACCAATGATGGCACCAAACCACAAAGGGCAGCACCCACGGTGGACAGGGATGGTGTAGTGTTGACCAGAGAAGGGTGTGGTACTGCAATTATATGAAGTATCTGTGGAGTGAGTGAACACGTGAGATAATGAATGTGTGATGGGGGTGAAATGCAAAAAGTGTGGCTGTGAACAAAGAAAGGCTAGAAGGAAAGAATGGAAAAAGGAGGGGAAAAAAAAAGAGAGGAAATAAAAAAAAGAGCGATATGATTAAAAGGGGAAATGGGAAGAAAAAGCGCAGATATGTGCAAAAAAAAAAAATTGGTGAGAAAAAACAGCAAAATTGAATGTAAACTAGGAAGGAATGGCAAACCTGAAGTGAAAATGGTGTGGTGTCCATGAAGTGGGAGAGTGATTCCCATACGTCTGAACCACCGTGTGCTGGTGCCCTAAATGGGAGCGCCGCCACAGGCCAGCCCCCAACGTCACGCTGGCATGCAATGGGCTAGGGAGGTGCCAGTACCTGGGCGATTGACGTCTTTTGTCGGGCAGCGTCAACCGCCCAGGTACTGGCGCCTCTGTAAGTTTTTATACATTGGTGGTATTTCTTAATATTTTTAATTTTTTTATCTGCTTATAGATTCCTGTCTCATGTCCTACAATTTTGAATTATACATATTTATATTTTTTATCATAGATAGGCTTGCTCCTGAAGAGTGACCATTAAGTCACAAAATGTGCGTCGAGCTACAAACAGTCCTATCCTCTCATGTGCTGTATAAAGACTAATGATTTTTTGATATGAGACCCCTGCTAGTATAATCAATACTATTTGATATCATGGTTATTTATTTGGCTATGTGCCATGGGAAATATGTGAATATGTGTGTATACATATGATATTTTACTGCAATATGAATTGTACAGTGTTATATACTTTTATTGTACAGCATGGTCTCAAATCGATTATATATGTATGATTTAAAAATTAACTAACACTATTTTCATATTCAAGCACTTATTCATTCTTCATTGCGCGTCTCAAAGTCCCACTTTTTGTTCCTTTTTGTTATAACTGACAGGGATGGAAGCATAGGATCCTGGCAAGCCATGCTTCATTTAAAGTCCCAATCCCCCCCCCCCCTTTCTCGAAAAAGAGATAAGAGTAGTTTACAGTTTGTACTTACCTTCTACTGCCCTTCCTAGTTGCTTAGAAGTAAATAAATGGCACACATGGCCTCAGAAAATAGCCAAAATAAAACAGATTGTGCAAAAAAAAATAGATAGTTGGATCTCCAGCCCCTCCTATTCACTATATTCCATGGTGTCAGGGCTGGGCTATTAGCAGCTCTCTTCTCTTTGCTCAGGCTGCTCAGCTGTTGGATAATTGTCAGCACTCATTGTTTCCACAGTGGCTCACCTGGTTATCATTACCTGCTCGGCAGTCCCACCTACAGCCAGCCCCTTCTGGCTACTTAAACTGCCTAGTTCATTCCTTTTGTGCCTTTGCCTTGGTCAATATATCTGTAGTTTCTCTGCTGTGTTCCTGTGAAAGACATTGACAGGCTGATGTCCCTTCTGGTTCCTGATCTTGTTCCTCTGCCTCCGACTACGCTGATTTCTGGTTTTCTGATTACTGGCTCATCTTATTACCCATCTTGGCTTCCGATCCCTGGCTTATGTTTTGAAAATGTTTACTGATCTGTACCATTTTTACCATTACATTAAAGGTGATTTTTACTGCATTTTCTGTCTCAGTCTGATTCATGGTTTCTGACACATGGCTGTCCAGGTGAACTTTTGGAGCTTGATGTCATGAGGCCTGCTTCTCATCATTTTAGTCCTCTGGATTGGCTACACATCAATCTCCTAGGATGCATCTAACCAGCCTAGGCACTTGTGATATCATGGGTATCCAGATCTTCTATATTTACCCACAGTTTACAAACACATTAGACTATGCATTATTTACTGTCAAATTTACTTCTGCTTTAAAAACAGCGTTGACGTAGAACAAAGCTATCCTATGCTTAAAGCAAGGCTTTTAGCTTTAATCCATGAGGTGCTAGCAAGTTTTTCACACAGAGATGATGTCTTTTTCTGAAATTGGGTAAATAGTGCTTTTGGCAGTTCTTCTTTAATGTTGTTGAGAGTTCACATAGTCTGATCGAAATCATTCTCTCTATGAGTCAACTCCACAACTGAGAATATGGCCAGCCAACGTCAGCATAAACAGGGAACTCCAGGCAAAAAGAATCTGCTTGAGTATCCAATAGCTCAAATAATATTTTATTTGGGCATCTAAACCCAGAATTAAAAATATAAAATAATGGAGGCTGCAATAATTTTCTTTTTTAAAGTTTATTTTGCTTTTCTCTTTATAATTCTGCAAATAACATCCTTTGTACCCCTGGGAGGTTGTCACCTTAGGCTGCTCTCCTGTAATTGAATTTGAACATACCCCTACATCTCCATTACATGGAGGGTAGGGCAGTTAATAGTTCACAGAAGATAGTTAGGAAGGAAAATATTATTTGGTGCAGTTCATAGGAAGTGACAAGGACACTGTAATTCTGGCAACGTCAATAGGTATTTGCTGAAAATGTTCTTGGCTTGAGAAAAAAAAAGGGATTTTATTTATTTTTTTAATTAACAAACATAGTTACATATAGTTACATAGTTTGTGGGGTTGGAAAAGTCCATCAAGTCCAACCTGTGTGTCATACTTACTTGCTCTGTGTGGTTTTTGCACAAATCAGTCTCAATTCTCCTTTTCTGGGCTCCCCCACAAGCAGTCCTAGCTTTTCCTTCCTTCCGAGTAAACCCCCTAGCAAACCAGTATTTGGGGGGGGGGGGGTACTAATATGGACTCACTCCCATAGGCACAGACAGTGGGGTTTTTCCCCTCCCCTCCATTGTCATAGGATTTGATTGACCAATGGCTCCCGCTGCTATATATCAATCTGTCCAGTGAGGAGGGAGAGAGAGGTGAAGACAGCTGCTTTTATGCTGGATAGAAATGGGGGGGGGGGGGGGGGCGGAATCCTGGACACAGATTTTTTATTTACCTTATTGCAAGAGAATGCATTAAGATAAGTTACTTTAAAGTGTTGCTAAACCCACAACAATGAAATCAGTCTGTATATACAGTGAAACATGCTTGCTATAATCACTGTGGAACCTAACGGGTTAATCCTCTGCATTGCGTAAAAAGGCTGTTTGATACTGTCTTCTCTGATCCTCTCCTTCTTCCACAACCATCCCATCTCCTGATAGTACAGAGCCTTGGGGGCAAGCTGCACATGCTCAGTTTGGTGTGTATTGCTAAAGAGTTTTTTTTTACTTGGGAGGGTGCATGTGATCAGCACAGGGTCAATCAGCACTGTTCAGACAGAGGGTCAGGGGTCCTGCAGCTTTACAGGACAGTCAGGGTACATGGAAAACTCCACCTACAAGCTTTAAACAGATATTGATAGAAATCACAAGACTGCTATATCCACTTCCCGACCAGCGTCGTAAATAGGCAGCGGCTGGCTTTGAGCGGCTCTACTGGTATATAGCCTGCAGCTGCAGGCTATATCCCGGTATCATTTTTTAGAGCTGGCGGTCGGCTATCCAGGGGTAATGACCGATCCGGCTCGGGAGCCGCTCAGTCGCTATCCCAGGGGGCGGGAGGGGACACCCCCCTCCCTCTGCCTTCCGCCGCTATTCTCCGTCCTCCTGTCCCACCGGGAGACCGGAGCGATGATCCGGCGCCTCCGCCAGCTGGAAGGAGACCTGATAGAAGCCGTAATCTGCTCCGACCGGGTATCCTTCGGCAAACTCCGGAAGCGACGTCACAATGACACTTCCGGTTTACTCGGCAGCTAACGGCTCCAATTTTAAAAAAATGACAGTATTCAGAATCGCTGTTTTTGGCGATCTGAATACTGTGAAGTGCAAAGGAGGGATGGGGGGTCTTTTAAACCCCCCAGCCCTCCAATAAGAGTACCTGTCACCATCTATTACTATCACAAGGGATGTATACATTACTTGTGATAGCAATAAAAGTGTTCAGATTTTTTTTTAAAGGAACAGTGTTAAAAATAAATAAATAAATAAATAAATGATAATAAAAAAAATTAAAGCGCCACCGTCCCCGTGAGCTCGCGCAGCAAAGAAAATGCATACGTAAGTCGCGCCCGCATATGAAAACGGTGTTCAAACCACACATGTGAGGTATCGCCGCGATCGCCAGAGTGTGAGCAATAATTCTAGCAAAAGACCTCCTCTGCACCTCTAACCTGGTAACCGATAAAAAAAATTTAAAGCGTCGCCTATGGAAATTTTTAAGTACCGGACTTTGTCGCCATTCCGCGAGTGCGCGAAACTTTCAACCGTGTCATGTATGGTATCTATTTACTCGGCGTAACATCCTCTTTCACAATTTATAAAAAATTGGGGGTGTTTGAAAAAAAATATATATAATGTTTGGGGGTTCTAAGTAATTTTCTAGCAAAAAAAAAATGTTTTTAGCTTGTAACCAACAAATGTAAAAAAGGGCCCGGTTGGTAAGTGTATATACTGCTGATGGGAAAAGGTATTTAGCAGTTTATATTTACTAAAATAATTGCATTTCCATGTCCTGTGTACTGTGGGAGCCAGATATAGTGAATGCAAGGTCCTGGGTTTAGTAACACTTTAAGGCTTTAGAACCGCCTTAAGTTATGGTGTTATAATATATTGTACAAACTAATCAAGATTTATCGACAATAGAGTTGTATATGGAGAGCACAAATACACTAAAAATTTAACTTTATAGGTGCCTAACAATATATATATATATATATATATATATATATATATTACTATATACCACTAATACAATTATACAAATTTATTCACAAAGTAGTAAAAGTACAATGCATTAGTGCCATGCATGGCCTATTTAAAGATCCACAATGAAGTGTTATTAAAAAAAAAAAAAACACACGTTTCACAGTATAATATTGGCTTTCCCACTCTACTCTGAGAATATATACATCCTTTGTTTGTAGTCACATCAGATGACTTCAAGATAGACAGAAGCAGGGGGATCAGTTATGTCACAATGTATTTCATGACTTCCAAATCTCCCATTTCCTCAGGCTCTATGAAACAGTTGGAGGGTCTCAGGGAATATCCCTGAATATTCTTGTCCCATCTTATCTGGGGAAACACATATCCTACAAGACGATTTATTTCAGGGTGAAAGGTTGAGATATGCAACTATATAATAGCCTCTGTCCTCCCTATGGACCATGCATCTATTGTGGGGCAAATTTCTTTTGCATTGAAGGGATTCTTCGGGTCGGGCAACCAGAGATGTATGGTTCTAAGTCCAGTATCTCAAAGTCCCACAAGTGTATGATTTGGAATGTGCCTGCCTGGCCTATCACTCTTGGGAAAGGGAGCAGGGTGATCGGATGACTTCAGTGCTTCCACTGTGAACTTTGAGGGCTAATTGCTCCACAGTGCTTGAGACTACGAAGAGTTTGAAGGACTTGTTTAGCTGCTTGCTAAGAATATATAAATACCTGAACTGTCTATAGCCTGGCCACAGGTTCACTTTAAGTTCATTGTTTAATCACAGTCTTAGATTAATGCCTATAGATAACAAAAAGAACCAGAAGTGCCACTGCCGTCCAACTAACCACCAGTCGGGTTTTTGTGTCCAGTACAGGACATAAGGAGAAAATGCATTCTGGGCAACAGCTATGGGACAGCTTCACATCTCTTTCGTGTATTTTGTACCGAGGAGTCTCACCATTCACTCACTCTGAAGCTGATATTTCCAGCATGACTGCAGTGTATGTGTTTATTTTCAGTTTGAAGATGACAAATCATTCATTGTTGCTCCATATCTCGTCTCTCCCAGCTCTACCAAATCTATAATTATGTGACATGCAGAAAATGCATAGTTTTCAACACAGGAGAAAATGTATCTAATGTTTGCTAAATGTGATTCAATAGGAAGCGCAGAGCTGCTATTATCAACTGGAATTGATGTGCAGAATAAGCGACCAGCTGGCATGGCCCGTCAGCCCCCCAATTTCAAAGAGGACATACATGAATAATGCATTACATCAGATCGTTAGATTAAGGGCAGCCCTGCAGCCGCATGTATCATGTCCACTGTGACTCATTCTGCACACAGAGAATGCTCAATGCCAATATGAAAAGTTACTCCAAATACTCACTTATGGAATAACCACCCAACATACACTATATTACGAAAAGTATTGGGACACCTACCTTTACACGCACATGAATTTTAATGGCATCCCAGTCTTAGTACATAGGGTTCAATATTGAGTTGGCCCACCCTTTGCAGATATAACAGCTTCAACTCTTCTGGGAAGGCTGTCCATGAGGTTTAGGAGTGTGTCTATGGTAATGTTTGACCATTCCAGAAGCACATTTGTGAGGTCAGGCACTGATGTTGGTCGAGAAGGCCTGGCTCAAAGTTTCCGCTCTAATTCATCCCAAAGGTGTTCTAACGGGTCGAGGTCAGGACTCTGTGCAGGGCAGTCAAATTTCTTCACCCCAAACTCACTCATCCTTGTCTTTATGGTCCTTGCTTTGTGCACTGGTCCAAATCATTTGGTGGAGGGGAGATTATGGCGTGGGGTTGTTTTAGGGGTTGGACTTGGCCCTTTAGTTCCAGTGAAGGGAACTCTTAAGGCGTCACCATTCCAAGGCATTTTGGACAATTTCATGCTGTGGGAACAATTTCGGGATGGCCCCTTCCTGTTCCAACATGACTGGGCACCAGTGCACAAAGCAAGGTCCATAAAGACATGGATGAGCACATTTAGGGTGGAGGAACTTGACTGGCCTGGACAGAGTCCTGACCCCAACCCGTTAGAACACCTTTGGAATGAATTAGAGCAGAGACTGTGAACCTGACCTTCTAGTCCACATCAGTGCCTGACCTCACAAATGGGCTTCTGGAAGAATGGTCAAGCATTCCCATAGACACACTCCTAAACCTTGTGAACAGCCTTCCCAGAAGAGGGGAGCTGTTATAGCTGCAAAGGATGGGCCAACTCAATATTGAACCCTACGGACTAAGACGGGGATGCCATTAAAGTTCATGTGCGTGTAAAGGCAGGTGTCCCAGGACTTTTGATATATATCCATCCTCTATGGGAGCACATCAGTGCTCTGAATCATTGGTTCATTGGCATTCTGAAATGGGACTCTACACTTATTTCTGTTTCTCTACAATTATTTTGATCTCATGCACACAGGACATTTTGCAAATTCTCCTCTTACACTTTTACAATAATTTAGTTGTGTTTACAAGCATCAAGCGCTTGGACATCACTTCATTTTACTGGCCATTGAAATTAATTAATGCTCAAGTTCTAAACTTGCCTAATGTTTAGACACATTAAGATGCGTTTATACATGTTTACATGTTTTTTCAAGCATTTTTTATGCAAATTCTGCTGCTCCTGGAGGCACTGGCAGTGGGTTACTTTTTCTGCCTCCAAGAGCCCCTGCCACTAAATGCTGCTAAAAGCTTATGTGTGCCTGAACATATAGGCTAACAGGGGAGTTTAGAGGCAGGAAAACAAATGCCTGATGCCCCTAGAAGCAGCTGCAAAAATGTCCTGTGTGCATGGGGCCTTGTGCTGAATTCCAAGCAAAAGTAAAACACATAGCTTATTATAGTTATGTATTTCTTAAAATATGCTAGAATTTATTTATAAATGCAACTGATTTAAGCAACCAAATTTGGCTTGATTTCGGACACTTGTTATCCCAGGCAACATTCACCATAGGAGTAGGAAATAGGCAATGAAACAGGAGTACTACATGCATATTAGCTGACAAGGTGTATGATTACAAGGGGGCAGAGAGCAGATGGATAGAGGAATGACACTTCTGTATTCTGCTGCTACTTCTGCCTAGTCAATGGCTTTCTGAAGGGAGACCAGTCTGCTTTGCTTACCTGCAGCAGAGAAAACCAATCCTCCTCTGCTGTGTGGCAGGCAGATGTAAATCTCAGGACTGGCTGGACAAAATGACAAATCCTTTGCCTGTAAAACAGCTCCCATATATGTGTAACTGTGCATTTGGATGTTGCAGAAGTTCATCTTTAAAGCTGAATTCCAGGATTTCAGCCAATTTCTAAAATCTGCTGGCTTACTATAGGCTAAGTCCAACAAGGTTCTTGCCACCTTACTGACTTATCTCTTTAATTTACATCTGACCGTTTTACTGAGCACTGGGAGTACAGCTATCGCTATACTCCTCCGCTCTGACAGGAGAGACATTTCTCGCTCATACAGTAGCATTTCTGCCTCCTTCCCCTCTGCTGCCTATTCATGGAAGGCTTTGTATTTCGTAAATAGGTTCAGCTGCAGAAGCTGAGATCAATCCAGCATCGGAGTGCTGGAAATATAGAGATAGCTAAGTTCCTGGCTCTGACACAAGAGACACTTCCCTCTCTGCCTCCTTCCCCTCTGCTGCCTATTCACAGAAGGCTTTGTATTTTGTGAATGGGTTCAGCTGCAGGAGCTGAGATCAGAAAGTCCAGCATCAAAGTGCTGTAAGTATAGAGATAGCTATGCTCCTAGGGATTAGTAAAACTAAATATTGTACATTAAAGAGATAAATCCACAAAGTGCAATGTGCCTCGTTCGACTTAACCCTCAGTGATCCAGAATATTTTTGAAAGTGGCTGAATTCCTGGAGTTCAACTTTAAGGTTTTTCATTTTCTTCGCAAGCGGTGGTGGTGTTGTCCTAGATTGCCTAATGCTCCATTGGCTGCTAGATTGATTGGATTCTATGAGCCACTGCTTTTTTCTGCATTTAGCCCGTGGTTCCACAATGTCCAGTTACGTGACCACAGTTTAGCTTTATGTTTCCAAGATCAATAATATCCCTCATGGATCAATTTTAGTGGCCTTATCCTACTTGTATTTTGTTCTGTTTTTCATATGCACATTCAGTAATCAAGATTAAAACTAAAGTGATTGTTACTTTAATAATGAATACTAACATTATCTCCAAAGCTTCTAGTGCAGCTAAATTCTTGGGAGTCAGGAAAGGTCAGTCTCTGGTTCTCTTGTAAATGAAGCTCACAGGATACTTCTAGCGCTTCTCAGGGTGTAACCTCAACACCACCTAGTTTAATTCGATTAATATTCCTTTTCATTTTAAAGTGTTGGTTAAGGTGTAGTTTAAAAGTTGACAGAATCTTAATGAGGAAATACTGGTTCCTGCTAAGTCAATATAACAGATGGTTTATTCCAAAGTCATTTCTAGTAGCAAAAAAACAACATCTCTGCAATTAATTTGAGGTTGAGGATGAGAGGGGGGAGGGGGGCACTGTTTTATTGCATCTTGGCCAAGCTACCAGGATGGGGAGCTCCCCACTGAAACTCTATTACTGAATGCAAATTTGCTCAAAAGGCAGACGCTTTGTAGAGAGCAGTCAGATGTTATGGAAACTGTGGCACATGGGTGACAATATTAATCTTTTTTATGTGTTTAGTCTATTTATTGTCATATAAAAAATGTTCCGGTTTGGCAAACCGGTTGTCAAACAATCTGAATCATGCAGTTTCTACACCTTGCTCTTAAAGGATGGAGGACACTTCCATCTTGACACACATTTTTTGAGATATTGACACAGGTTTGTACCCCATTTTTTTTTTTTATTACCAGTGATTGGGTTTATTGTAAGTAGGCACCAGAGTTGCACTGTATCATGGTTCATCCACTAGTGTTGTCCCAATGGCATTTATTACCATGATAATATAACATTCGTCACAGTACAAGAACACATTTTGTCTGAGACTTAGACTAACATGTACCTGCACTAGCAGTTAAATATACCTTCACGGTAAAACTAGTAATATGTAAAAGGCACTGAAAGCCTGTATTTGCAGAGACTTTAGCATGTGCCCCCTGTAGGTAGGTGGTAGAGCAGCCCCCCTTTAAGGTGCCTCCTCCCCCTGATAAAAGGCTGAGAGTGTAGGCAGGGTCAGGGAGGGGGTGGTTTAGACTGGAGAGGAAGGAGAAGAGGAAACATTCAGCTGCTGTGCTCCTGCTGTTTCCTCTCTGGAGGAAGGGCAGGGTGCCCCATGGCTCACCATCCCAGCCCCAAGAGAGACGGAGAGACATTTACAGCAGGTCAGTGCAGGCCCAGTGAAAGCCATTGGGAGTAGGTCTACCTCTCGGTCCCTCCCTTCCTTAGCCCAGGGAGAATTGCAGGCCTACAGGGAGTGAGTGCCTTTCTGCAGGGACAAGAGCAGTCACTCCCAAAGCCTGACACCAAGAGTCTGTATTGATGTTGGAACTGCATTTTGGGGTCTATGATCCATCGGAGCCATGTTTTTTTATTGAGGCTTTCAAGTAAAGAATGTCAACCACATCCTGCCTCGCAATGACTTTATTCAGTCATCATGCTACTCTGAAGAGAGTTCTACTGGTGTCCTCTGGCTGTTGGGCCTGATCAAGTAGGCAAGCATCCGGAGCCCCTGTGAGGGAGGGGGTGAAGTCGCACAGCCAGAAGGGTGAAAAGGGGGTCGGTCTCCACCCATCACACACACATCATCGAGAGTAATGGACAAAGGTACCGTATTGCCCTGAATTTCAGTTTACACTGGGGGTCGGCTGGGCTGCTTGCAATGGCCAAGCGCAAGGCAGCTTGCCACCTGCCAACATACCCATGACAGTATTCCGGTCTGTAGAGTGGTTGTGTGGGAGGCTGTGGGCCTGTTCTCCTGATATTAGGATTTTTGGAGAACTCTGACGGTGTGCTATAAGGGGGGGAAAATAAGAAAATAAACATATGATGCAGCCTCCCATGATGCCTTATACGCAAGCCATCACTAGCTTTATTTGCTTTTGTTAACCAGTTAAGTTCCACTAGCTACACTATATTACCAAAAGTATTGGGACACCTGCCTTTCCACGCACATGAACTTTAATGACATCCCAGTCTCAGGAAGGCTGTCCAGAAGGTTTAGGAGTGTGTGGGAATGTTTGACTATTCTTCCAGAAGTGCATTTGTGATGTCAGGCACTGATGTGGACAAGAAAGCCTGGCTCGCAGTCTCCGCTCTAATACATCTCAAAGGTGTTCTATCGGGTTGAAGGTCAGGACTTTGTGCAGGCCAGTCAAGTTCCTCCACCCCAAACTCGCTCATCTATGTCTTTATGAGCCTTCCTTTGTGCACTGGTGCAAATCATTTGGTGGAGGGGGATTATGGTGTGAGGTTGTCCCTTTAGTTTCAGTGAAGGGAACTCTTAAGGCGTCAGCATGCCAAGACATTTTGGACAATTTCATGCTCCCAACTTTGTGGAAACAGTTTGGGAATGGCCCCTTTCTGTTACAACATGACTGTGCATCAGGCTCCAGGGACCTAAAGACCAGTCTTATTAATGAAAGTCAGCAGCTATAGAATTTGTAGCTTCTGACTTTTACTTTTTTAAAAGTGCCTGAAGAACCAGTTTAAGCTGATAACACAGCTGTTACTTGTGGGTTCTTCTTTACCTCATTGAGGATCCTGCATTGGGTCTGATAAGTCATCTTGGCTGTGTACCCACATCTAGGAGGAATAGCCACAGTACTAAACTGTCCCCATTTATAGACACTTTGTCAAACTGTCAACTAGTGGATGCCTGAACACTTTGAGATTGCTTTGTATCCCTTTCCAGACTTATGCAGATCACCTATTCTTGAAAAGAGGCATGGTTCACATCAGCTGATGTTTCTTATGAACAGCAATCTAAATGTTTGGGTGTATTTTTATTAATTAAAGTAACTCTAAACCACACCTTCAAACTAATTTCATTAATTGGAATCCAGTATTTGGAACAAGGGAGTGAGGGGTATGCAGTAAGAATAGAAAGACAGTGCAAGGAGACAGTTAGAAATGGAAACCATCTCAGAGACAGGGTGGAGAAGGTCCCCGTAAGATACAAAAGATTAGTGAGGTCATTGACCATACAATGTTTACCTGTACTTATGATGTGCTATTGACTATGATTCTGTATATTCATGCTATGATTATCACTTAGAATACCTGTCTTATATATTTTTTCTTGTATGTATGATTTAATACATTTATTTTACTATCCATCATGTATCTGTCATCCATCACATGTTCCATGTAAAGTCCTAATCCCCTCTTTTTTGCTTTATTGCAACCTCTTATTATTTTATTAGGGATGGAAGCAAACAGCCTTACCGGGCTATGTCTTCATTTAAAGTCCCAATTTTTCCCCCCTCCTCCTCACCATCCTGCTT
>BLSH010176472.1:991442-1020155 GCA_018402905.1 Glandirana rugosa
TATATATATATATATATATATATATATATATATATATATACACTTAGGGAACCTTCATTGACCAAAAGATCTCATAAAAGGGTATTTTATAATAGACTAGGAGTAGATAACGACTTTTCTATCCTCCTCCCCCCCCCCCCCTTGCTGCTGAAATTTACTTCTGTATCGGGCCATTCCGACAAACGAAGGTAGGGATTATTTTATTATTCTCCAACGTTATTTCGTTTTTTCTCCCCTAATCCTGAAATGTACCTTGTACACTACCTACTGTCTATGTACTACCTATCATTTTATTTACATAATTTAGTATGTATGTTCTTTTTTATATATTCTGTCCATAAGATTCACTATTAGTATCGTACTTATATGTCTTAGTATCAGTTATCGTGTAGTATTCATGTCCATTTGTAACATACCAGTTACTGGAGTGATTAGAAAACATAGAATGCCCCTGGAAGAGGTGGGACAGAGACTCTATATATATATATATATATATATATATATATATATATATATATTTAACTGGTTAAGGTTTTATAGTAAGACTTTTGTTTGTGTTAATAAGTTAGGTTTAGAGCCTAAAATGCTAAACTAAAGCGTAGATAACTTTTCTTTTTTGCTTCTGACAAATTCAGTGTGCAGAAAACACTGTTTATAATGCACATTTTAGGGCTTATTTCTACTTCCAACCCTGTTAAGCAAAGTTATTTTTCAGTAGTGAGCATGCACTATAGGATGTAGCTGGGCTTAGTAGAAAGCCCTCCAAGGCTACTAATTAATAGTTGTGCAGCCATTTCTTGTATCCTACCGTTAACAGTATCCTATGAAACCTTTGTTAATCTAGAAGTTTGTTTTCATTAAATAAAATGCAGTGTTTCCCTTTGGGGCTTGCTCAAGACCTTAATATCCTTAGACGACATTAATCCCGAGTATAGAACCGCAAAAAAATGCACCAGGATCTGTCATTTGGTGAGATGTAGCTTGCTCGATCTGTCTGCTTTTCTCCCTAATGCTGATGCAGTGTAATACAAACCCATTTAGCAGAGCTTCTGTGTAAAACAAAGTCTGCAGAGATGGAGAGAACAAAGTGTAATGAATCATGTGTATCTCCTTCTGTATATGACAGGGAGTAAAAGAAATACAGCTCAAACTAAGCATAACCATTCATCACTGTGCTACAGCTCGTCCCGCAGTGCCAAAAGCAACCATGTCATGTAAATTATACTGCTCCATGACATTGTAAAATAAACTCTTTCACTTATTAACTCCAGTTGGGTTATAATAAAAGCTGAATGGAAGTGCTGCTCTCCGGCCTGTTACTTGACATGTCAGATAGCATCTCCAGTGGTCAGATGGGGAAGGATGGTGCAGTCACATAGTATCAGAACACATCTGCTCTTTCTTATCCTCTGTATACTAGATTACGATACAATGCAGCCATCTCTGATACAGATGATAATTTGCGTCTAGCCACTTTTATCTTCACTTCCACGATCTTTCTTGTTCTAGGTTTATCAAATGGGTATGACCACCCTGAGTATTTTTACTTAAAGTGGTTGTAAAGGAACAATGTTTTTTACCTTCATGCATTCTATGCATGAAGGTAAAAATCATTCTGTGTGCAGCAGCCCCCCCCCCAATATTTATCTGAGCCCCCTCTTGATCCAGTGATGTCCACGAGAGCCTTGCCTCTCCGGGGAATCACACTCCTGATTGGCTTTTGACTTTGGTCAAACACAGTGAGTGAGCCAATCAGGATACAGATAGGGCAGGGCTGAGCCTAAGCTCCTTGTGTGAATGGACAGGTAGAGCCATGGCTCGAGAGCACGCCTGCTTGGGTGGCCCCAGAGAAAGCTGCTTTCTGTGAGGGGACTCGGCAGGGGGGAGAAGTCAGGAACACCGCAGGGACCCGAGAAGAGGAGGATCCAGGCTGTTCTGTGCAAAACCATTGCACAGAGCAGATAAGTATAACTTGTTTGTTATTAAAAAAAAAACAAAAAAACAAGGCTTTACTATCGATTTAATGCTAAAGGGAGTGTATAGTGGCTTTGTAAATATTTTCTTTATTTAATCAATCTTTTTTATTGTGGTCAAGACTAAAAAAAAACTCTTTTATACAAGTTTTCCCTTGCTTTATTATCACTTGCTTTAAAAATCCTACAGTTTACAGGAATGAGTAGCTTAAGCTGACATTTACATGTGAATCAATCTGATTGATAAGTGGAACATCCCTTATCAAGCATCTAAGTCCATGTTTTCTAGGCAAGGCAAGCTTCTAGGCAGGCAGCTACCGCTGTGTACTTTATTAATATAGAGCTAAAGGTAACACCTTTTTTTCATTTTGAATAGAGTAAAGAAGGGTTATAACCCTTGTCAGTTTTTTTAAAAAAAAATCTTACCGAGGAGATTTCCCTTCCCATAGACAAAACAGGACATGAGAGGAAATCCGTCTAAAGTCAAGGAATTCCTGGTTGTCACCAGGGTCACCAGAACTAGTGTCCCCATTGGAAGATTTGCCTTCTGTTCCTGTTCTGGCAACAACCCAAAACGTGGATTTTCTTTCACTTTTGATTATACCAGTAAACCAGACAGATAGAGAGGGTGAACCTCCCTTATGGGGACACAGACAGCAGTAAAAAACTGAGGGATGTTCTAACCCTTCTTCTCTCCACTCTACCTATAGTTAAAAAAAGTTAGAATTTTGTATATTCTAAAGCGCTCTGGGAATGTTAAAGCTCATTTTTTGTTGTTCCTCTCACTTAAGACACCTCTGTAAATATTTTATGCTTTTTGTTTTACATAGGCAGTCCCGGGTTACAAACATCTGACTTACATGGGACTCATACTTACGAACAGAAGAAGACAACAGGAAGTGAGAGGAAATCTACCCCTAGGAAGGGAAATTCACTCCTATAAGAGTTATGATGGAAAAAACTGAACACTGTTCCACTGAAGATTTATCTCCAATCCTTGTTTCCACGAAACCCAACATTTTCAAAATCCAGTTGTCACAGGAACAGAAAGTGAGCTGAAATCTTCTGAACAGGGGCACAAACCCTTCCCTATGCTATTCAAAAAACTTAAAAATTAGTATTATCATTTTTTTTTTTTGGCTGGAGTTACACTTACAAATGTACCTGTTCCAACTTACATACAATTTCAACTCAAGAATAAATCTACAGAAGCTATCTTGTTCATAAACGGGGAACTACCTGTAGTTACCTTTTCTAGATGTCTTTAGGCAGGCCATGTAATGTGCCTCCTTGCCTCTTCTAATGTAATGGGCAGTCCTCAGTATTGTGTTATCTGTGCTATTACACTGGGAGTGCCAGGTGCCAAGGTGACACCCCCTCAGGAGGCGCTGCATTCATAGAGAGGAATTTACTAAAATTGCAGCAGTGGTGCATGGGAACCAGCCAGCTTCTAGCTTTCATTAACAAAGCTTCGCTGAACAAGCAGATGTTGGAAATTACTATGCACAGCTGCTCCAAATTCTGTTTGCTCCACTTTTAGGAATTCCCCCTATATTATATGCTTAGTCTTCTGAAGTGAATAACCTTGGCATTCAACCCTTTCGGAGGACATCTAATGGCCAAAAGGATTTACTGTAGTGGACAGTTCTGGAAAGGAGGTGAGTAAGAGCTGTATTTTTTTATTTAAAGAAAAAAACAGCTTTAATTTGTAGAATAAAGACTGTATAGTGATAGTTAAAAAATATTTGTATATGTATATATACTTAAAACAATTCAAATAAAACTGGCCCGAATCCTTTAAAAGCTACTAAAGCTGACTATAAAAAGCCTGATATTTGCCAGAAAACAGACAGTTTAAACATCACTTGTGACAATTGACATGCACTTTGAGTGTCAGCAATGCTAGTTTTCTCACATAGATATTTTATGCTGAAAAATCTCTATGATAATTCAGCAAATGTTCTCCAATCCCTTCACTGCATGTGTGCATATTTGAAAATGTGCCAAGCAGGGGGGAAATAATGGGTTGAGGCAGAGCACAGTATGCGCACAGATGTACTGATTTCTTAACTCCATTCACCATTTTTTTCAAAGGAAACCCCCTCTTTTGTGAAAAACTTGATATAATGCACTAAATGTTACATAAACTATTCTGTATTTTTTCTTTAAGATTACCTTTTCATTTCAGTCTACTCGTGATTTGCCAACAAGTTCCAATTACTCGTTATAACACCACTGTTAAAAAATCTCTTTGTAAAGAGGGCCTCAGAATTTTCACCCAACTGGAATGAGTGGTAAGCTTGGTTAGCTGTTTATAAAGGTCCTTGTCCACCTTTGGATGCTGTGGCTGCTGCGTTTGTCCTAATTACCCACTTGAGAACCAATTTGTAATATTCCTTTGTTACCAGGCCATTTTCAGGTGTGACAGACAATGACTCGGTCATGCAACATTGTACCCAAATTGTACATCTTTTTTTTTTAAACAGAAAGAGCTTTCTTTTGGTGGTATTTAAAAAAACAAAAAAAGTTTACCTTACTTTCTGTTATAAATCAAATGAAATCAAAATACCAGGACAGTACGAAACGCGCCAAAAAAATGGATTTTTGGAAAGTAGACACCGCAAAGTGCAATTTTATTTTTGCCACTTTTTTTTAGGAAATAATGAAACATTGGTTGGTAGTGGTGTGCTAGATACAGCTCATTGTTAATGTATAGATCATACGCAGAGGGGAGGTAAAGAGGTTAATGTACAGGTCACATACAATGGGAGGATACAGATGAGAGGATTCATGTGCAGGATAAGGGAGGTGAAGGAATTAATATACAGGTCACATGGAGACAGCATGAGATCTACAGGAGAGGAAGGGAGTAAAAGGGTTAAATAAAAGTGATTTCCCAACCAATTACAACCCATCACAGTGAATCATCTGCTGCAACTGATCCCTTCATTCACAAAATGTTCATTGCTACATATGCACTTCCTTTCCTTCCTTTGCTGTAATAGGAAGGGCAGGGCTCTCCAATGATGGCTCAGATCACAGCCACTGATGGTTGTGATCCCAATGGCTGTGATTCCAAAAATCCCAAAAAATGCCTTATTGTAGTGATATGGTTAAAGTGTATCTTAACCACTTGCTGACCGCCCTATGGCAGTTTCACTGCTACAAGGTGGCACCTGTATATATATACGTGATCCTACACTGCCGCCTGCAGGGGGCATGTACGCACCACTAGCGGGCCTCTTCTGCTGTGATTATTCCCAGCAGAAGCCAATCTGCGGGTGCCGGGCACTTGATGTCCACCAACACCCGCCAATCATTGGACAGAGACTCAGAACGGGGCTCTGCCTATGTAAACAAGGCAGAGTTGCATTCTGATGGGGGGGGGGGGGGGTATGGATTTTGTGTTCCTGCAACACAATTTTTTTCCCCTAGTAAAAGCAGCACACATAATAAACACTGATCACTGTATTAGTGTCAAAAGTGTTAGTTATTGTCTGCCACAATATTGCAGTCTCGCTTTAAGTCGCTGATTGATGCCATTACTAGTTTAAAAAAATAAGTAAATAAAAATTCCAGTATATATCCCATAGTTTGTAGGTGTTATAACATTGATGTAAACCAGCCAATATGCACTTATTGGATTTTTTTTTTTTACCAAAAACATGTAGCAGAGTAAATATAGGCCTAGATTTATGAATAAATTTGATTTTGTCCCCCTCGCTCCCTGAATTTTTCCCCCTCACCAGAACACTTCGTTCAGCTCTCTCATTGGCTGAGAGTGCTGATCGAGAGCCAGTTGGCTGCTAGTTTTCCAGCATGCTCGTCCGACAGAAGCCGCTTCTGACCGACTGACTGCCATACTCAAGGGCCGAATGTCAGTTGATTTTATTGAAACAGCCAACGTCACCTGCCATTTGGCCTGTGTGTATGGGGCTTTATCTGCAACAAGTACACAGATGAAAATAAGAATCTAAACAGGGTTCACGCCTTCTCCTACTCTATGAAAAAAAATGAAAAAAGAAAAAAACATTTACTTTTGTTAGTGATGCTGTTGAGGAGTTCCCATCACCTCCTGTCTGGCAAAACAGTAGGACAAAAAGTGGCGGTAAATCTTTCCAATGGAGCTCCATATAGCAGTAAAAATCTGGCAGACATAATAACTCTTCCCACTCTATCCAAAATAAAGCCCCCATTCACACCGGTGTGGCTTGTCATGCAATTTGACAGGTCCAAGTCGCACCCTATTGTTGGCAATGGAACTGTTCAAATCTGTGCCACACTGACTTTGCAGTGCCGTACCTATTTAATAAAAGAAGTTTCTGCACTGTTTTTGCCAATTTTAGGTGTGACTTACCTAGACATCTGTGCATGAAGTTGCACAGATGTCAGCCAAGTCACACTGAAATTGTGCGATTTCAAGTGAAGTTGCCCAATTTCAAAGTCAGATTTGGTGTGAATGGGGTCTACGTGTGCTAGAATGCAACCTGAGCTTCTGCAATAAAGGCCCTGCATGTTTATATTTTAACTTTGTTTCTGCTTTAATACCTCTAGAACATTAGCATGGGAAGACCATAAAAAATGCTTGCTAAAACCTTTGCCGTGTATATAGTTCATTTGCAGGGGATTGTTTTTGTTTTGGGAGTGAATGGGAGTTTTACTTTTTACACATTAAATAACACTGCAGGATACTAATTACTCTGATAGCAAACAAACAAAAAAGCAGACTGCCACAGTGCATAAAGTAAAGCTTTCAACTGTCAAAAGTCAGCATAAAAAGCTCTCACAGAATAGATCTGTCTTGTCTATACATTCAGCAGTGGGAAACAAGAAAACCTTGTGTGAACCTCTGCAAGCGGTCTGTATGCTGCAACAATCTCTGTAGGTAATTATACAAATTCAAACTGACAATCAGTAGAGAAAATGCTTAACTGGACCTTCAAACTGCTCACCCGTTTATAGGATCCATCCCGTTCCCAAAGCAAGTCTTACTTTTATAGCACTTTGACAAAACTTCCTCATTTACGTATACATTCGTTTTTATTCAATACCAATTCCCCAATCCTATTTCAGTCTGCAGAATTCATTACACAGAAAGATTACAGTAGGCCTTGCTGTGCTGCTTGGCCCCATCACAGTCATATGGCTGACTGGGACTATAGAATTAACTTTGCCTTTTTAAATTCCAATTGGAGTTTCAGATAAACTTTGTACCAACAATCTCCATTTTCATAGTCTAAAGCTGGATTTACACTTGCAGATTTTTATTTATTTTTATTTTGTTCTGCCATTCACACAAATGAGATTGATGGAGGAATCCCCCTGCTGAGACATTGTATTCTAACAGCAGGACCCACCATTGTCAGAATACACTGATCAAAGGCCAACTTGTCACTCTAATGATTGACTTCTGTTCAGTGGAGATGGCCACACATGGATCGAAATTTGGCTGTTGTTAGGTGAAGGCAGGATAGGCTTCTCTGTAGAGGACAGTTTTCAGGGATTGCCTAAAAGCAAACAGAGTAGGAGATAATTGAACAGATTGTGATAGGGAGTTTCATAGGATGGGAGAGGTTCAGGAAAAGTCCTGTAGGCGAGAATGGGAGGAGATGATAAGGAACCTAGAGAGCAGGAGGTCTTGGGAGGAACGAAGAGACCAATTAGGTTGGTATTTTGAGACTAGATTAATAATGTAGCTGGGAGCAGAGTTGTGGATGACATTACAAAAGGTACCAGAATATGGCCCTGTACACTCTGTATTATAACACAATGGTTCTCAACCCTGTCCTCAAGTACCCCCAACAGGTCATGTTTTGGGAATTTCTCTTAGATAAAATAGCTGTCCAAAATACCAAGCCATTGACTCTGATTTAAAGCACCTGTGCAAGATAAAGGAAAACCTGCAAACATGGCCTGTTGGGGGTACTTGAGGACAGGGTTGAGAACCACTGCTGTAACAGACATACCCCTTCTCTTTCTTTTCAATACAAGTTTATGTTAGTAAGCTTGTGCTGAGGGGTGTGGTTATTACTCTGCTGTGCCAGCACAGGGCACTGCAGTGGGAGAACTAAGAAGCCACAGTTATACCAAGATAGAAATCTATTGCAAGGCATTTGCAAGCAAAAGTCTGTCCAAATTGATAACATGACTATAAAGAGATAGAAAAGTGTAATGCCTCATATACACAAGAAATTATCAGACAAATAACCTTCCATTTTATTTTGCATGCTAATCTCCATATCGAAAAGAGGTTATTAAAGTTACGAAAATTTTTGTATTACAGAATAAAAATTCAGAAGTGATATCATGTATTGTATTGTATTTGTATTGTATTTTCAGACAAAGACTGTACTGATTAAACAAAAATTCTACGATCTAGTATTGTAGGAGAAAAATGTTCATGTTTGTGCCTTCGGATAGTATCCGGTGAACAGTCCTGATCGGCTCTCGAAAGCTGTGTACTAACCATCAGATTATCCTACGATTGCTTAGAAAGTGGCATTTTTCTGATCTATGTATGGGTCTTAAGACTTCAATTGGGCTTTAACAGCATGGTGCAAACTACAGTAGTGTACAGTAGTCCATAGCAACCTGTCAGAAAAAGTTCCCATTAGTTTACCCACTGAGAGCTGCGTGATGGTTGTTATGGACAAGTTAAGCATGTGTTGCAACATTTAGCGGTGCCAAAAAGAAAAGAGAAACAGAAGTGTTAAAGCTAGACAGCAATTTCTTGCTCAATACAGTGAAAGATCAGATATTTCCCCAAGAATCATTTATCAATATAAACATTCAGCATTCCATTTCTGCCAACACAGACACTTTTTGTCACATGGCTCTGCAGACACAGCTTTGAATTTAGTAGGATTGACACATCATCAAAGCACCAGCCAGATCAGCTGATCCTCTTTGGAAATGCAGCAGATTTTGTAAGTGAAAAATAGGCTTGTGAGGATTTCAATTGTTTATCTCTATTAGTAATTTTCGCCCAAAATTGAATGGGCAAAGTGATAGGAAATCTTTAACTAAACACCTTTTTACAGCTTGCCATCCATTTTATTACAACACGAAGTTCCAACCATTGCTATGGGAATAATTATATAAAGCACATGGCTGCCCTTTTGGCTGTGTGATCTTGGAAGTATAGGGAGCCTAAGTAAGTACCTATGACAGGATTATTGAAAATGTCTTGACTATTGCTCATTTTTTGTTAATAAGAGTTGAGGATAACCTGCCCAATAAGCAAAGAGTTACAAGCAATTAATAACTTTTTTTTGCCATGTCACCATGATTATCCTATAATTTAGTAATGGCAGGAAGTGGCTCGATGGACTTTGCTCTACATGTTAGGGTGGGGGAGGCATCTTTTTTTTTTTTTTTTCATTCAACAATATTTATTAAAGTTTGCAAATTTACACAGGAGCATACAGGAATATACTTTTTACCAAAATAATTGTTCAAACAATGGCATAATTACAGGCAGGGGCGTTGCTAGGTCTACAAAAGATCTGGGGCTAGAGCCCATAGCAGCAAAGTAAAGAAAGTCATACGCTTGAGTGGACATACACATGTGTGTGTATATATGTATATATATATATATAAGTATTGTTACATACCTGAGTGTGGATTCCCCTTACATCAGGGTCCCCAGAGAGACATACCTGCTAATTGCAGAACTGCACCCACCCGGTAAGAGACTCGGGGCTATGGGCCCCAGACTCGGGGCTATAGCCCCAATAGCCACCCCCTAGCAACACCCCTGATTACAGGGTGAATATTAGGCACAAGTGTAATGGCACGCAAGCTTATGCAACGACTACAATCTACGTGAATAACGGTTCTGTCTTCACATTTACTTATCACATACCTGATCTGAAGTATACCACAAACAGACAACAGTGTAAAGGTGGGGCCTTATCATCCACACGTTTCTGCTATTTGCAGCCAACGGTCCCATATCTTATTGTATTTGGTTGGACAACCTCTGTTGATATATATCACTTTCTTATATGGTAGCGCATTGTTCACTTCGCTCAACCATTCACTAAACCTTGGGGGCACCTGCCTCATCCAGTTACGTGCTATCACTTTCCTGGCTATAAACAGGGTCTCATGTAGAAAGATTTTGGTAAATTTGTCTATATCCGCATCTGCATATAGACCCAAAAGACATTGCTTTGGGTTAAGAGTCATTGGGGAGCCCATAGTGTCATGAAGGAAGTCCACAATCTGCTTCCAGTATGCTTGTATGGGGGGACACAGCAATATAATGTGAAAGAAGGTGTCTATTTCCTGGGTGCACATCAGACAACATACAGCACCATTCCCCTGCATCCTGGCCTTCCTCACTGGGGTTATATAAGCCTGATGTATAATATATAGTTGGGATAACCTATCAGAAAGTTTAGGGGATACCACTTTACAGTTCTCCAGGGCCTCATCCCATTCTTCATCCTTCAGTTCGCCCACTGCCAGTTCCCATCTACTTTTTAGATTATAGGCCAGCTTTGTCGCTGTTGGGGTAAGTAGTCTGTTGTAAAAGTCAGAGATTAACTTTCTATGATCAGAACCCTTGACAATCTCTATAATAGTGTTAGGAACTTGCTGCAATAAGGGTAGATCCAGTTGGGTGGTTAGAGCATGTCTGACCTGCAGGTGTCGGAACAGCATGTGGTTAGGAAGGTGGTATTCCTCCTGGAGTTCCGCAAAACCTTTCAGCCTTCCTGCATTTAAAAACTGGTGCAGGTATATGACCCCCCTGGTACCCCACTGCTCGACTTCTGGTAAGTGCAAGAGCTCCGGGAGATGTCTGTTTTTCCAAACTGGGGTATAGTCATTGATTCTAGGTATGCCACATTTCACGGATGCTATGTCCCATATCCACCTATAGTGAGTGTGGAGGGACAAGGAGTGATGGTCCACCTTATCTGTCTCAGGGTCTATTGCTATTACAAAAATTGGATCTCGGGTTAATTTCTGCCAAGTAGAGCATTGCAGTTCAAGAAACCGTTCCCTGTCTGTTTTGTCTATATGGTACATTTGGGAGAGCTGTGATGCTACATAATACAGGTTAAAGTCAGGCATGGCTGTCCCTCCCAGGTTTGTGGGATTTTTAAGAGTCTGCCAGGCTAACGTATGTCTCTCCTTCCCCCACACAAGGCTTTTAAGAAGGATTTCAAGAATCTTGAAATATTTGAGCGGAATATATATGGGAGTATGCCATAAAATATAAAGGATCTTGGGTAGAAGAACCATCTTGACAAGGTTTATATGACCCATTACCCCCAGTGGCAAGCGAGACCAAACTTGAACCTTAGCCTTGATTAAATGAAAAAGGGGTTCTATGTTAAGATTTATGTAGTCTGTCAGGTTTCTAGTCAGTTGGACCCCTAAATATTGTATTCTATCAGTTCTCTGCAGTGGGAGGTCTGCCTGTTCTTTGTCCTGAGGGAAACTGTCCAAGGGGAGAATACATGACTTTCCCCAATTGATCCTAAGACCCGAGAATGCACCAAAGTTTTCTATAGTGTGTAGGGCGGTTTGCAGAGAGGGGCCTGAATCTGCTAGATGCAATAATGTATCGTCCGCATACATACTAATCTTTTCCGTAATCACTCCCTTGAATTCCTGAATCCTTTGATTGGCTCTGATGGAAATGGCCAATGGCTCTGCCGCTAGTGCGTATAGGAGGGGGGATAAGGGGCACCATTGTCTCGTGCCTCAACTCAACCTAAACTCCTCCGAAACCCATCCATTGGCTATCACCCTTGCTACTGGGTCATGGTAAAGCAGTTGCACCCATTGTATAAATCTAGGACCAAAGCCAAAACTCTCAAGGCAACACCAAAGATATCGCCACTCCACGGAGTCAAAGGCTTTGGCTGTGTCTAGTGCCACTACCACTCTGGTACCTATGCTATCATGGGAAGCTTGTAGATTCATGAACAGCCTTCACAAATTAAAGGACGTGTTGCGACCCGGCATAAAGCCAGCCTGATCTGTATGTATCAAGGAGAGAATAACCTGGTTCAGTCGTAGGGCTAGGACTTTTGCCAGGATCTTAATGTCCACCTGCAATAACGATATCGGGCGGTAGGATTCAGGGAAGACAGGATCTTTGCCCGGTTTTGGTATCAAAACTATGAGGGCTTCCCTCATAGATGATGGAAGGCAGCGGGTATCAAACAGATGGTTATATAACTGTAATAGTTTAGGGGACAAATATTCGCTAAATTGAGAGTAAAATTCAATAGGGATACCATGAGATCCTGGGGATTTGGACAGCGCAAAACACGCAATAGCATTTGTGATCTCATCGACAGTCAGGGGTGCTTCAAGCATATTGACATGTGCAGTAGTCTATTGTGGTAGAGTATTCCCTTCCAAAAACTGTGATAGTGCGTCTCCCTCCCCAGAAGTCGTTGATTTATAGAGGTCCTGGAAGAATTCTTTGAATCTATTAGTAACACTGGATGGATCAGTAATCAAAGAACCCTGTTGATCGCATAGGTAGATGGCAATAGGGGGTTTATCTTCGTTATGAACCATAAACGCTAGAAGTTTACCCGCTCTTTCTCCTTGTTCAAACTTTTTTTGTTTAGAGAAAAATAGTTTTCTCTTGGATTTCTCATAATGTAACTGGTTCACCACCCTGGTTTGTAGCTTAAGTAGATCTATTTGAGCAGGTGTTGGATTGGCAAGGTACTGTTGTTCTGTCTCTGTCACTTTTTCTATAGCTTGCTCCAGTGCTATACCAGAGGAGCGTTTCACTTTATTGATGTGGGAGCTCAGTGCCATTCTGACATGTAGTTTAAAAGTTTCCCATACTGCTGCTGGGGTAGCCGTCCGCATGTTCACCTCAAAGAATGCCCTCCATTCGTTAAGGAGGTCGTCATTCTCTGGCAGTAGAGAAAGCCAGAAGGGATTTAACCTCCATCTTCTGGGTGGTTTGTGCAGGTTGAAGCTCAAGGTGACCCAGTAGGGGCTATGGTCAGACAGCAGTCTGGGCCCGAAGCATGCCTCCTCTAGTCTGGTAGTCAACAATGGGGATAAGAGAATATAGTCAATGAGCGACATAGTATTTTGGGAGGCCGAAAAGCACGAGTATGCCCTTTGCTTCCCATGTTTGTGTCTCCAGGAGTCAACTAAATTGAATGTGGAAATGAGTTTAGAGAACCTAGTGGGGTGTGGGCCATCTACAGGTGGGGGCTATCCTGCGGTCTATCAAGGTAGGAGTCCAGTGTAGCGTTAAAGTCCCCCAGCCATATAGTTTGGGCAGCATTATGGCTACTCATAAATACAAATCCTGCCCTCAGTACAGCTGCATTGAACGGAGGAGGTATATATACTGCCATTATCAAAAATGGTTCCCCGTATATTTCTGCATGTAGAAAGATAAATCGAAGAAAAACACAAAAAGGAGAGGGGCGCACCGACCTTGTGCAATACCATAAGACCATTTATTAAAAATTGAAATAAAGCATAAAATATACTCACAAACGGAGCAATATCAAAAGCATGTAAGTCATGGACAGTGACTTCAGTAAAACTCCACCACAGCTAGGGGGGAATCACGACGGCGCCCTAAGCAAAGCTAACGCGTTTCCAGGGCGAACCCTCTTCCTCAGAGCCTAGCGATCGAATGAGCTGCCTCTCTTAAGTACCTGAATGTAAGTGATTCAGATCCCTCCCTCCTCTAAGAGGCAAGGCATTGGGAGGGGGAGGGTAAGAGCTGATGTGGTACACCTCCTTAGTACTGAACACCCACATCAGCTCTTACCCTCCCCCTCCCAATGCCTTGCCTCTTAGAGGAGGGAGGGATCTCTTTGATCTAAAATGTATAAAAACATACATGTATTCACCTTTCGGCATAGGCCTAAGGTTTAGGAGCTTCAAAAAGGCTCACTATAAACTTACAACCAGTAGTCCCTATAATCAGCACTCCAAAAATGGAGCTGTAGGTATCCCCCAGGGCTTTAACCTCCCTGGCGGTATTCCAGAGTGTGGCTCGGGGTGGAATTTCAGTACCAAGAGCGGTAACCCCGAGCCACACTCGGGATTGCTGGATCGGCATCGCTGGATCCAGGCAATGTTACTTACCTTGTCCCCTGGATCCAGCGATGTCCTCCCGCGGTGTCAGCTTGTCTCCCCGCGGCCAGATGATTCCTGTGTGCCGGGCTCCGTTCCCTGCGAGCGTCGCGTCGCACGGGGACGGAGACCGGCGGGAAATTCAAAAAGTTAAACACACACAGTACATACAGTACACTGTAATCTTATAGATTACATTACTGTATGAAAACATTTCACATCCCCTTTGTCCCTAGTGGTTTGCCCAGAGCCCTGCATGCACTTTTATATAATAAATGTCATTCTTTCTGCCTGGAAACATGAGAATGTCCATAGCAACCAAAAAGTGTCCCTTTGCGTCAAAAGTGGTTTTTGATCAGCTAGAAAACACCGATAGTAAATAAGAATCATTTGCAGAATTGAGTGATACTGATTTTTGGGGAAATTTATCATCAGCAACTGAAAGTGACGATAGCGACAATTCTGCAACTGAGCAAATTTCTGCGTTTTTGGTTTGATTACATTATTGCATACATTTTATTACTATTATATTATTATTTTTGATAATTATTTTTAGTTATTTATTATATTATAATTTATGATTTCATTTTTCAAACTTTTTCATACCCGGGATGTCTACTAGACTCTTGTTTGGACAGATTTAAGTGAGTTATTCCTAAGAATTACAGGCCTACAATATAAAACGCCAAATTTTCATGCAAAATAATTGTACCGCTTTTGGAACAAAATTCCAGACAGAATCATACCGCCAGGGAGGTTAAGAAAGCCATCCAAAGTCTGTAAAGGTTGTTGTTACCATCTTAGTCCGATGTTGCAGAGTCCTCATAACCCCCATTTTGTGTTTTGCACAGTATCTGCTTTTTGACTCACACCACCCACTGGAATATAAACTGGGTGTTATAAGAAATCAGAAAAGAAACATTCAAGGACAGTGACATGCACATTTTAAACAGAAAGGACAATTGGTTCATAAGTGGGGTTAAAATGGCAATCTATGCCAAAGTGGCATAGTATCTAGTGTCTTTTGCATAGTATGCCATTTTAACATCTCTACCCTTGTGATTTAACATTTCGTGGTGACTGAATTAAAGTGTCTGAGCTACCTGTGTGGCAAACAAATGCTGGGAGTTCTTCCTGACAGTCATTGGAATTGAAGAAGTTGAATGTGACTAACCAACCACTGCAAGACAAAGCTGTCTCAAGCTTTTAAATCTTGCATGAATTCTTGCTAAACATAATGTTCTTATAACACTTACTAGTTAATACCACTGTGAACTAGGCGTTCAGGTTCGTAACATAAAGATGTGATGCTGAAAATGAAAAAAACAACAACAGCCAAGCAGTATTAAGTGAACATAGTGTACTTGATCCTCTGAGTTGTTTGTAAAGTCATGTTCAAAGATTTTCCTTGGACATGTTGCCTGTGACTTGATCTCCATCAACATCGGTAGACTTAAAAAAGCAGTGAAAAATGCAATAATTAAGAACAAAATATAGCAATCCATAGCCTCCAATCATCATTTTCTACTAGTCTAAACTGAGATGTCTTAATTGAGCTCTTATTAAAAAATCACTCTCCATTAATCATCTTGAAGCTGTCTAAAGTTCCCAAAAATTGAAGCCAAATCATCCACAAATTAAACCTGAACATTAGCTTAGGGACTGGTGAATGTCCAGAGGATTTAACCACAACTTCCATGTTCCTGTAGTAAGCCAGGAGTGTACTGCACTTGGTCAAAGTTCTACTGGTCAGTCACTTCACAAGGGAAGATGAACTTGTAGCCATTTAGTGTCTGTTGGGAAGAGGCCATGCTAATACAGACAATACAAATGGGGTGGATTCTCTGTGCCTATGGAAATCTCTATCAATGTCAGTCAAAAGGATGGAGGAATCAAAACTACTACCTTGCCTAGGGCTCCATTCTTCATTAATTAATCTCCACAGAAAATAAAGTGTTTTACATGGAGGTCCAGGTAATTAGAGATGGGAATAGGAGTGTAACGTACAGCAATTAAAAGCCCTTGCTCTATAAAACTTGTGAACTTATCAGTTGTCCTGTACTTATATATACTGCATGTCACAGCAACCAGGTTGCAGACATTCAGGGTGGTCCATATCCTTGTCACATTCATGGTAAAAAAGTCATAAACAAAATGGAAGAACTTTGGAATGATGGCTCACTTCATTGACATGTTAGTTTGTGACTGGGTGCGCAGCCTATAGGGGCATGACATTTTTCTTCCTTTGTCAAAGATGTGACAGAATCTGTTGATCCTTCCTAGTGACTGTGATTGAAACTTTAGTTCCCCTTGCAGTTCATCTTCTTTCATGAGATAAATCATTATATCTCATTTGTATGCAACTAGTAAAGGGAATAATGCTACCCTCGGGCCAGCATGAATATTTCAGGGGAAGAAGAGATTATAATTCCATTGAAATGCTTTTGTTAATCTTCTTTTGAAAGGCTTTGACAGGTATACAGTGGTAAGCATGTGAGAGGGGGTCACAGGGGTGCAGGTGTAGACCCCCAGGCACCACCTAGCCCTGCATGTAACGCCACATGTCAGTCTAACTGAGCTAATACAAAGACTTGCCAGAAATATGACCCAGACCAGATACATTTTAATATACAAGTACATTATCTCTAAAGCCTTTTCTATACAGTATTTCACATAATATGCAGAATGCATTAGAAAATTGCACTGTGGCATTGTCTAAGCTAAACATTCATGATGGTGCCTGCATTTATATCACTGGTGGAATATGACCACCTGCATTACATTTATCTGCTTAGTTTTACTTAAATGTGATAATAACTGTGATAGTACAATTGCTTTTCTTGTTAAAGTAATAATGTTTCATTGCAGCGGGTGCGCTGTGAGAAGATACGCTGTAAAGGCGCTCTGGAAATGCAATCATATATATGTAAAAATATTCTGAGAAAAGCGTCATTTGCAGATGGAAAGATTAGTTCATGGATTCTGCTTTCCAAAGTTGGAAGAAAGGTCAGCTCTATTAAAAATCCTCAACAAGATGGGGAATAGACCCACAGTTTGCATAAAGCAGGAGAGATATGTAGAAAGTATGAATAGGATCTTTTTTAAAGAAAAGGTCAAATTCTGGCTAGAGTTATTGTTTACTGGAGGTTGTACAGTTCCCTTATTTTATATAATGTATATGTTGAGTAAATAGTATATTTATTAAAGTGTTTGTTTACCCCCCAAAAAATACAGATCCTGGTCCCTTAAAGCAGAGTACACAGCACAGTGCTTGTGCTGTGTAATCTGCCCCTCTGTAAAGTGTAAAAAAACCTGCCTGATCCCTCGACTTCCTTTATCCCCTCTCTGCACTGACCATGATAATCACGGCTGCTGTTGTCAGTGTATGTCCCTTCACCATCCGCAGCCTTGCTTTCAGCTCTCCCCTCATCCCCTCCTACCTGCCTGTCAGCTCTGTGTCTGTGTCTCTGTCTCCGCCCCATGCCGCTATTAGTAGAAATTAAAATTTTGTAAACTGTCACTACCAGCCCCTCTATAATAGGCAGGCATAGCACACTGTATAAATCTTTTAAATAAATGAGGCATGTGAATGCTGATTTAGTGTGATCTTCATGCCTGTCACGTGACTCTTGACCGGTTTCCAGGGCTACTGCAGGAGGGGCTGAGAAGCCATGTGATCTCCCCAGCTGACATCACAGGGACATCTCGGCCCCTCCTGCAGAAGCCATCCATCGGAGGTATACAGCGGCTGCGAGTCATGTGACCGGCCTGACGAGAGCTCTAAACAAGCATTTACAAGCCTTGTTTTTATAAAAGATATGCACAGTGTGCTATGCCAGGCTCTAATAAAGGGGCTAGTAGTGATTTTTAATTGTGGGTTAACAAACACTTTAAGGCACTTTTTTTCATTGGTATAAGTAACAATTTTAAAAAGTAGTGGAGCACAGTGACTCATGGCAACCAATGAGCTTTCATTTTTAAGAAAATTTGGATTGGTTACCCCACACCAGATCTTTTTATAATGATGTTATTATAAAAACAGGAGTGAAAGTCAATTCACAAAAAGGGTAAATAAAAATGCATGCAGTAATTAAGTAGTGGTCCCAGCATGTGATATTTAAGAAACTGGCAGCTGCTAGCATCCTCAACAGCCAGTAAACAACCTGGTTGTTTAGGAGTGGGTGTCCTTAACAACCGAAGAGTTATCAGCTGTCAGTGGGGTTCCCCACTGACAGCTGAATGTAAAAAAAATGCTGGCAATGAAAAATTAAGAAGAAAAATGATGTGGGGTCCCCCCCAATCCATACCAGGCCCTTCCACACCAGGCCACATGCCCTCAACATGGGGGTGCTTTGGAGCCCCCCCCACCCCAAAGCACCTCGTCCCCATGTTGATGGGGACAAGGGTCTCTTCCCCACAACCCCGGGCTGTGGTTGTGGGGGTTTGCGGTCAGGGGGCTTATTGGAATATGGAAGCCCCCTTTAAGTTTTGCCCAATTAGGGCACAGAATGCACTGTGCAGCGCAAACACCCTGCATATTCAGGTGTTCCCCAAACCAAGTAAACAGCCAATGTTCAGCCCAAATTCATGCTCGGGCCGAATCGTTCCCTCAGCTCCAGTGTCCACTACCACAAACTTCCTGGTCCCGGCTACGACACTTATGGTGAAATAATTTTGTCCTCATGTTGATGGAGACAAGAGCCTCTTCCTCACATCCCTGATTGGTAGCTCTGGGGATTTGCAGGTTAGGGGCTTATCGGAATCTGGAAGCCCCTTTTAACAAGGGAGCCCCCTGATCTTGGCAACCCCTATGTGAATGAGTAGGGGTACATAGAACCCCTACTCATTTACCTAACAAAAGGTGTAGTGTAAAAAATGAAAGCAGGCAGTTTTTGACTTCCTTCGGCAGGAGTAGACTTTTTTTCTTTTTCAGGTCGGCGGTTGTGATTGACAATAAATCGACACCATATTTTTAAAATAAAGGACTTGTCAAAAACTGTCTGTTTTTACACTGTACCCTATACTCATTCATGGTGGGGGGTGATCTGGGGGCCACCTTGTTAAAGAGGGCTTACAAATTCTGATAAGCCCCCTGCCTGCAGACCCCCACTACCACCGCCGAGGGTTGAGGTGAAGAGGACTTTGTGCCCACAGCTATTAATGACTTTAAAAAATAATATAGAGTTAGATTTTAAAACCATGTGCTTTCAGGGGAAGCAAGTATATGTAAATAAACCAGTTAGATGGCTAGAGAGAAAGTTCTCTGCAGGAAGTTTGGGTATACAAGAAGTTGGTGGGAGGGGCTTAGGGGTCTTTTGAAAGGAACATGCGCTCAGGAAAAAGTTGTGTTTGAGAAGACAGAGGAGCAACACATGGCTGCTAGAAGCTGAAGATTTTTGGAGCCATTTTGAGTTGAACTGAGCAAGGGATCGAGAAGGGCATTACATCTTAAACCCTAAGTTGAGTAACAGTTTAGTTTACCTAATGCGTACATATTGTACATGCTTATAATATTGCTAGAAAGGATGATTGGCATTGTGCATGTTGTAGACATATTTTGTAAGCTATGAGTTGTGTTGTATTGTGTATCATACAGTTGTATGTGTAGATTTTCTCTTTCGTAAAGCATTGATACACTGCAGAAGTCTAAGCTTTCTTAGTTTTACCGCAAGTAACCCTGCTTGATTAACACAAGCAAAACATTTGGGGGCTCGTGCCAGGATTTGTGCTAAAATTCAACTGAAGAAGACTTTTCTGTGGTGTGTTTTGTTGCTTGTGCTGAAGAAAATGCTGGGTACACTGTTTAGGAAGAGTAGGGATGCAAAGTTTTCTGGTGTCCAGGGGGACTTGAAGGCGTGCACTCTTCCTACCTGGGCCAGAGACAGTCAGTGGGTGTCTGTTGCAGAGGACCTGGCTAGATATGCCTCTCCTTTGAACAGAGCTTGAGGGGATGGTGTCTCTGATCTTTCCTCAAATTTTAGTCTCAAAAGCTTTGGGTTCAGTAAGGGAGAGATAGGGGCAGTTGCTGTGTTTGGATTACACTTCCTGTATGCTCTACATATTAAATCTGAAAAGAGGAAAAAGGTAGAATTAGAAAGAGATTTACTAAAGGAGCAGCTTGCAGTGGGTGTTTTGGAAGACACTGCAAGCCAGGCAAAAGATTTAGAAATTTAAACCTGTAGTGGCTTCGAAGTGTGTTCAAACCCCTGTAGGCAGAGCTGAGGATTTGAATGAGTGGTGTGCAGCCCTCATAAACAAGTCTAATGATGCCCTGACAAAGGCCCTAAGCCTGTAAGCAAAAGTAGGACATGTGCCACTGTTACTTCCCATAAGCGGGAAGATGAGTATTTGATCAGCTGAAATGATGGCCAAGTTGAGTCAGATACAAGGAAGGCAAGGCCTATGGTCTCCAGGAGACACATGTGGGTGGACCTATTAAAGACAGGAATACCTAAGGATGAAATAGATGGGATTCCTAAACCAGCATTATTTAACCACTTCAGCCCCGGAAGGATTTCCAGCTTTAGGACCGGAGCCCTTTTTGCGATTCGGCGCTGCGTCGCTTTAACTGACAATTGCGCGGTCGTGCGACGTTGTACCCAAACGAAATTTGTGTCCTTTTTTTCCCACAAATACAGCTTTCTTTTGGTGGCATTTGATCACCGCTGCGTCATTTCTGATCGCCGCTATAAACAAAAGAAGAGCGACAATTTTGCAAAAAAAAACAAATTTCTTACTTTTTCCTAAAATACAAATCCAAAAAAAACATATATAAAAACAATTTTTTTCCACGGTTTTTAAAATAAGGAGATATCTGCGCTACCAACAATGATATAAAAAGATAATGAATGATGTACAGCAGCCTGCTAATAGGGATGTAGATAGCGGTCCCTGTCACAACACAATATATTAAAATTAGCGGCGCTTCAATACATAAATAACCATTTGATTTTACAGCAGATATTGATCAATCTTCAGTAATGATTTGACTCAATAGTATAGCCAGCTTTACACAGTCCAATGATAGATCATAAGAATGTTCCAGAGGCTTAGATAGCAGAAACTTCACTTCCGATAGCATAGGCACCCAGTGATGAAGATGTAGAAACACCAAAACATTACACTCAGTGTCCACCACCAGTAATGCGGGGCCGCTTACCAGAAAACATGTGGCTTCCAAACTAATGGAAAAGCCAAGAGAAGCTTGCAGGGACGTATAACTCCCTTATAGAACGGGCTGTAACAAAAGGCACTCTTCTATACGTCAGGGGAAGTGACACCAACGCTCATCCAAAAAGATAAAAAAATGACCATAGCGTGATACTGTTTGAGCATTTAATAAAGGTATAAAAACATATTGCACTCACATGATGTTGAAATAAAAGCAGGCATCCAAGTAAGAGATCCAGGTGAATTCACAGTATACTTCCTTCAGTAAAACGAACACAGAGACGCACTTTCAGATGTCGCGCCATCATGTGAGTCCAATATGTTTTTATACCTTTATTAAATGCTCAAACAGTATCACGCTATGGTCATTTTTTTATCTTTTTGGATGAGCGTTGGTGTCACTTCCCCTGACGTATAGAAGAGTGCCTTTTGTTACAGCCGGTTCTATAAGGGAGTTATACGTCCCTGCAAGCTTCTCTTGGCTTTTCCATTAGTTTGGAAGCCACATGTTTTCTGTTAAGCGGCCCCGCATTACTGGTGGTGGACACTGAGTGTAATGTTTTGGTGTTTCTACATCTTCATCACTGGGTGCCTATGCTATCGGAAGTGAAGTTTCTGCTATCTAAGCCTCTGGAACATTCTTATGATCTATCATTGGACTGTGTAAAGCTGGCTATACTATTGAGTCAAATCATTACTGAAGATTGATCAATATCTGCTGTAAAATCAAATGGTTATTTATGTATTGAAGCGCCGCTAATTTTAATATATTGTGTTTCCACGGTTTTTGGCCGATTTATATTCTTCCTCATATTTGCGATAAAAAAATCGCAATCAGCGTTTATTGATTGGTTTGCGCAAAAGTGGTCGCGTTTACGGATGATGAGAATTCATTTTTTGGGTTTTTAATTTTTTTTAATTTTTTACTAAAAATGGCGGCGATCTGCGATTTTTTGAGGTACTGCGATATTTCAGCGGACATGTTGGACCATTTTGACACTTTTTTGGGACCATTGGCATTTATACAGTGATCAGTGCTATAAAAATGCACCGATTACTGTGTAAATGCCATTGGCAGTGAAGGGGTTAACCTGCAGGGGGTGCGCTAAGGGTTAACTATGTTCCCTGGGCGTGTTCTAACTGTATGGGGGATTGCCTAGCTGGGGAAGGGAAGTGGTCACAGCCTTCACGTAAAGGAAGGCTGTGATCACAGCCCTTCCCCCTCACACAGAGCGGAGGTCCGTGTTTACATACACGGACCTCCGCTCACTCGCTCCGGGGGGGCCATCACGGGTAGCCGGCGGCAATCGAAGCCACTGCACCCGCTCCCTGGCCCCCCCTGGACACAGTGAGTGCGCGGGCGCGCCTCCGGCGGCGCGCGCGCTCACTAAACTTGTTCCCGCAGCCGCCGTCGTATGACGGCGATTTGCGGGAACGAGCCACTTTGCCGCCGTCAGATGCCGATCGGCGGTCGGCAAGTGGTTAAGAAGTGGAAGCAAGTGGTTGAGAATATTAGATTCAGTAACATTAAGTGTTTCTCTTGCCATTTTGCTAAAATGTGCCATGCTGTGAGGACTGAACAACGGCAGGCCAGTGTTTGTCCCAGGACAGTATGGCGAGACATGCAAGTTCATTTGCTGCTTTGGAAGTCAATGCCTTTCCGTGAAAGTGTTTCAAGCCAACAGTGGGCACCCTACAATAGTTTTGCCGTTAGAAATGGGCAAATAGAGAAATGTGAGCACTGAACTATGTTTTTTGGCACAGTTGGATGGAACATATTATCTGCTTTGTCTGTTACCTTTTCAGTTACTGAGCATCGAGAGGTGGAGGAGGCAGAGCAGATGACCAAGCCAGATGGGAGGAGGCAGACCAAAAGAGAGTCTGAGGAAGATGCGGTTGATTTTTGAATTGGAGTGGACTTTCATCTGAGTATTTCCTTATGAACAGGAGCAGGACAAGGGACTTTCATCTGGAACTGGCACAGACTGTCAAGGACATTGCTGACCCTGCTCAAAAGTAATATTGCAGCCTCCCAGGGACTTATAGTCTGACTGCCCAGAAGATACGGGAGTCAAAAGGGAATTTTTTCCTCCCATTTACAAATTGAGATGTGGCATGTGTTGCTACAGCTATTAATGACTAAAAAATAATATAGAGTTAGATTTTAAGACCATGTGCTTTCAGGGAAGCCAGGATTCCCTCTTCCCCCTCCATTTATATGCAAATAGAGCAGTTAGACAGCTAGGTAGGAAGTTCTCTGCAGGAAGTTGGTATATACAGGAAGTTGGTGGGAAGAGATTGGGGAGGTTTGAAACAAGCATATGGAGACAAAGAGAGTTGTGTTTGGAAGGATGATGAGGCAAGATGTGTGTTGGAAGCTGGAGAACTATGAAGATTTTTGAGTTGGACTGAACCATGGAGGACATTACATCTTAAACCTTAAGTTGAGTAACAGTTTAGTTTAGCTATTTGCATACATATTGTATATGCTTTTATTTTGCTAGAAAAGATAATTGGCATTGTGCATATTGAAGACATATATTGTAAGCTATGAGTTGTGTTCTATTGGGTATCCTACAGTTATATGTGCAGATTTTCTGTTTAGTAAAGCATTGATACACTACAGAAGTCTAAGCTTCCTTGGTTTTACCGCAAGTAACCTTGCTAGATAGATACAAGCAAAACACATGAGGACAAGGTGCTTTGGGGGGAGGCCCCCTGCCCCAAAAACACCCCATATTGAGAGCATGTGCCCAGGTATGGTTAAGGGGGGCTCACTTGCCCCTTCCCTTTCCCGACATGCCAGGCTGTATGCTTGGATAAGGGTCTGGTATGGATTTTGGGGGGACCCCACACCATTTTTGTGTACATTTTGGCATTGTAGTTCCCCTCAAAATCCATACCTCCCAAGCAAGCAGGAAAAGACAATTGTGGAAGCATTCCATGCACCAACTGTGTGCAGAATGCCTCACTCCATGTTACATTTTACAGAAAATTACAGCTGCTCCTGCCCGCTCCTTAACAACCAGGATAGTTACTTGTTACAGCTATTGACAGCCTGTGGTAATTTTATGTTCAGAACCAGAAATCATTAACCTTTCCTGCCTCCTCTCTGCAACCCCTTAATTGGGTCTTAATGATGGGGGGGTTTATGTGATCACAATGACTTGCTGTCACGGTGGTCACATGATCAGCCCTTCCCCGTGTGTGACAGCTTGATCACTGTGTTGAGAGCATGCTTTTAGCACAAAAAGCTCAACCACCATTGACACATAGGTGTGTCACGTGCCCATTCTTCTTGCCACTGCATATATGCATTATGTGGTCAGCAAGTGATTAAAACATTCAAATACTATATTACGTGTGAATATTTCATATCTTTTTTTCACTAAGCTGATTTTTGCTATGCTGTTCACATTATTGCAGGGAGATAAAGAATGTTAGGTGTGATTGTACGATGGGATGCCATCACCTAATCAGCGCACTTACAATGCAGTGCAGCGTGCTGCAACGTACAAGCATGGTGCACTACCAAAAATTCTGCATGCACAATTTTTTGTTTGTTGTGATATGTCACGCTCCTTTCAAATGAACATACTGCTTTAACAAAAGTTATTCTACAACACAATGGGGGTTATTCACTAAAGGCAAATCCACTCTGCACTACAAGTGCACTGCAAGTGCACTGCAAATGCACTTGGTTGTGCAGTCCCTGTGGATATGAGGGGGACATGCAAGGAAAATAAAAAACAGCATTTTGGCTTGCACATTATTGGGTGATAAAATCAGCAGATTCCCCTCATTTCAGATCTTCCCCTCAGATCTACAGTTCTACACTTCCAACTAAATCAACCCCATAGTGTGTTAAATGCACTGCAGCAGACCAGGCTGTCTGAATGGACCCCTAAAGAGTTAGGGCCTTTCACACTGCTCCGCTGAAAAAGCACAGTAAAAACGCATATGCATTTGATTATGCATTTTTTTTGTGTTTTCTGTGCATTTCGGAGCATTTTCTGGATTCCTGACTCCCAGAATGCACCTGTTTAACTTGGGCATGTGACTCCAAAACACACCAAAAATGCATTCTGGGTGCATTTTCTATTAGTTTAAGCCCGGGTTCACACTACTGCTACTGCAGGTGCCGATCACGTGTGATTTTTGAGCAATGCAACATTAGACTCGCACCAAAAAAGGTGCAGAAGTCTTTTTTTCCCCGCACTGGAATCTGATCGTATGTGTGTTCTCACCTATGTGATCTGATTCCTGTGTGAGTTCACAGTTTGCACTGCGATCTGTGAACAAATCTGGGGGTGTCATTAACTTTTTATGACACCCGCAGCGGTTCGCAGAAGACAGGCAATGGGGTTTATTTACTAAAGGAAATACCACTTTGCACTACAAGTGCAGTAGCTGTAGATCCGAGGGGGACATGCAAGGATAATAAAAAACAGCATTTTTGCTTGTACGTGATTGGATGGTAAAATCAGCAGAACTTCCCCTCTTTTCAGATCTTCCCTTCAGATCTACAGTGACTGCACTTCCAGTGCACTTGTAGAGCAAAGTGGATTTGCCTTTAGTAAATCAACCCCAATGCCTCGCATTCCTTTTAAAATGTATGCATGGTTTGGAAAATACGTATCATGAAAACACTCCTCGTTAAAATTTTTTTAATAAAAATTCAATACAAATAAAAAAAAATCAGTTTAAATATGTGTTAAAAAAACATTTTATTTCTCTTTAAAACAGTAGGCAATGATGTGCTTTAGCAAAGCCACACATACCAAGGATTAATATTTTATTAATCTGCCAGTATATACATTACAAAGATTGCAGCTGAGGGCACTGTTGATAATGTATAAAATGCAGCTAGCTTACGGTATATGAATCGGAGAAGATTAATAAGGCTAAACAGCTTTATGGCCAAGAGCACATTCAGTTCCCAGGATCGATCTGTTCTCTAGCGCAAATACGCCCTCAAAAAGAAAGTCTAGAGGGAAACTGCAGAGATTGACACAATTAAAGAAAGAGACTGTCAAAGGTTAAACTGGTGCTCAAATTGAATAAAATGTGGGGGCAGAACGTTAATAGCACCTTCCCTGTTCATTCACTGGGAAACTTGCTGATGGTCCAGAAAGTAGAGTAGAGCAGTAGCACATAACTTCCCCCAATGGGGCCCAGCTCATTTCAGTCCAATCTTTATAGCCACCATTCTTATGAGGCAGAATGGAGAAACGTGTTGGCTCTCGCAGCACAGCAAGGCCATCTCAGTGAATCCGGGAGCTACAAACTCTGATGGGATGGAATGATGAATTCTCCTCTGTGGATGATCCTGCAAGAGTCAAGATCATCAGCAACTCAGCAGTCGGCCCATTAGAAAGCATCGTAAAGGAGATTCATCTTTTCAAATACCCATATTTAAGCTGTCTTCTGCTTTGAGGAGAGGTCGATCTAAAACTACAGAATCTTGGCAGACATATATATTACTTGCATCTAGACTTAAAAACTAAATATGGAATACAGAATATAAAAAAGAGGTATGGGAAACTGAAGAATTTAAAGTGGACCTTAGGCTCCTTTCACACCGGAGTCGCCCGAGCGTTAGTGGTAAAACACTGCTAGTTTGTGGCGCTTTACCTCTCGTTATAGAGGTACTATTGAGCCGCTATTTGGGCGGCGGTGCACTTTTAACCCCCCCACAAGGGGTTAAACAGGGGTTAAAAGTGCCGGTTTGCAGTGCTCCTGAAACGGTGTTCAGGCGCTTCGGGAGCGCTGCCTCATTGTTTTCAATGGGAAGGGGCGGTATAGGAGCATTGAATACACCGCTCCCACGCCGCTGTAAAGATGCGACTTGCAGGACTTTTTTTACCTTCCTGCAAGCAAGCACACCGCCCCAGTGTGAAAGCACTCTGGCTTTCACACTGGGGTGTATTGGGGGGCATTTTTTAGGCGCTTTTTAGGTGCTATTTTTTGCGCAAAAGCGCCTGAAAAATGCCTTGTTGGGAAATGGGTCTAAAAGTAAAGATTTGCTTTGGGATGATATAGAAATGTTGACTGTGCCTAAGCAGTACAAAATCTACTTGTTGCCTTCCTTCTGAAAAATAGCAATGCACTTCCCCGCATGTGATGTGCCTAGGCACTCTTGTTCTGTAGCCTGGTAGCTAAATATCTGCAGTGTAAGCATTGCATAAAGCATTCATAGCTCTGACTGCTAGTTATATGACATTTAGAATGAGGTTTGATAATTTCATTCCTGTGTTGCTCACTTTTCTCCTTGCTGGAGAGGAAACATTACCCGAGGAACTGCAGCGCACGAATCCCCCTGCTTCTACATAATTCATTCTGTGGAATGGCATTCCTCCACTTCTCCTGTTGCTTTTTGATCATTAATCCCCCCACCTAACTGACACTTTCGACACTGTTTTGGGAACCAGTGAGATCACTACAGTAATCAGTGCTCAAAATTTGCAGTTACTGTAACTAATGACACTGGCAGGGAAGGGGTCAATACCAGGGGTGATTAAAGGGTTAAGTGTGTCCTTAAGGGGTGCTTACTAATTGTGTGGGGGATGGACTCACTGGATGAACACAGAGATCCGTGTTCCTGATTAGCAGGAACACAAGATCACTGTGTTCATTCCGAAGAGAACAGTGGTCTGCTTTGTTTACATTGCAGACCGGCGTTCTATCTTTCTGGGGAGCGATCGCGGTTGGCCGGCAGACATTGCGTACGCTGTACCCGCTGATTAGCTCAAAATGATGTACAGGTACGTCGCTTTGCGCAATAGAGCCGACCTGCCGCAGTATATGTACTGCGGCCGGTCGACAAGTCGTTAAAGCATTTCACCCTTTCAGGTTTAACTATAGTATACAGGTAGTGGTTTATTTACTAAAGGCAAACATACTGTGCACTTTGCCAGTGCTGTTGCTACAGAGCTTATTAACCACTTGACAACTGGGCACTTAAACCCCCTTCCTAACCAGACCAATTTTCAGCTTTCAGCGCTCTCACACTTTGAATGACAATTACTCAGTCATGCAACACTGTACCCATATGAAATTTGCGTCCTTTTTTTCACACAAATAGAGCTTTCTTTTGGTGGTATTTAATCATCTCTGGGTTTTTTATTTTTTGCGCTATAATTAAAAAAAGACCGAAAATTTTGTAAAAAAATGAATTTTTCTTCGTTTCTGTTATAAAATTTTGCAAATTAGTAATTTTTCTTCATAAATTTTGGCCAAAATTTATACTGCTACCTATCTTTGGTAAAAAAAAAAACGAATTAGTGGATATTATTTGGTCTTTGTGAAAGTTATAGAGTCTACAAGCTATGGTGCCAATCACTGAAAATTGATCACACTTGATTTACTGACCACCTATCTCATGTCCCGAGACCCTAACAAGCCAGCAAAGTACAAATATCCCCCAAATGACCCCTTTTTGGAAAGTAGACATTCCAAGGTATTTAGTAAGAGGCATGGTGAATTT
>BLSH010176472.1:1022078-1046334 GCA_018402905.1 Glandirana rugosa
TTTTTGAAAGGAATACGGACCGAAGGTCGTACGTTGGTCCTGTGATGTCCCAACTATATGATTTCCGTTTATCTGACACATGAAACGTTCACGTCAACGAGGTCTCGAATCATTTACTCCATTTCGAAGAGAAATAGGTGAAGTCGGGGCCTTTCTAAATGGGGGAAGGACTGACATATTGGTTGTCACCGACCAGTCGTTCACTAATGTTTCCTATGGATTAGTGTACGTTCCGTTCCGTTTTTTTTGTCGTACTAACCTACTTCCTACAGTCTTCTCGAAGTGGAGTAAATTGGTGAAGGGCGGCGCGCGGGAAGCGAGATTCTGCAGGACGTCCATGGACGTCCTGTTAGAATAACCCGACCGCGCTGTGGACGTCTTTTGTCTATAGCGCGGTCGGGAAGTGGTTAAATGAGGTGAAGCTCTTCTGACATCCTTCATCCAATCATGCTGTTTTTTTTGCCTTGCCTTGCATGTGATTAGGTATCCTTTGTAATCACTTGCTGACCAGCCACTGTTGGTTATACAGTCAGGAAGGGGGTAAATCTTTCCGGGGCTGAAGTGGATAAAGAGAAGCTTTACCTCATTTACTAAGCTCTGGAGCAACTGCACTTGCAAAGTACACAGTCTATTTGCCTTTAGTATATCAACCCTGTAGTGTCCTGGTTGCATGCTGGAAGCCAGGCATAAGGAAAGTTTTTTTTTATATATTTTTGTTGCAGTGTTTTATTCCTTTATTGCTTTCAGTTAGCATTTTCACAGGGGTAGGGAGCTACAATGTAAACAGATGTTTCATTTTCATTGAAGTTCCCCTTTAACTGCTGCCTCCGCCTTAAACAAGATGTAAAAATAATGGCTATAGGTTGAAGCAGGAATACAAACTGATGGATCTTGATGCCAAAGCTTACGAGGTAAATAAGGCCCCGGTGTGTGCTTTAAATTTTCAGCGTTAGGTAAGGAAAGTAGCGGCAGACTATAGTACTTTGAGATAACTGATTAATAATCCACTTCAGGGCACTCCTATACACAGGGGGTTGAATGCCAGTGTTTATAAAGAAAAATGCTCTCCTATTTGATTCTCTAAGAAATATCCCAGTTAGTTTCCTGTCTCCGCCAACATTTCTCTTATCTCTATCCATTGCTGATTATACAGTATATCAAATGGAGCCTTTTTTTTGCCAAAGGGGAATTTGTCCCTTGTGCAAAATGATTGTAGACATATACAAGGCTTATCTATTTACATATAATCTGCTCCAATGTGAACCACCAGGGAGCCAGTCAATGGGCTTATGTCAAAGTGTCTCTATGTCATAATGTCATCCTGTGTGCTGACGGTTACTTGGCAAGGCGTGCTTTCTCCTGACATAGCACACAAGCCCGATATTATTATTTCTGAATAAAGTCCTCAGAAGCTTTGTGATCTGTAGACACAGGGAGCCTTCTGTGTACAGTAATTCCTGCAGGATAGCACACTAATCTGTTTGTGTCTGCTCTTCACAAGCCTCGGAAGAAAAGCAGTTCAGCAGCATAAGAACTTTATTTTATGTGAAGCTCCTCCCACACAACTGCGGGATGTGATATTCACAAACACACAAGGAATTCCAAATTTAAAAGCCTGAGGATTTCTTTTTTTTTACAAATAAAACATACATCTGCATAACAGAAGTGAGCACATGGAACTAATGAGTTGGAAGGAGAAGAAAACATTTTTGGCAAACTGTTATAGGGAGCATTTGTTGAGAAAAATGCAGGATGCCATTGATGACCACTCTCTAGGTAAATGCTAGGTGCCTGGCTTTCAAATGACTCCAGTGGCCACAGTAGTGCCAAGACCACTGACCTGAAGCAAGCACTGAAAACAGGAGTCCTAACTTGCTACTTACTTTTTGTAGGTTGGTATTTTAGGCCTGATTCACACCTATGCATTTTTAATGCTTTTTGCATTTTGCAGATTTGCACTGCAGTCCATTCAACATGGATTCTTATGGAACACATTCTGCAGTGCAAATCTGCAATATGCAAAAAGCAATAAAAATGCATAGGTGTGAATCCATCCTAAAAACCAAAAAAGCACCGCAGAAACGCTCAAAAGCAAACTGCATAGGTGTGAATGGAGCTTTTATGAGTCCTTAAATCCTAGGAGACTCTTGTGTAGCTGCACATTCTGCACAAATAGTTTTCACCCTGGTGGCCTCTTCCCCATATGCAAAGTGCACTGATTAGGAACTATCCTTAGGCTACAGGACATGGAGAACCTGAAGAGCAGGCATTACCATGCTAGATCAACGGCTTTTACAAGGCCACATTGACATTATGCTAGGCCTGATTCACACCTATGCATTTTTGGTGCTTTTTGCATTTAACATGGTTTCCTATGCAACACATTCTGCAGTGCAAATCTGCAATATGCAAAAAGCAATAAAAATGCATAGGTGTGAATCAGGCCTTAAAGTGGAGGTCCGCCTGAAACAAAAAAAAATTAAAAGTCAGAAGCGTGTAGCTTCTGACTTTCAATTATAGGACACTTACCTGTCCTGGAGTCCAGCGATGTCGGCACCCACCGCCAATCTTCGGATCGGGTGCAGCCACCTCCATTGCGGGCAAGGGAACCCGGCAGTGTAGCTTCACAGCTTCACGCCGGGCACCCTACTGCGCATGTGCGTGGCTCCGCTGCACTCTGCTATTTGGCAGGTGGCCAGTAGCAGAGCGAGCAGGGAGGAGGGAGCCGATGTGTGGAACAGGACACCTGTCTAAAGACAGGTGTCCTCTTCCCCCCCCACGAAAGGTGCCAAATGTGACACCTGAGGCGGGGGGGAATACAATCAGCGGAAGTTCTACTTTTGGGAGGAACTCCACTTTAAGGCCCCATCGACATGGGTGTGCTGCAGCATACTTGTATATGAGGGTCGTGCACAGGGCATGCACAGGTGTTCCATGCATCTCCGTGCAGGTAGCCCCATTCATGTCACTTGGAATGCAGCTGCTGCATTGACATAGCCCCTGCTCCCAGTTTGACAGCCATGCAAGTGCAGAGCCCCAAATGCAGACAGGGTAGTACATCCATGTGAACAAGGTCTAAGTCCTAGTTCACACTGATGCATTGTGAGTTTAATCCCTTTTGCAGTGCAGGAGTAGCTGCAATGCGAATTTATGCTATTCTGCTGTGATTCTCTCTTAAACATCGCACTGCAGTAAACATGCACAGGACCATTTTTACAATCGTATCAGATTCGCACTGTGTATATGTGAACAGCCTCCACAGAATGTCATGTTATCTCAGTTCATGAGATTCCATGCCTCCCGGAACCCTTCAGTGTGAACCAGGGCTAAAGCAGAATTCCAGGAATTAGCTTTATTGCTTTATTGCCAACTTTCATTGGCCCAGCTTTGCACAATTTTTTATCTATGTCTTATCTGGTGGGCTGCCGGGAATGCTGAAAACTGTTGTAGTAGCCTGTGCATCATTCAGTGGTAGCCTCTATCTCCCGGGACCTGTTTAACCACTTCCCTACCGCCGTATGCAGAATAACGGCCGGGAAGTGGTTGCTTTATCCTGACTGGCCATCATATAATGTCCAGCAGGATAGCAAGCTGGCAGTGGTATGGTGTGCCAGTCTGACACATCACATCTCTGATTATGGTAAAGAGCTTCTGTCCGAAGCTCTTTACAACGTCATCAACTGTGACAAATCACGGCTGATCACAGTGTAAATAGGAAGAATTGTATATCTGCAGATGCGAGCAGAGGAGAGCCAATCGGAGGCTCTCCTGACAGGGGGCGTCTGCGCTGATTGTTTATCAGTGCAGCCCCCCTAGGATTGCCACCCAGGATCACCAGGGAGCCAACCCAGGACCGCCAACTAGCCCAACCTGGGACCACCAGGGAAGCCCACCCGGGACCACCAGGGGTGCCTACCCAGGATTACCAGGGAAGCCCACCCAGAACCCCCAGGTATGGCAGACAACTGCCAATAGGGATGACATCTGTGATGCCCACCAGTGCCTCCATAGCAGTGCTGCCTAACAGTGCCATCTAACAGTGTGCCCATCAGTGCTGCCTATCAGTGCCCACCAGTGCCACCTATCAGTGCCCATCAGTGCCACCTATCAGTGCCGAGTGCCACCTATCAGTGTCCATCAGTGCCGTCTATGAGTGCCAATCAATGCCGCTTATAAGTGCCCATCACTGCTGCATATCAGTGCCACCTATCCATGCCTGTCAGTGCTGCATATCAATGCCGCCTATCAGTGCTGCATATAAGTGCCTCATCATCAGTGTCAATAAGTGCCACCTCATCAGTACCGCCTCATCAGTGCCAATCAGTACAGGTCAGGAGGTTTTTTTTTATCTTAATGCATTTTATGCATTAAGATAAAAACCTTGTGTGTGCAGCAGCTCCCTTCAGCCCCCCTAATATTTACCTGAGCCCCATCTTGATCCAGCAATGTTGCACAAGAGTCGGCTGTCTGGGACTCTCCCCACTCATTGGCTGAGACAGCAGCGGGAGCCAATGGCGCTCCACTGCTGTCTCAGCCAATGAGGAGGGAGAGTCAATCAAAGTCAGTAAGTCAATGAGGAGAGGGGGGGACGGCTCTGTGTCTGAATCAACACACTGAGTAGCGGATCGGCTTGGGTGCCCCCATAGAAAGCTGCTTCCTGTGGGGGAACTTGCCAGGAAGGAGGGGCAAGGAGCACCAGCGAGTGACCCGAGAAGAGGAGGATCTGAGCTGCTCTGCGCAAAACCACTACACAGGGCAGGTAAGTATTACATGTTTGTTTTTTTTAACGAAAAAAATTGAGACTTTAGTATCACTTTAAGTGGCTTCCCCCTGCACACTGCACAGAGGATGATGCACACTTAGCACCACTGCCAATCAGAGACACTTTGTATTTTTTTTCTATGAATAAAAGGAGTTCTCTGATTAGATGAGAGTAGATTGTGATGTTATTCACCCCTCCTCTCACGCTGTAAGGTTGGGTTGAGCAGAGTGATTTTGGCTAAATGGATTTGGCTGTGTAATTACCAAATTCGCCATTGGCAAAATGTGCTTGTAAAAAACCCTTTTTTTTTTTTTTTTTAAAGGATGCTTTTAGAATAGTTCAGTTTGGTTCATTTAGTGTTTTGTTATAGCCATCTTATTCCTTTTTTTTTGTATTTGATGTTTGTTTGTGTATTATCACGTTATTTTTTTTTTTTTTTTACATTTTCATTTTCCTTCTCTCTGTTATTATATTTCTGAAAAAAAAAAAAAACATAAAATAATTAAGGACTATGTTTATAGTACAAGAATAACTCCCTAGAGCCATTTAAAGCCCATTAGACCCTTAAACATCACCAAGAGTCACCTTCATTTTGACTCTGTGTTATGGTCATACCTATTGTAAAGCAAATCAATGTTTTTTTGACAAAATAAAAATGAACAAAAAATGAGATTTCATATTTATAGAAAAAAGCACAATCATTTAATTTTCCTAGAAAATCAGTGACAACATTCCACCATAATATCTTATACATTATTCTATTAAAAATAAGTGAGACCAAAGAAGATTTCTACCAACTGTGATATATTTTATATCTATCTGAGATTTTATCATCCGCTGAATAAGCCTGATGTAATCAGTAAGTGAACCCGTAAGAAATGAGTAAATGCATGGCTCTCTTTACTTCTTTCCATGGATTAAGAGCATTAAGCGCCAGGACAAGACTGACATGGAGAGATATACAATTCCTCAAGGGCTGCTGATAGGCCAGAGATTTGGGATTTTTCTAATTAAGAAGCAATTAAGCAATTAACTCTGTTTCATATATCATTAAACAACGTGTTAAGGGTGTTCATTGGCCTGAAAACCTGGACACAGAGGTATGCTTTGTGCAACCAGCCTTGATGCAACATCTGATGAATGGATAGTCACAGGGATATTACGTGCATAGACAGCATTAACACCAACTAGAATGTAATATTATGTGTATAGTTTATAGAAAGTTTACCGTTACACTTCATTTCTACACGCCAACATTACAAGAATACCTGTGTGCCAGTGGCATGAATAGAGGCCAAAAAGCCTCATACTTGGAAACTATACAGGAGAATAATACATCCTGGGAGAAGAGAGAAGTCAGATTGGTGAGGTCAGTAAATATAGGTCTAATATACCTGAAAGAACATCTGTCAGTGTTGACATCTAACAACCAATTAGAATCTATTATTTTGCAGTGGAGGTTAGAATGTGTAATGGACTCTGCTTAGCTGATATTGCTTATATAGGATGTTTTTGGCACCAAGTATTATTTTAACCCTTTTGTGCCTAGAGGTCATTGATGTGTAGATGTCCATGTCAGATTTAGAAGCAACGGCACGTGTCAGTTGGTTTGACAACAATTCTATGGTTTATTTGCATACCTGAATATTTTTTATAATTTCTTAAGCTATATAAAGTTACTAATTAGGAAATATTTTAATTATTTTTTTAAATAGAAACAATGGGGTTGATTTACTAAGATTGGAGAGTGCAAAATCTGGTGCAGCTGTACATGGTGGCCAATCAGCTTCTAACTTCAGATTGGATAAGGATAAGTTCACTTTTGTGCAGGTAAAAAAATGTGCATTTGTTATTATTTTTTTTTGCAGCCTGTAAAGCATTGCACCACAATAACTGAGAATAAAAACCTGATTTTAGCTCAAACCTCCTTATATGCAATACATTACAAAAATTGGTTCAACTCATTGTGTCAACTAGAAAAATACTTTATTTTGGTCTAGTGAAAAGGTTAGCAAATAAAAAATGGTACCACATTGCACAAAAAGGAAAATCACTCATACCATTAAAAGCCACCTCATATGTATATGTTTGTCACTGAGTTTAATATACCTGACCCCCTGGCTAGTGTTACCAGTGGATGGGCATGTATAATATATGCAAATATATGCAGGGTTTTACATTGTGTTTGGACGGATGGTCCTGCAAAGGAACAGTTCAGTATGGTCCCTTAATTTAATACTATGGCATCTGAGCCGCAGTACTATAACTAATAAGGAAAATAAACAAAGTTCATATCCGATTGTAGAAAGGAACACATTGATTAGGGTAAAGTGGAATATATTGAGACAAGGCTGATGTAGTGCAGTGGTCTAGAGAAGGCCAGTTATTCAAGGTGCTGAAGGTGCAAAGGTATTGAGGGCCCAATCAATGGTCAGATGTTGTCTTTTATACCTCAACAAATCTTCATGCCTTGACTCCCTCTCTCACACTGTACAGTTAACCACACTGGTGGAGCATATCCATGAAGAACATGATATGAAGAAATTAAAGTCCCATATCCAAGAAAGAAAATTATACTTATCAGATTCGATCGTTGGTAAATCTCCTATGATTGGTGGAAAAAATGTCCAATGCAGGATGTGTTTCAGGGTAAATCCATCTCATACTATGTTACTGAGTAATTAAGGAAAGGTGGACAATAGAATCCTATCACTGGTGCCATGCAGGTCTCCTGCAGATATTCCAGTGTATCTGCTTCCCTGTACATCCTGTACGGACAAGCAGATACAATCTGACAGGAAGCATGAGTGAACTACAATGGCGCTCTACAGCTGTGGTAGTTCACTGAAAGCCAACAGCCACAAAAGCTGCCGGACCTTGTAGTTTTCAATGCACATAGCCCTGCCAATCAGTGATGTGCCGGGCAGGGCCACGTTTTTTAAAAATTGTGACAGCTAGCAAGGAGGGTGAAGAACTCTGTTAGCTATCACAGCGGTAATCAAGGTAGTCCATTCGTAACATGTTACATGTTACACCCTGAATAAGCTGTAACAAAGAAGAACCTGGAAGCTGATTGGTTTCTACACAGAGCTGCAACCAATTTTGCACTCTCCAGTTTTAGTAAATCAACCCCAATATTTTTTTAAGTTGTCAAATGTATAAAAGTGCAAAAAAGTATTTATTGATTTATTTGTTAGTTTTAAATACTAACATATGACATATATGTACACTGTAGACCAACGCTTACATAATGATTACATGATCAGGAACCAAACTGATTGGTTCCCTCTCATTGATGGGTACCAAAGCAACTAGCAGCAGTGTCAACTGGGGACTCTGAAAGAGGAAATTGCTTATAAGCATATTCCCAGGATGGGGCATCATGCTAGGGAATGTTTATATTGATGGGAAGAGGGTAATGAAAGCTACTGATTTAAAATTATTTTAAGAAATTACTTTCAAAATTATAATATAATGTAGAAGCTTATATAAGATTTTAATGATCAAGGTTTTCACACATTTTAACCTGAACCTAGTCATGGATTCGAACCCTAAACTTCAAGCACAATGTATGGTGTTACATTATACATTATAAAGCTCTGCCATTGCAGTAAATACTATCATGGCTATAAGATCCAAGGCATGACATCTTTTTACAAATGACCAAATGAACTGTGCAAATGGACTGGCACTACAACATGTGCATGGAAATTAAACAATCCATTCTGCCTTAGGATATGCATAACTGTTGGAGAAAAGTAATCTATACACCAGCCTGTATTTCCTATAATACCACTTTTGGTACAGCATAGCTAGAGGGTTCAGCACCAACGTTTACAATACATGTTTTTTTTTATTATTTTGTTTTCCTGAATGGATATTTGCAGCTAAATTCAGCAAAAGGCTGAAAGGGGGAAGGAGTACATGGCGGTATTAAAAGGAGTCAGAATGCTCTTTATAGCTAAGAAAACATGAATCTGTCTCTCTTTTTCACGTTCTTGGCCTAAAGGTACAAATAAAATGTACAGACCCTGTAAAGCGGACCCTGTTCTATCCCCTATGGTACAATACTAAAATAATAACATGGCACAAAGGGGCAGAGCTCTTAAAAAAAAGCGTAATTCTGGTTTGCTTAGCCAGTATGCTCTCTAAATAAGGCCCGGTCTGGACAAAAGCAACATTGTAAAGGGGAAAATGTCGCACATGGCAATCTGGGAAACAGCAGATCATTTTGATTCACACCACACTTTAATCCCGGAAAAAACTTTATTGACATAAAGTCAATATGGTCAAGTACCATCCACATAGACACCACCCCCTACAGTAGAGCGGGAGGAGACAAAGAGGAAAAGGGCATTATACACAAAATCAGTATTGCTCTATTTGGATCTGCTAGACTTGAATGTGCTAATTGGTGGGCCTTTCCTAGGGATCTGGTGGAGCGAGATTTACTAAGAACCGGAGCTGTGCTTCACTATAGTCTTAACCATATTCAAATTTGTTTTTTAACATTTTTTTTTTTTAGTGTAGATCATCTACAATAGTTTTTTCCTGCATCCTCTACTCTATGTCAGTTCAGGGCACGTTCACAATTTTGGAGGTGATGGAAATCATTTCTAAATGTACATGAAACTCCATTTGAACTAATTTTGAGTTTAGAATTGAAAATCCTGCAGTCCTGCCGAGATGCTTTTTTATCAAAGTGAAGTCGCAGCATTCAATATCCCCCGTCTTGACGCGCTCTCCAAATGTGACTGCTTTCTTATTGTGTCTTATGTAAATTTCCCACGACTGCCAAGATTACCTCCTGCTTGCCGAGCATCCATGACTCATGGGCTGGAACAGATGCCAGCTTCTGCGCCGGGAGCAGGGGAGACAGTCACTGTGGGTCCAGTAGCCCGGCTCCAAGTATCCTCAGTCAGCCTTTCCAATAAAACATAAGTTCAGCATCTCCTCCGCCTTTCTATTTATCTGCATCAGTAGGAGCAACTAGGCAACCTGGTTCTACGACATTATGGCTTAGGCGTTGAGTGTATGACAAGCTGAGTTAATCAGCACTGAGAGCAAAATAAGCCCGCACAATCATTTTCTTACTAGTGAGCAACTCAGGCTTCTGCAGGGGGTCTTTATAAGTAAGTAAAAGAGACAACATACTTGTAGCATATTGATTCCTCATATGCTTATAGCTAAAAAGAAACAAAAGATTATTGTCATTGAGAATTGGCATGACTTCCTTTACAAATATCATGTTTTACTTTTTCTCCAGCCTGCTTGACAAACTCCACTGCTTCCATACAGCACAAAGCAGAAGACATAAACTGCACCCCGACCTGTTCTAAACCAAACAGTATGTTCTAGGTAGCCATTAAATTATACGATTCAAGTGAAGATAATATGGCATTTTCAAATAATAATAAAATATAATAATAAAATCTATAAATATGCTGATATGCAAATTAAAGGGCAAGTCCACCACAAACTGATATTATAGTTATAGGTGGAGCTTTGTGAGCTGCTGATTATTTGTCTTGGATATTCCAGCAGTGAGATTTCCCTGCCACCATGTGGACTGGTGTCTTAAAGCGGAGTTCCACCCACAAATACATTTTTATATATTTCAAATCCTCTTTGCATGATGAATCACCTTTGAAAAAAAAAATATACTCACCCTAAGTGCTCTATGTGGTCCCTGTAATCTTCCACTTCCTGATCCGTGGCACTCTGCATCACTTCCTGCCTCACCTGGGCTCATGGGAGATGTGAGTCATCATTTCCCATGAGTCAGTGGGCATCCCTGAGCTGTAAAATCGTGTTATTTCCAGACAAGAAATGATGCGGTTTTGTGGGGGAGAGACATGTTATCTATGTTGCCAAAACAACAGGACGGGACCTTCTTCTGTCGCTGCCCATTGTAATGGCAATGAGACATACACTCGAGATCGAGAGGTGCATGCTGGTTACCCAGCATGCACCTTATCAGGGAAGAGACTCGAGGAGGGTGCGAGTGGGCTTCACACACCCACAGCTAAGATGGGTACTCCCAGTAAAGAAAAAATCAGCAATGTAAGGACAAAATAAATAGGAAGACTACCCGGATTTAAAGCTACTTTATTTATATAATGAACACTAACTAGGTGGGTGCCAGCAAAAAAAGAAAATTATGTGGGTGGAACTCCGTTTTAATTCAACCTTACCAACTATAATTCCAGACTCCACTTGGAAGTTTAAATATTGCCACTGGGCTTTGTGTGTCTCAGCCCCTCCTGTATTCTTCATAATAAATTAATAAATGCATAAATCAATACATAAATAGTATATTTAAAAAATAATAAATTCAATAAGGAGAGTTGGGACTTCTCATAGTGGCCAAAGCAGATGTGTGGAACTTGGAACTCAGCACAGAAACTCGCCAACAGAGTTCCCTGGACATAAAATCAATGGTAATTTTTAATAACTTGCCTGTACCCATTAAAAACTGCATTATTAGTAGACATGTGCAGAACAAAAAATTAGTTTTGTTTCATTTCATTTCGATTTGTTATTTACATAAATTTGTTTAGTTAGATTTGTTTCATTCGTTTAATCCATTTTCGGAATTCGTTTTGTTTATTCGTTTTCAAATCGATTCTAAAAGTTTTTGAATCAATTTCAAATAGTTTTCCAGTTCGAAAAGTTTTCAAATTTGAATCGTTTTCAAATTCAAATAATTTTCAAATTCAAATAGTTTTCCAATTTCCAAAGAGAATAAAATAGAATAGAAAATAAAGGAAAAGAACAGAAAAAAATTGAATACAATAGAAAAGAATATAACAGAAAATAAAAGAATATACTATAATAGAGTAAAACAGAACAAATTAGGATAGAAAATAAAAGAACAGAATATAATGGAATAGAATAGAATAGAATAGAAAGGAATAGAATAGAATAAAAAAAAAGAATAAAATAAAATAGAAAGATCATAAACTTCTTCTGCAATTCAAAAAGAATAGAAAAGAATAGAATTAAAAAAAAATAGAATAGAACAGAAATAATATAACCATTTTCTAAAATTCAAATAGAATCAATTCACATTTGAATAGAATAGAAAATAATATAGTAGAATAGAATAGAAAATAGCACAATAGTATAGAAAAAACAACAGAATAGAATAGAATTAATATAACCATCTTCCTATTCTAGTGTATTCCTTTCTATTCTATTCAAATTCATATTGATTCTATTTGAATTTTGGGAAATGGTTATATTCTTTCTATTCTACTTTATTCTATTGTTTTTTGAATTCTATTCTATTCTTTCTTTCTATTCTATTCTTTTCTATTCTATTCTTTTCTTATGTATTCAAATTCAAATGTATTCTATTTGAAATTTGAATTTCAGAAGATGGTTATATTCTTTCTATGTTATTCTATTCTATTTGTTTCTATTATTTTCTTGTCTATTCTGTAATTTTATTTTCTATTCTATTTTGTTCTGTTTTACACTATTATATTCTATTCTTTTATTTTCTGTAATATTATTTTCTAGTCTTTTTTTTTGTATTCTATTCCTTTATTTTCTATTCTATTTTATTCTCTTTGGAAATCGGAAAACTGTTCAAATTCAAAAACTTTTCGAATTTGAATTTGAAAACTATTTGAATTCGAAAACTTTTCAAATTTGAAAAGTATTCAAGAACAATTTGAAAACTATTTGAATTTGAAATTCGTCCGAATTTTTTTTTCATTATTTCGGATTCATTTAGATTCGGTACTATTGTAATCCGGAAATTCATCCGAATTTTAATTCGTAACTAAATGAACCTCACATGTCTAATTATTCGTTTTAGTTACACTACCCCTTTAAAGTGGTTGCAAACCTGTACATAAACCCAGTGAAGTGACTAGCCTCAGGTGATACACAAGATGAAACAAATCCTCCTATGTACGTTGTACCTGTTTATCTTCAGCCCTCTAAAGTACACAGATCAAAGGCTTATTCTCAGCTCCAGCAGGCAGGGGGTGGGGATCTGATGTCGCACCCTGCACATCAGGGTGCAGGGAGCTAAGTGTAATCTGAGACCTTTGTGTAGGGAACAGAGACAACCTCTTCTACACAGTCTCATAGGGAAACATGCACAGCTGAGGCTGTCATTCACCTTCTGTGTGTTGCGGGAAGAGGGGGGCTGTCTTCTGAGTGGTGCCGGGATAACCTGTCAGGAGTTACTCATGCAAATAGCCGAGGAAACATACATCACACTTGGTGCTTTGGATTGAGGATATGATCTGTTCCTTTTTGCAACCACTTTAAAATAGTAATTCCTTTCTTGTTGAGAAAAAAACATTCCCCTCTGGGTAATCTATGCACATTACAAGGATTATAACACATTTTGTTGCAGATTCCTACCTTTTGTTATTCTGAAGAAATCCCTGTGTGTGTGTTGTCTGTGTCCATGTGGTAAGTGAATCGAATGGGAGTGATTTTACAGTTATCAACCAGCTGCTGCACCTGCAGGGTTCTCATGAGGAAAGCTGCTGGGCCTGCATCCCTTAGGCGTGATTTCCTATTGGGAGTATCTCACCAAAAATTACATTCTTGTTGCAGGGGATGCCTGATCTCTGACTTGTATCTTAGGCAGACTTCTGAGAAAATCAGTGACCCAATCACACAAGCAGGAAATTATGTTTCTGGGGGGTGTTCTGTACACATTTTGTGTACAGAACACCTCCAGGTAGCCATATTGCATTGCATTTTACAGAAAATTACAGAGCTGCAGATTGAAAAGGAAAGGTAATTTTTAATAACATTCACTTAAAATCTGACTTGAGTCGCAATTGTATACGTTATATTATCATTTTTGTTTTATTTGCTATTTTTTCCCCATGAAAGTGGAGTTACCCTTTAACCACTTCTTGACCAACACTGTCACTAGACGGCGGTCACTTTGCTTTTGTATACCGTTGTTATGGTAGCAGATAGCTACCATAACCCCGATATTTTTTTTTTTTTTTCAGCTGGCGATTCTCTGTAAGATAAAAGTGGTCTCAGCTGCGGAATCTGTGCAAGATCACTTTTATTTACGGTGGGAGAGGTACCCCCCCGCCGTTTTCCCTCCATCTCTGCCACTTACCGGACCTTACCAGTAGCAGCGGAGACGATCGGCTCTGCTCTCCCCAGTGCCTGGATGCAGAGTGAGCAGAAGATGCCAACCACTCGGCTCCATAGCATTGCAGGGTGGAAGTGATGTCACTTTCGCCCAATCCTCTTAAAGGGAACATTTTTTTTTCATTGTCATTTTATTTTATTTATTTATTTATTTTTTATTGCATTTTAGTGTAAATATGAGCTCTGAGGTCTTTTTGACCCCAGATCTCATATTGCTCTCACGTGCAGAAGCGAACGCATACGTAAGTCATGCACGCATATGAAAACAATGTTCACCATACATGTAAGGTATCGCCACGTTCGTTAGAGCGAGAGCAATAATTCTAGCAATAGAACTCTTCTGTAACTCAAAACTGGTAACCTGTAGGAATTTTTAAACGTCGCCAATGGAGATTTTTAAGTGCAAAAGTTTGTCGCCATTCCACAAGCGGGCGCAATTTTGAAGCATGACATATTGGGTATCAATTTACTCGGTGTAACATTATCTTTCACAATATGGAAAAAAATTGGGCTAACTTTTCCTGATGTCTTATTTTTTAACTCAAAAATGTTACATTTTTACAAAAAAAATTGTGCTTGTAAGACCGCTGCGCAAATACGGTGCAGCAAAAAGTATTGCAATAGGAAATTAAAAAAAAGAAGGTGCACACACCGAGTGCATTACCAGAGGCATTGATTCAATAATAAAAATATAAGGGAATACTCACGAGAGTGGAAACCCTCAATGGGCCATACAATTGTCATGAGAGCAGACACGACACAGATAAAGGCTGACGCATTTGGGAGCATACCCCCTTCCGCAGAGCCACACTAGGAAGGGGGTATGCCCCCGAAATGCGTCAGCCTTTATCTGTGTCGTGTCTGCTCTCATGCGAATTGTATGGCCCATTGGGGGCCGCCACTCTTGTGAGTATTCCCTTATATTTTTATTATTGAATAAATGCCTCTGTTAATGCACTAGGTGTGCGTGCCTTCCTTTGTTTTTGTTTCCTAGTGTGTTTCGGGTCACCCCATCTGAGGAGGGCAGCATCCGCCTGGCATTCGTGGCTATTGATGTCCTTGTTGCTTTATTCCAACTGCGGGGGACCTCCTTAGCGCTGAAAGTGATTGTTTTTCTGTAAAAAGTATTGCAATGACTCCCATTTTATTCTCTAGGGTGTTCGAAAATATATATATATAATGTTTGGGGGTTCTAAGTAATTTTATAGCAAAAAAAACTGATTTTAACTTGTAGACGCCAAGTGTCAAAAATAGACTCGGTCTGGAAGTGGTTAAGCAATAAGAAAATACTTTATTGTTATCCTTATGTCTACAGCCTTGATGTTTATTCACCCCAATGCAGCTACACGAGTCTTTTCACAGCTATGTCACTCTTCGCCAGCAATACTGAATTGTTGGTTATGTGTGAGAGATAATGCCGTGAATAGGTGACCTGTTGCAGAACTAACTTAAGCTCGAGCTTCCCACCCACCAACATGCAGGAAAAGACAAAACAATGGAAGGGAGCTCAGTTAGAATGTGAGATTCCATGAAAATCTGCATCCTATAATAATCAGAGCTTTTGGCTTTTAAAAAAGGGGTCAAGAGAGATTTAGGCCTGACTACTTAAATTTATTGGGTGGGCCACAGGGGCCAAATGGTTTATTTTGACCTCAACAATGGAGCTTCATCCAGATTCTCCCTCATACATTCTCCCTCTTTATTCCGCTGTCTATAAATAACAATTCAAGCAGCATCCAGTGAGCATTTCATTCCTGCAGATAGCTGACAACCGAACATTATACCAGGAATAGTTTTAATTATAACTCTCGCTGCAGATCTATATTATGAAATATATGCTTTTATAGCTGGCTTAGTTCTGAGGATCTCAGCACTGGCAAGCGGCTCGCTTTCATCCAGAGGGACGTGTTTGTCTTGGTTGAGCTGTTGATATCGGAAGAGCTGAGATACTTGCCAGACAAATGGATCCTCTTCTAACCTCTGTTCTCTGGCAAGGCGGCATACACCTGATTATACTTTGTCACAGCTTGTCACTGTAATAGGATTATCAACCATCACACTGGTGGCCCTTCTTAATAGTCAATAGCCTAATCACGTTTAAGATGAGCGGCATTTAATTGCCATGTACATCATTAGTCACACACCGCTCTTTTTGCTAAGTTAGCTTTAGTGTTGGAAATTCCTATTAAAACACTGAATAATCCTATCTTATCTACGGTAAGCAAACATTTTTTGACCTACTCAACCCTCTTGGGAGCTGATAGATCCTTACCTTTTCATGCTATGTTATCTCAGATGGGGTGTAATGCCGGCCATAGATGGTGCATATTTCTTTACTGCAGGCACGGGTTACAGGAAAGAAAATCTCTTGATTCTCCATCAACACAGTCAGTGTTGATAAGGGAATCCCTCCCGCTGAGCTATTGTGTCCTCCTGGCGGGGGAGCTGTCCCTGCCAGGAGAATATGCAGTGATTATTGCTATAGCTGCTGGCAATAATTGTGTGAAAAATCCAACAGGCTGGTTGTACCCAAGTCGATTGATCGATCAACTTGGGTACAATCAGCCTGCCCATACATGGTTCAAATCAGCATCTATGGAAGGCTTAAACTCAGTGGCTGGGGAGGGGGGGGTGGTACACACGCGGTTGGGCTCTCAATACAGAGCACTGAGAGATCGCTCTGGGTGGCCATCTTCCTTTCCCCTGCCTGGCCAATATGATCGCTTCTTCTCTCAGCTAATTGCGCTCCTACCACATCCCGATTGGCCAAGAGGTGAAGCAGGAAGACAATAGCCAATATTAATTCACTATTGTCACACAACTGGGTGTGCTCAGGATGCAATGCTCTGTGCCCAGAGTCCACTCTTTTTTTGAAGCCAATTAGAGTCTCAGGCTCAGTGCTTCAAAAAAAAAAAAAAGCCCCACTGGAATCCATGTGTCCGGTGCCCTGCATGTAGATTAGGAGCTGGGCTCATGGACCAGGGGGGCGCCGTCCCTACATTCCGTATGAATCAGCCGCTACTGTTTAAGCTGTCTATTGAAATAGGTGTAAGTTAGCTCTTGACCGCTAACGTATGTCTTTTGAGCAATTGTAAATTTCATTACCTTTTTACTGCTTTTTAATTGCTGGCTTTGGATACCAACAAGTAGTTAAGTTAATTAAGACCATGCACCTGTTTCTAGAGAAGATTTGCCAAAAATTCATTAGCTGGGTATGGAAGTCCCTTTCTATTTTGTAGAATGCAAATGTCAATAGTTTTTCTCAACTCCGTCACCCCAACTCTTAAAAAAAAAGAATAGGATATGAATTAAGGTGAGGTTCCAAACAATATTAGGGTCGAATCAACTGTTAAGGTTTCAGTTTCAGTTTTTAAGTTTTAGGCTGGATTCACACCTGTCCGGTGCGAATTCCAGCCTGTCTGCTGCCGGAAAGGGGCGGAGCCACCGGCGGCTCCTATCCGTTCCCACAGCGCAGCAACTGTGGGGGGAGAGATGGGGGAGGAGCCACGAGCAGGGGAAATATCCCCGATCAGTGTGGAGTGCATCTCTGTGTTAGATGCGCTCCCATTGAACTCAACGGGCTGGGAATTTGCACCGCACTGCACAGAAAAGGCACACATTTTCTGTGCAATGCTCAGTGCGAATGCACTGCACATATGTGAATCAGACACATTGAAAGCAATGTGTTTTCAAGTGTCCTGCGAATTGGATGCAGTTCAAGCCGCATCCAATTCGTATAGGTGTGAACCCAGCCTAAAGCTGTTGTTACCCCAACACTTCCTATTCCTGATATGTGACTGCTGTAGCATGTACTTTTATGAGAATGTGACCTGTTCTCTTTGTATTGCTTCCTTTGCGTGAAATCCCTGGTGTTCCTGCTGGTTCCCTTGCTTTCCTATTAAAAACTGACCGTACTAAGCAAGAAAGCACATCGTGGCCAGTTCTCCAGCTATGCTGGGAACTCAGACTGCTCTCCTTCAATGATCAGACTTGTCCTAACATGCCCCCCACTGCACAGCTATTCACTGGGAAGCTCAGTGTGCTGCTGCTTCTCCTCCCCCCTGCTCTTATGCAGCTGAGAACAGAGGGAATGTTATGTGATCACTTATAAAAAAGGGAAAAAAGCTATTTATAATGTTTTTTTTTTATATCTATACAAAAAAAGTTTAGCCTTTCATTTCTATTTTAAACTGAATGGGTTGTTTTACATGGTGATTGTTTACAATTACTTTTAGGGATTCAAGAAGTGCCTAGAAGGTACAGCCTAAGATGAAATCCTCATATTTTCTCATAACTGGAATGCTCTGACATACTTTTATTTTCTCGACCTAATGCCATGATAAATACTTTCTCAAGATTCCATCTAACCCAATATAGGCAGGGCATGGAGTTCATTGATGTTGCCCAGAATTGTGGCAGAATCATGGAATGGTAGTCATTGGGTATGAATAAAAGTATGGCTTGAACAAATTATCCAATCATGGCAGCACATTATTATATACTTATATAAATCTATATTTCAGTAAATATAGTGAATGCACAGCCTCTTCTGCTGCATTCCCTACAACATTCAAGTAGGGGATGTTCTTGTGTAAAAGCAACTGCATTGTATATTCTTCTGTATCTCTGTTGTATTCCTCTATACATACATACACTCTGCTATTTGTCATCTATTAAGGTTGTAAAGTTCACAGCTTTATGTCTGTATTTACTTTAAGTGCACACATTGAGTTTATGTCCAGGCACTCCTATTTACCAGTCTTTATCTCCTTTATTCTTTGCCTTTGTAACGTCAAGGCAGTGCATAAGCCAATCACTAAAGAACAGCCTTGCTTTTCATTATCACATAATAATGGTTGTTGAGCATTCTTCAGCTATAATGCTGGAACATCAAGGTTGTATTTAGAATTCACAAAGCCTTAAGTGTATCATCAACAATGGACACATAACTCCATTAACCATAGAGCGATCAGGAGTTTCTTAGACCTTTGGGAGTAGAGAAATTCCAGCCAGAACTATTTTATCTTATACCTTTCCCAGGTAAGTGGTATAATCTATTTACAGTAGACGGACTTAGTATCATTGATCAATTCTGCGAATAACTCGCTTCCATTCCCTGGGTAGCTACACTCACATCTCCACTGTATCTAGGGAAGGAGCCATAGTTGCCATCCAGATTGGGATCAGTAGTTTACACAAGAAAGATAATGATTTTCCTCCCAGTTCTTTTCACAGGAAGTGAAAAGGAAACTGCATCTGTAACAAGGTCAACAGACATTGCCTGTGCTTGCGGAAAATGTTTTTAGCCTAAAAATGAATTCAGCCGCTACATCTAAGAACTGTTAGGCTGCAATATACTACATTTTTATTCTTGGGTTTTGTTATCCTTTATAGGGTTAGTTTGCCTTTACATATTTTCCCAAAAAAGGTCCCTCTGCATTACAGTATCCTTAATGCATTATACCGTGCTCTATTTTTCAAATAAATGCTTACTTTTTCAGATGCTGATATTATTGCCCTCCCCAGTCTGTCCTGCAGGTTGCAGGATGTACTCAGCATTGGTTGTGTGACCCCAGAAACTCATAAACAAGCACTCCCAGCCTTCTTCCCCACCCATGCATGTGCAGTCCACTCTCCAAGAGTGGACTGCGCATGCCTGGGATTTCTTGTTCGTGAGTTTCAGGGGCCCCAAAACCAATGCTGGGCATGTCCTGTCATCTGCAGGATGGATTGACAACAATATCAGCACAGCATTTTAATGTATTAAAGAGCAACTTCATTTTGTTTTATTTTCTTTTTTTAACCACTTCAGGCGCGGAAGGATTTACCCACTTCCTGACCAGGCCATTTTTTGCTATTCGGCACTACGTCAATTTAACTGACAATTGCGCAGTTGCTGTACTCAAACTAAATTGATGTCCTTTTTCCCCTCAAATAGAGCTTTCTTCTGGTGGCATTTGATCACCTCTGCGGTTTTTATTTTTTGCGCTATAAAAAGAGCATCAATTTTGAGAAAAAAATATATTTTTTATTTTTTGCTATAATACATAAATAAAAAATAAAAAAAAACGAATTTATTTCTCAGTTTAGGCCAATATATATTCCTCTACATATTTTTGGTAAAAAAAAATCCCAATTAGTGTATATAGATTGGTTTGCGCAAAAGTTATCGCATCTACAAAATAGGGGATAGATCTATGGCATTTTTATTATTATTTTTTTTTTGTACTAGTAATGGCGGTGATCTGCGATTTTTAGCAGGGCTGGGACATTGCGGCCGCCAGATCGGACAGTTTTGACACTTTTTTGGGACCAGTGACATTTAGGCCTCATACACATGGACGTTTTTTACTGCCGCATTTTTCCATGTTATTTGATGACCCCATAGAAACGCTGACGTTTTTGAGCTGTAAATGGCGTCGGCGTTCTTAAGCTGTAAATCGAATGCAGGACCCACACATTCCGAGGCTGTAGCGTTATGGCGTTTTTCACGCTGAGCCGGGGCTGTATGGGGGCTGGGCTCACTGGAGGAGGAGATCGTTGTACCAACAGATGCACATAGGTGCTTGAGACAACTGTGTAATGATGAACAAATGATAAAACTCAAGAGTTTATCACAAAATGATTTATTCTAAAAAAGGGTATCACACCTTGGAAGTATTAAAAACATGAGCACTAAAAACAATAGACCAATGTTCTCAACTATGAGCAGTTGGATGTGACTGAAACAATGGGAAACAGTTGCAGTGAAACACTCTGTTGGGTCTGCACTTGTAGATGGCCAACAAGCTGCCCAAAAACAAGGGGAGACTGGGAGAAAGACCCACATGTGTGATGGCAAAGCACAAGTCGTGGAGTCTGCTGTAAGCAACTCACTAGGAGTGCAGGGCTGTGATGTGACGGCCGGAGTCGGAGGTCTTACCCATGGAGATGTGGTGGGCAATGGCCGGGAGACGTCACTGCCTGGTTAGCTGGAGGAAGCAAGGAGGGGGCCAGGGTTGTTGTGCTCCTCCCCTCCTTGGGGATGGTGTGGACCGGCCCGATCTGCAGACGGAGGGCGCTGGGTGGCCGTGCCATGGATCGGCGAGCTCCGATCCACACGCTCCTGGGGTAGGCAGTGGACACACTAGCGGCTGGAGCCGGCTGATCACGTGGGAGTGACATATGGTACACGTCTGCTGGCGGGGATCTTCCTGGTTGGAATGGCTGGAATGCTGTCCGCTCAACCTGTTAGAGCCCGGGGAGATCGCGGAGAGGAAGATCCTGTCACAGTGACGACATGTTTCGTGCGTTAGCACTTTGTTGTTCCTACTCACTGGAAAGAGAATCTCTCCCTACTCCCCTGACAGAATGGGGATCTGCTTTGTTAACACTGGCAGATGCCCATTCTGCCTGTTTCTGAAGCGATTGCGGGTGGCCAGCAGACATGGAGTCCACTGGACCCCTTGGTTGGCTTCCTCACTTGCAAGTGGGTGCGCGTACGCCCACAAATTGCTGTGTACGCACCCAAGGTACAATGACAGCGATTCGCGCAGCTGTGCCAACCTGCCGCAGTAAAACTGCAGCGGCTGGGCGGCAAGTGGTTAAAGTTAGCAGCTAGAAACACTGTAGCTGCTGCCTTTTAAAATTAAGGTACTTACCAGTGCCTGGTGTCCAGTGTTGTCTTCCTGCAGCTAGTTCTTCTTTGCGCTGAGAGCCTTTGGTGCTGCCATTTTGGATATGTGAGCTGGCTGTGGCTTCCTGAGGAACAACAGTCAGCTCCCCACTGTGTATATACAAGCTCAACCAGCACGCTGTGATTGGTCCTGCCTGCATCCTTCTGGGACACCTTTGGGTGGAGGGCAGGGTGAAGGCCTAGGTGAGGATTGTGGAATGAGTACTCCCCCTCCCCAAACAAACCTGTTAAAATAGGGTGACCAGACGTCCCCGGTTTCAGGGGAAAATCCCCGGAATGAGGATTGGATTTGAACAGGGGCCCAAGCCATTTCAAAGGCAGTCAGTGCAGAATTAAAAAAAAATCTGAATTACACACCCCCTCTATGCTGCTCCTACTAGCTTGGGGGGGGGGGGGTGTAATTCCCGCTCGCATTATCTTCTGCCTTGGCTCAGGTCCCAGCCAGCTGCCTGCCAGCCTATCTCCTTGCCTTCCCCAGCGGAGTAATCTTCCTCTGCTCAGTTCCGCTCCCCACCCAGTAGTAGCCGGGGCCGGAAAAGGGGCTGTGAGGTGGGCAGTGGTGGTGACAGGCAGAGAAAGGTGGCAGTGTCCAGCAGCAGGCACAGAGGGGTAGTGGATCCGATTGTGGGGCTGTCAGTGCCTTCAAGGTCTGTCTGTTAATAGACTACATTGCACTGTGTCTGTCTCTCTGGCATAATGGATGGTATCATAACTCACAGGCAGCAGGCATTCTATCATGGCTCTGGCTGGCATTGCATTGCCACAGTGTGTCACATAACATGGCTGCTTGGACAGGGATCTATGCCTTCCCTTAGTAAAAGCAACCTCCCCCACAGTGAGAAAACACTGGTTAGGCACACATTTAACCCTTTGATTGCCCTAGGTGTTAACCCCTTCCCAGCCAGTGTCATTAGTACAGTGAAAGTGTATATTTTTTAGCATTGATCACTTTATTAGTGTCACTGGTTCCCACAAAGTGTCACTTAGTGTTCGATTTGGCCGCCGCAATATCGCAGTCCTGCTATAAATCGCTGATTGCCGTCATTACTAGTAAAAATAAAATATGTCCCCGGATTTCATTTTAAAAATCTGGTCACCTTATGTTAAAGGCCGGGGGAGTGAGTAAACCAGTGGGACTTCACTTTTTGAAAAGGTCCCACTTTAAGGACAATCTAATGTGGAGGGACCCCTTTAGAAAAAGTATGTAAAGGTGAACTAATCCTTTAATTTAACCATCACCATTGACTCCAGTGTCCTTCATTGAATAGGGATTTTCACAAACATGTCATATAAGTTAAAGCTCTCAATTTCCCTGAACCTTAATACTTAGGTTAAAAAAAGGTTCAAAGGTAATGCCAGTGATACCGCTAAACATATACACTAACTATGCAAGTTTTTGGAGCACTAAGGCCTTCCCTTTGTTAGGAATAATACCAGAGAAGTGGTAGGAAAGTCTTTTTTGGAACTTTTTTTTGGGACTTATGATAAATAAGGTAGGTACACTGAATATCTCCTAAACTTGCGGCGTTTAGGAGATATTTCCAATGGATGCAGCCGGTGATGTCACCAGCACATGCACTCTGAAGGTCTGGCGTGCTGGACCTTTAGAGCTCCGTGTGACAGCCGACAGTTCCCGTGTGCATGCACGAGAGTGACATCATCTCGGCTCCAGCCAATAATGCAATCTGAACCCGTGAACCCAGGAGGAAGACCGGGTGAAGATGTCAGCCCTCTCAGCAGTGACAGGTATTCATTCTAAGGTAAGTATTTCATAATGTGCTAGTATGCCATGCGTACTAGCATATTATGCCATTGTCTTTGCAGAGGATTTTTCTTTTCTTTTTTCCAGCCACAGTTTACTACCGCTCTACTATGTCAAAACATGGGGCCTTAGTGACCAGAAAGTTTACATTTTAAAGTAACCCTTTCAGGTCTCTACATTATTTAAAACAGCACTCTCCTGTAATAGAAGAGATGGTATACTGACATTCCTGATGGCCTGTGTCTTCTACCTCCCCTCCACTCCAGCGCTGCAGACTCCATCAGTCTCTTTGGCAATGGAAACTTCCAGGGGCGTTGCATGCTTGTGTCCCCCAATGCTCGCTGACAGGAAGTGGGGTGAAATCCCAAGAGTAGGGACACAAATGGCAATTAAACAGAGGCTCTAACCCTTCACTGCTCTAGCTTAACCAAAATAGTTCTGACTGGAGTTGGGGCTCATTCACATGAGTGTTTTGGCCCATGCAGCATGTTTAACCACTTGACAACTGGGCACTTAAACCCCCTTAACAACCAGACCAATTTTCAGCTTTCAGTGCTCTCACACTTTGAATGACAATTACTCAGTCATGCAACACTGCACCCATATGAAATTTGCGTCCTTTTTTTCACACAAATAGAGCTTTCTTTTGGTGGTATTTAATCATCTCTGGGTTTTTTATTTTTTGCGCTATAATTAAAAAAAGACCGAAAATTTTGTAAAAAAATGAATTTTTCTTCGTTTCTGTTATAAAATTTTGCAAATTAGTAATTTTTCTTCATAAATTTTGGCCAAAATTTATACTGCTACCTATCTTTGGTAAAAAAAAAAAAAAATAGTGTATATTATTTGGTCTTTGTGAAAGTTATAGAGTCTGCAAGCTATGGTGCCAATCACTGAAAATTGATCACACTTGATT
>BLSH010176472.1:1055710-1078292 GCA_018402905.1 Glandirana rugosa
CGCGCCCCCCCCCCCATAATGTGTGTTAGGTCACCGACGTCGGTGGCCCTAATACACACATTAACTGCCCGTCTGAGGAAATACAGTCCACTCTCACCGTTCCGTCCCTCGAGAGTACCTGGGGGCCATTGGCGTGGGGGGATGCGTGTTTGAAGACGGTACGAATGGCCCGGCGAACGAATAGCCCCCCGGACGCTACAGGTACCGCCCACCGCTTCCACCTCATGTCCCCTCTGTACGTCCCAGAAATTCTGGGACGTACAGAGTTATTTCTTTTGGACAGTGGTTTTTAGTGGTGTATCCCCTGAAAAACAGGGGATACACTATTTTTTTCTTTTTCATTACATTTTTTTTTAAAAAAAAAAACTTTTTTTATTTCAATGTGTGTGTGTGTGTATTTTAGGGGGGGGTTTTTTTTTAAACTCCGGGAGGTGGGGGGGTATATGTGTGCGTGCTTGCATTTTGGTACGCATACACGCATTTTATGTGTGTGTGTGTGTAACTTTATTTTTTTCAAAAAAAAAAATTTTTTTTTACATTACTTTTTCTTTTTTTATCACATAGGGGACAAAAAGTCCCCTATGTGGTGATTTTTGGTGACAGGTTTTCTTTATTGAGACATGCAGGGTCTTAAAGACCCTGCATGTCTCCCCTGTACTCCACCTTCGCCACCCGCCATGGACATCGCAGGCCCCCCGATAAGCAAGCGGCCCGGTAAGCATGGCAGAAGTTTGTGCGTAGGGGGGTGCGGTTACCGGGGGTCCATGAGAGCTCCCTGCCTTGCCACTCTCACCTGACATAAAGGAGTCTGCCCGTCAATTACACACATAATCCCGGTGGCTGCAGCCACTGGATTGTGTGTAATACCCCCCCCCCCGCGCCGTTACGGACCTGGCAGCGAAAGGGTTAAAGGGGTTGTAAACCCTCAAAGCTTTTCACCTTAATGCATTCTATTCTGATGTAAAATTATGTAAACTGATGAAAAACATTTCAGTTCAGTCACTTTTTTTCAAAGAAAAAAACAGATGAAGTTTACATCAGTTTTTTAGCCACCAGTTAGAGTCCTCAAAGCGGAGTTCCACCCAGTTAAAAGTCAGCAGCTACAAAAAGTGTAGCTGCTGACTCTTAACAATCGGACACTCACCTGTCCCAGGCTCCAGCGATGTGGTCGCCTGAGAGCTCCTTCTTCTCCCCCTCCTCTTGGTGGCGTCGGCATCACAAGTGTGGGCACCTGGCTTTGACTTCACTGAGCATGCGCGAGTTGCGCTGCGCCTTGTGAATGGCCGGCATATCTTTTGAGATCTGTGACGTGTCCCAGAAGATTGCCGAGAGGGAGGGGGGGGTGACACTGCAACCCTGTGAAAACAGGGTCCCCCCCAAAAAAATGATATGCCAGTTGTGGCATGTCAGGGGGTCACCTTCCTTTAAAGCGGAAGTCCCACTTTTGGGTGGAACTTCGCTTTAACTGCTTGAGTCTCAGAGCCATTTTTTCATGCAAAATCATTTACATCTGATTTTTGTCTGATCCAGTTTTTTAACAGAATAAAAATAGGGCTTTGATGTGTTCCAAAAAAACGGATGTTGATGGAAGCGGATGTAAACAGATGTAAATGGATGATCGCCTGTTTTTCCATAGAGATGCATTGATGTCTGTTTCTCATCCATCAATGGATGGAGTAAAAATTAACAAATGGTCCACATGTGTGAATGGTTTGCAACATTGTTTTAACTAAACATTTATAATAGGTCAGCTTGATATAAATAATCAGTGTGTGTTCATTTCTATAAGACTTGTATATTGACTCTCTATATATGCAGCATACATGCATTGTTTCCTGATTCGCAATGCTACACTATGGGGCTGATTTACTAAAACTGGAGAGTGAAAAATCTGGTGCAGCTGTGCATGGTAGCCAATCAGCTTCTAGCTTCAGCTTTTTCAATTAAGCTTGGACAAAAACCTGGAAGCTGATTGGTTTCTATGCGGAGCTGCAACAGATTTTGCACTCTAGTTTTAGTAAATCAACCCCAGTGTGTTTCTTTTTATTTGCTAAAAGGGTAAAGACGGTTCACTTAGCAAAATGAATAGCAGTAAATAAGTAAAGAATACCCGGCGATCACATGCAATGAAAAACAGAAATGAACTTACGCGTTTAGACATTCAAAGTGAGCACACCTTTCCTTATTCACATTCACTTTGCAAAATGAGAATTATCTTTGGTTAGTAAACCGCCTCTACTGCTTTTGTAAATCAACCACAGTGTTTGATCTGTACTGCTTTTTAATAAAATGCTAATCCAGGTTTACTGATTTACTAAAGGAGCAAATCCTTTTTGCTATGCAAAGTGAATGCTTACTTAATAGAGTGAATACGGTGAAACTATGATTTCTGCAATCATCCAATCACATGCAAACAAAAATATATATTTTTGTATTTCCTTTGCACCTGATTGGGTGTTCAACATAAAGCTTTATCTCATTCATTATATTGAATCAGAAAGTGAACATTGAGTTTGCTAAGTGAACATATGTCACTCCTTTATAAAGATGCCAGCTTACACATTGGGGGAGATTTTCTAAACTGGAGCCCACAAAATCTGGTGCAGCTGTGCATATTAATCCAATCCTTTTCTACGTTTTACTGTCAAAGCGCAACTGAACAAGCTGAAGTTAGAAGCTGGCTGAAGTTGCTATGTGTGAACCCAGCCTTATTGTCAAAGCAAAACTGAACAAGCTGAAGTTAGAAGCTGATGTGCCCCTCTGTGTTGGTCTAGCACATAAAATACATTTATGTTTTTGGTAGTAACTTGAGAAAATGTGGAAAATTTCAAGGAGTATGAATACTTTTTCAAGGCACTGTACTCGTGTTCCCATCTACATGCTACATGTAACAGAACCCAACCTCTATCCAGAACTTTTGGAGTGGAGATTTCTCCATCCACTTATCATGGATGGAAGAATCAATTGATGTTCTCTTATTCTGCTTGGAGGCGGAATGAGAGAGAATAGAGCCATATATGGAAGCCTTAACCACTTACCAACCGGAAGGTTTTCAAGCTTTAGGACCAGAGCACTTTTTGCGATTTGGCGCTGCGTCACTTTAACTGACAATTGCGCGGTCGTGCGACGTTGCACCCAAACAAAATGTGCGTCCTTTTTTTCCCACAAATAGAGCTTTCTTTTGGTGGTATTTGATTGCCTCTGCATCATTTCTAATCACCGCTATAAACAAGAAGAGTGACCATTTTGCAAAAAAAACCCCAAATTTCTTACTTTTTGCTAAAATTCAAATAAAAAAAAATATAAAAAAACATTAAATTCCTCATATTTGTGATAAAAAAAATAGTTTAATTTTTAATTAAATTAAATTTATTGATTGGTTTGCGCAAAAGTGGCCGCGTTTACGGATGATGAGAATTCATTTCTGGGGTTTTTATTTTTTACTGGTAATGGCGGCGATCTGTGATTTTTAGCGGTACTGCGATATTGGGGCGGACATGTCGGACATTTTGACACTTTTTTGGGACCAATGACATTTATTCAGCGATCAGAAATTTAAATGTCCACTGATTACTGTGTAAATGTCATTGGCAGTGAAGGGGTTAACCTGGGTGGGAAGAGCTAGGGGTTAAGTGTGTTCCTGGGTGTGTTCTTACTGTGGGGGGGTTGGGTTAACATGGGCATGAGAGATCTAACTGATCCCAGTGACAGGGATCAGTAGATCTCTCATGCCCCTACTAACAGAGCGGGGAACCGCCGTGTTTACATCGGCGGTTCCCCGTTCTTTCCCTGTGGCCGCTCATCGTGACTCGCCGGTGGACATGGGGTCCGCCCGAGCCGCGGGCACACTCCTCAGGAGTGCTGCGGTTGCGCGCGCGGGCCCCCTGGTGGCCAAATGCGAATCGCCGCTTATTTACCCCCCCTAGTGGCTGTTCACATATCGCCACCTTTTAACGGCGATTCGAGCTCAGCATCCCGACTGCCGCCGTGAAAACACGGCGCGTGGTCGGGAAGTGGTTAAAGCAAACCTAAAGGCATTTTTTTTAAGTTTTGGACAGAACGGAGAGAGATTAGAACATCTGTCAGATTTTTATTGCTGTATGTGTCCCTGTTAGGAAGGTTCACACTCTCTGAGTCAAACTTTCCTATTTACTGTTATAACAGAGAATCACACAGATTCCCAAATTCTGGGTTGTCAACAAAATAGGAATGGGAGGATCTGCTAATTAACTAAATAGTTCTGGTGATCCTGGTAATAACAAGGGATTCTCTTACTTTGAAGGGATATCCTCTCACTTCCTCTTTTGGCTATGGAACAGGAAATGAAGAGAAATCTCCCCAATGGGACACAGATGGCAAAAAAAAACTTGCACACAGGGGTTTCAACCCTCCCTTAGTCTTTCCAAAATGAAAAACGTTTTGCCTACCATTGATTAGACATTATCATAGAGATGGATGCAGGGACAATATTAAGAAACCCCAAAATAAGCAACCAATGACTAGCTAGTTGATATGGAACTTTTTTTGTTGGACTATACAGGTGCTGGTCATATAATTAGAATATCATCAAAAAGTTGATTTATTTCACTAATTCCATTCAAAAAGTGAAACTTATATTATATTCATTGATTACACACAGACTGATATATTTCAATGGTAGTGGTGTTAGTGTCACTCATGTTAGTGATGTTAGTGTTACTCCTGATAGTGATGTTAGTGTCACTCCTGTTAGTGATGTTAGTGTTACTCCTGATAGTGATGTTAGTGTCACTCCTGGTAGTGATGTTAGTGTTACTCCTGTTAGTGGTGTTAGTGTCACTCCTGGTAGTGATATTAGTGTCACTCCTCTTAGTGATGTTAGTGTCACTCCTGTTAGTGATGTTAGTGTCACTCCTGTTAGTGGTGTTAGTGTCACTCCTGGTAGTGATATTAGTGTCACTCCTGTTAGTGATGTTAGTGTCACTCCTGTTAGTGATGTTAGTGTCACTCTGGTTAGTGGTGTCAGTGTCACTCCTGATAGTGATGTTAGTGTCACTCCTGTTATTGATGTTAGTGTCACTCTGGTTAGTGGTGTCAGTGTCACTCCTGATAGTGATGTTAGTGTCACTCCTGATAGTTATGTTAGTGTCACTCCTGTTATTGATGTTAGTGTCACTCTGGTTAGTGGTGTCAGTGTCACTCCTGATAGTGATGTTAGTGTCACTCCTGATAGTTATGTTAGTGTCACTCCTTTTAGTGATGTTAGTGTCACTCCTGATAGTGATGTTAGTGTCACTCCTGTTAGTGATGTTAGTGTCACTCTGGTTAGTGGTGTCAGTGTCACTCCTGATAGTGATGTTAGTGTCACTCCTGTTAGTGGTGTCAGTGTCACTCCTGATAGTTATGTTAGTGTCACTCCTGTTAGTGATGTTAGTGTCACTCCTGTTAGTGATGTTAGTGTCACTCCTGTCAGTGATTTTATTGTCACTCCTGTTAGTGATGTTAGTTTCACTCCTGTTAGTGATGTTAGTGTCACTCCTGTTAGTGATGTTAGTGTCACTCTGGTTAGTGGTGTCAGTGTCACTCCTGTTAGTGGTGTTAGTGTCACTCCTGGTAGTGATGTTAGTGTCACTCCTGATAGTGATGTTAGTGTCACTCCTGTTAGTGATGTTAGTGTCACTCCTGTTAGTGATGTTAGTGTCACTCTGGTTAGTGGTGTCAGTGTCACTCCTGATAGTTATGTTAGTGTCACTCCTGTTAGTGATGTTAGTGTCACTCCTGTTAGTGATGTTAGTATCACTCCTGTTAGTGATGTTAGTGTCACTCCTGTTAGTGATTTTAGTGTCACTCCTGTTAGTGATGTTAGTGTCACTCCTGTTAGTGATTTTAGTGTCACTCCTGTTAGTGATTTTAGTTTCACTCCTGTTAGTGATGTTAGTGTCACTCCTGCTAGTGATGTTAGTGTCACTCTGGTTAGTGGTGTCAGTGTCACTCATGTTAGTGGTGTTAGTGTCACTCCTGATAGTGATGTTAGTGTCATTCCTGTTAGTGATGTTAGTGTCACTCTTGTTAGTGGTGTCAGTGTCACTCCTGTTAGTAATGTTAGTGTCACTCCTGTTAGTGATGTTAGTGCCACTCTGGTTAGTGGTGTCAGTGTCACTCCTGATAGTTATGTTAGTGTCACTCCTGATAGTGATGTTAGTGTCACTCCTGTTAGTGATGTTAGTGTCACTCCTGTTAGTGGTGTTAGTGTCACTCCTGGTAGTGATATTAGTGTCACTCCTGTTAGTGATGTTAGTGTCACTCCTGTTAGTGATGTTAGTGTCACTCTGGTTAGTGGTGTCAGTGTCACTCCTGATAGTGATGTTAGTGTCACTCCTGTTAGTGATGTTAGTGTCACTCTGGTAAGTGGTGTCAGTGTCCCTCCTGATAGTTATGTTAGTGTCACTCCTGTTAGTGATGTTAGTGTCACTCCTGATAGTGATGTTAGTGTCACTCCTGTTAGTGATGTTAGTGTCACTCCTGTTAGTGATTTTAGTGTCACTCCTGTTTGTGATGTTAGTGTCACTCCTGTTAGTGATTTTAGTGTCACTCCTGTTAGTGATGTTAGTGCCACTCTTGTTAGTGGTGTCAGTGTCACTCCTGTTAATGATGTTAGTTTCACTCCTGTTAGTGATTTTAGTGTCACTCCTGTTAGTGATGTTAGTGTCACTCTGGTTAGTAGTGTCAGTGTCACTCCTGATAGTAATGTTAGTGTCACTCCTGTTAGTGATGTTAGTGTCACTCTTGTTAGTGGTGTCAGTGTCACTCCTGTTAATGATGTTAGTGTCACTCCTGTTAGTGATGTTAGTGTCACTCCTGTTAGTGATGTTAGTGTCACTCTGGTTAGTAGTGTCAGTGTCCCTCCTGATAGTGATGTTAGTGTCACTCCTGTTAGTGATGTTAGTGTCACTCCTGATAGTGATGTTAGTGTCACTCCTGATGGTGATGTTAGTGTCACTCCTTATAGTGATGTTAGTGTCACTCCTGTTAGTGATGTTAGTGTCAATCCTGATGGTGATGTTAGTGTCACTCATGTTAGTGATTTTAGGGTCACTCCTGATAGTGATGTTAGGGTCACTCCTGATAGTGATGTTAGTGTCACTCATGTTAGTGATGTTAGTGTCACTCCTGTTAGTGATATTAGTGTCACTCCTGATAGTGGTGTTAGTGTCACTCCTGTCAGTGATATTAGTGTCACTCCTGTTAGTGATGTTAGTGTCACTCCTGTTAGTGATGTTAGTGTCACTCCTGATAGTGATGTTAGTGTCACTCCTGTTAATGATGTTAGTGTCACTCCTGTTAGTGATGTTAGTGTCACTCATGTTAGTGATGTTAGTGTCACTCCTGTTAGTGATATTAGTGTCACTCCTGATAGTGATGTTAGTTACACTCCTGATAGTGGTGTTAGTGTCACTCCTGTCAGTGATATTAGTGTCACTCCTGTTAGTGATGTTAGTGTCACTCCTGATAGTGATTTTAGTGTCACTCCTGATCGTGATGTTAGTGTCACTTCTGTTAGTGATATTAGTGTCACTCCTGATAGTGATGTTAGTGTCACTCCTGATAGTGATGTTAGTGTCACTCCTTTTAGGGATATTAGTGTCACTCCTTATAGTGGTGTTAGTGTCACTCCTGTCAGTGATATTAGTGTCACTCCTGTTAGTGATGTTAGTGTCACTCCTGTTTGATATGTGTATAGGCATTGTCATATCCCCTGTGTACTGTACTGATGCCTGGGCAGACCCTTTTTTTCTGTAGCACACTATAAGAATAAGAAGTGAAACCCCATTGCGAATGCTCCATGCTGAGCTTTCTGTAAAAGGCCACATGTCACTGTGATTCACACACTGTCACACAGGGCACCCACTCTCTATTCTCCCCTGCCCTCTCTCTCCTTAGTTGTGCAGTGTCACTCCTGATAGTAATGTTAGTGTCACTCCTGTTAGTGATGTTAGTGTCACTCTTGTTAGTGGTGTCAGTGTCACTCCTGTTAATGATGTTAGTGTCACTCCTGTTAGTGATGTTAGTGTCACTCCTGTTAGTGATGTTAGTGTCACTCTGGTTAGTAGTGTCAGTGTCACTCCTGATAGTGATTTTAGTGTCACTCCTGATAGTGATGTTAGTGTCACTCCTGTTAGTGATGTTAGTGTCACTCCTGATAGTGATGTTAGTATCACTCCTGATAGTGATGTTAGTGTCACTCCTGATAGTGATGTTAGTGTCACTCCTGATGGTGATGTTAGTGTCACTCCTGTTAGTGATGTTAGTGTCACTCCTGATAGTGATATTAGTATCACTCCTGATAGTGATGTTAGTGTCACTCCTGTTAGTGATGTTAGTGTCACTCCTGTAAGTGATGTTAGTGTCACTCCTGTTAGTGATGTTAGTGTCAATCCTGATAGTGATGTTAGTGTCACTCCTGTTAGTGATGTTAGGGTCACTCCTGATAGTGATGTTAGTTTCACTCCTGATAGTGATGTTAGTGTCACTCCTGTTAGTGATGTTAGTGTCACTCCTGTTAGTGATATTAGTGTCACTCCTGATAGTGGTGTTAGTGTCACTCCTGCCAGTGATATTAGTGTCACTCCTGTTAGTGATGTTAGTGTCACTCCTGTTAGTGATGTTAGTGTCACTCCTGATAGTGATGTTAGTGTCACTCCTGTTAATGATGTTAGTGTCACTCCTGTTAGTGATGTTAGTGTCACTAATGTTAGTGATGTTAGTGTCACTCCTGATAGTGATGTTAGTGTCACTCCTGTTAGTGATGTTAGTGTCACTCCCGATAGTGATTTTAGTGTCACTCCTGATCGTGATGTTAGTGTCACTCCTGTTAGCGATATTAGTGTCACTCCTGATAGTGATGTTAGTGTCACTCCTGTCAGTGATATTAGTGTCACTCCTGATAGTGATGTTAGTGTCACTCCTGTTAGTGATGTTAGTGTCACTCCTGATTGTGATGTTAGTGTCACTTCTGATAGTGATGTTAGTGTCACTCCTGATAGTGATGTTAGTGTCACTCCTGTTAGTGATGTTAGTGTCACTCCTGTTAGGGATATTAGTGTCACTCCTGATAGTGATGTTAGTGTCACTCCTGATTGTGATGTTAGTGTCACTCCTGTTAGTGGTGTTAGTGTCACTCCTGATAGTGATGTTAGTGTCACTCCTGATAGTGATGTTAGTGTCTCTCCTGTTAGGGATATTAGTGTCACTCCTTATAGTGGTGTTAGTGTCACTCCTGTCAGTGATATTAGTGTCACTCCTGCTAGTGATGTTAGTGTCACTCCTGTTTGATATGTGTATAGGCATTGTCATATACCCTGTGTACTGTACTGATGCCTGGGCAGACCCTTCTTTTCTGTAGCACACTATAAGAATAAGAAGTGAAACCCCATTGCGAATGCTCCATGCTGAGCTTTCTGTAAAAGGCCACATGTCACTGTGATTCACACACTGTCACACAGGGCACCCACTCTCTATTCTCCCCTGCCCTCTCTCTCCTTAGTTGTGCAGTAATGACTGAAGCCAAGATATTCTGAAGTGTGAAATTTCTGAATCAACTCATTAGGCTGTAGGAGACTGACAGCTAGTTGAGCAGAACAAGCGCTAGAAGCGCCACTTCACACACAGCTTGTCCCCAAAAATGTAGAAAACACTGTGGGTGCTATTATAAGCTGAAGCTAACAGTTGCTTAGTATTAACCCCTATGTAGCACCTCACAAACTGGGCTTGTGAATGAGAACGTGAATATACACTAAGTGTACATCTATATATTGTCATTGTGCATCTGATTTACTAATACTGGAGAATGCAGCTCTGCATAGAAACCAATCATCTTTCTTTTTTTTTATCAAAGCTTAACCACTTCTGGACCGCCCCATGCAGATATACTGCGGTAGGGAGGTTCTCCTGCGTGAAATCATGTAACTATACAGGATGTCGTGCACGAGGCCTGTGGTGCGCGTGCGCGCTGCCAGCGACCCGCTCCCTCTGTGATTGGACACAGCGGGAGCCAATCAGTGGACCCACCGATCATTCTAAGGAGAGGCAGAGCGGCTGTCTGGCTATGTAAACAAGGCAGACTGTCATTCTGTCAGAGGGGAAAATGGAGAGCTTGTGTTTCTAAGAAGAAACACGGATCTCTGTTTTCCCCTAGTCAAAGTTCATCCCTAGGGACACATTTAACCCGTTGATTGCCCCAGATGTTAACCCCTTCCCTGCTAGTGTCATTTGTATAGTGACAGTGCACTTTTTTTAAGCGCTGGTACCCAAAAAGTGTGACTTAGTGTCAGATTTTTTTCTCCGCAATGTCGCAGTCCCACTAATGATCGCTGCCATTACTAGTAAAAAAAAAAATCAATTAATAAATATCAATTACATAAATATATCCCATAGTTTGTACATGCTATAACATTTGCGCAAACCAATCAATATGCCCTTACTGGGATTTTTTTTAAACAAAAATATGTAGCAGAATACATATTTGCCTAAATTGATGAAGAAATTAGATTATTTTATATTTTTTTATTGGGTATGTTTTATAGCAGAAAGTAAAAAATATTGGGTTTTTTTTTCAAAATTGTCAGTCTTTTTTTATTTATAGCGCAAAAAATAAAAAACGCAGAGGTGATCAAATACCACCAAAGGAAAACTCTATTTGTGGGAAAAAAGGGACATCAATTTTATTTGAGCATGATCACGCAATTGTCAGTTAAAGTGGTAGTAAACCCTCCTATCATTTTCAGCCAAGGAAGCTGCCATCTTGGCCTCTGTTTAATCTACAACTGCCATGTCCTGCACATGTGATCAGCTATGATACCAGCCATTGGATGGTTTGACAGTTTGGTTTAGAGTACAACCAATGGGAGTGTTACATTTCCGGCACGTGCCGGAAATGTGACTGGTTTTAACCTGTTAAATGCATGGGTTTACTACCGCTTTAAAGCAAAGCAGTGCTGTATCTCAAAAAATGGCCTGGTCAGGAAGGGGGTAAAACCTTCCGGGACTGAAGTGGTTAATTGAACAAACTGAAGTTAGAAGCTGATTGGCTATGAAGAACAGCTGCACCAGATTTTGCACTCTCCAACTTTAGTAAATAAACCCCTGTATACATATATGTAGGGATGCCATTTACATAAGTCGGCTTAGGCACAGCATAAAGCTAGTGGACTCCCATAGGCTTTCTAAAATATTTAAATACAGAAAACTAACTTGGATTAGACCTTCAACCTTTTCAGCAGAAAAGTATTCTTAGTGTGATTTATCTATTTTCCCCTAAGCCTGCTCACATCCTGATATGTTCAGCACATTGGACAGCTCACTTACTCAATACAACATGTGCATGAAATGGCAATAGTTAAACTGAGTTATTGTGTTCTGTATTATTTTATTTGCAGAAAAAAGGGAGGGCTAAAAGAAACTTCCATCAGCAACACATTGCAAACCACTTAATCAAGGAAGGAACTAAACCCTACCCTGTCTCATAGGGTGGCAATGCTGCAGATTGAACAGTGTTGTCAGCAGTGGCAGACCGTCCATAGGGGGCCCAGGGGTGCCGTCCCCCCTAAGTTAGCCATTAAAAAAAAGTGGCCCTTTAAGTATGTTGGGCACGGGACACACAGCTGTGTATGCTGTGTATGTGAAGCGTGACGTCTTTGCAATCAGGTGATTGCGGCTTACACACTTCATTGGCTTTCTTTGGAGTGTCATCGGGGCACAGAGCATTGCAACCTGAACACTCCCACTCTGCAATAATTCTACCTGTGGGGTTTGTGATTGGCACGGGAGGTGCCTTTCGCAAAGCCACGGCGTCGCTTCCGGTTTCCCACTGGCACTTCCGGTTTCTCCTAGTCTTGGCCGGACCGGTAAGCACCGGCAGCGGGGTGGTTCACTTGTGCCTGCGATATGGGAAATGTGGTGGTTTAGCACGCGGTGGACTTTAAACTGGGCACTCACTGCTGAAACTTCTGTCTTGTTGTAAATTGCTGGCTGCTTCTAGACATAGGAAGGGAAGAGTGGTTGCTTGGGCTTATTTCATGATCATGTCATGTGATAGCTGGTGGTGGACTTCAGACTGGGCGCTAGTAATGGCCAGTCACGCTGTCCCTGACTCCCAGTCCCTGTGTGTTGCTGCTGCTGGCTATGCTGCATCATTGGGAACCCTTCCTAATGAGCACAGCATGTGACCAGACCCGGGAACTCAGTGCAGCGATGGTGGGAACCCCTCATAATGGGCACAGCAGGTGTAAAGACCCAGGAACTCAGTGCAGGGATGGTGGGAACCCCTTATAATGGGTACAGCAGGTGTACAGACCTTGAAACTCAGCACAGGGACTGTGGGAACCCCTCAAAATGGGCACAGCAGCCAGCAGGTGTACAGACCCAGGAACTCAGCACAGGGATGGTGGGGCACCCCTCATAATGTGCACAGCAGGTGTACAGACCCAGGAACTCAGTGCAGGGATGATGGGAACCCCTTATAATGGGCACAGCAGGTGTACAGACTGGGAACTCAGTGCAGGGATGGTGGGAACCCCTTATAATGGGCACAGCAGCTACACAGACCCAGGAACTCAGTGCAGGGATGATGGGAACCCCTTATAATGGTCACAGCAGGTGTACAAACTGGGGACTCAGTGCAGGGATGGTGGGAACTCCTTATAATGGGCACAGCAGGTGTACAGACCGGGAACTCAGCACAGGGATGGTGGGAACCCCTCATAATGGGCACAGCAGGTGTACAGACCTGGGAACTCAGCACAGGGATGGTGGGAAGCCCTCATAATGGGCACAGCAGCCAGCAGGTGTACAGACCTGGGAACTCAGCACAGGGATGGTGGGATCCCCTTATAATGGGCACAGCAGGTGTACAGACCTGGGAACTCAGCACATGGATGGTGGGATCCCCTCATAATGGGCACAACAGGTGTATAGACCTGGGATCTCAGCACAGAGATGGTGGGATCCCCTCATAATGGGCACAGCAGATGTACAGACCTGGGAACTCAGCACAGGTATGGTGGGATCCCCTCATAATGGGCACAGCAGGTGTACAGACCTGGGAACTCAGCACAGGGATGGTGGGATCCCCTCATAATGGGCACAGCAGGTGTACAGACTCAGGAACTCAGCACAGGGATGGTGGGGTCCCCTCATAATGGGCACAGCAGGTGTACAGACCCGGGAACTCAGCACAGGGATGGTGGGATCCCCTCATAATGGGCACAGCAGGTGTACAGACTCAGGAACTCAGCACAGGGATGGTGGGATCCCCTCATAATGGGTACAGCAGCCAGCAGGTGTACAGACCTCAGTTTGTTTGTCCCCCCAAAACATTTTGAACACCAGCTGCCACTGGTTGTCATCATGTTAAGTTAGTAAACAAAATAACAGATCTACCGTCACAATCTGCAGGTAATAAATCTCTGTTACCGGGGACAAGAACAAAATGTGATGTTAATACTAGTGACAGACTGCATCATATAATGTATACAGTAGGTCGTTTTATTATTTTGCTCATATTTCCATTTTACTTCCACAATTTATTTCTACAATTTGCTAGAACTACCACAGTGTGAATCCTATAGCCAGTATTCATGAAAAGCATGATTGTCCACCATGTGGATTGAGTTGGCAAGCAGTGCAAACCAACTGGTTCATTTCTAAAAGGTATCCAATGACATTCTTATTTTCCTGTAATAAGTCATTTATTGTATAAATTGACGGTGTTATCCCATGTAATCCTATCCATTACTTAGGAGATTCATAAATCTCGCCGTTTTCCAGCCGTGGCAGTAGAGTGTGTTCTGTGCAAAGTTAGAAATGCCAGCCATTACGGAATGACATATCTGAAGTGGAGCTGTAACTTTTACAGCGAGCATAACATTCATGTGCCCAGTGCTAAGTGTCTTCCATCTGTCAGCTTTGTGTAAGGCTGACACCCTTCATGAGTATGTTACATTATAGAAAATGACATACAAACACTGGGAGGACGAGGAAAAAAGCCTGGGCTGCCTATCATCAGTTTGACATTATCTGCAATACATTTAAATAATAAAATAATAAAATTAAGCAAGAATTTAGTTCAGTCTCTATAGGCAACAACTACATTTGCTGTGCAGCTCTGCTGTACATGAACAGCAAGAAGCTGATTCCAAGTCATATTCAGGTACTTGCACTGCTTGCATTAAAGCCTAAGCTTAAAATTAAAAAAAAAAAAAAAAATTAAAAAAAAAAGAACAAAAAACAAAATCAGCACAGGAGACATTGCTTATTATTAATCTAGTTGAGCCCTTTGCTGCTGGCTCCTGGATTTATTGCAATTTTCATCCCCATAAAAAAATTGCTGTTGATCCTGCCAAACGCATTCGCCTAATACTTTCCTGTTGTGGGCTGATAATAAACTGCTTCTGCTCCACTGAAATCACAAGGAATGTTGTCATCCTTGTTCAGCTTTATTTTCTCTACTACAGAACACCCCCTTATTCTTATCTCATAGATGGAACGTGTCCTGTAGTCCAAGAAAAAAAAATGGAGGGCTAATTGGACTCCTTGAAATAACAGACAGAATGAAACAACACAGGCCAGCTCTGGATTGTTGAGAGGATCAACTGGTATTTTTTGAATTTGTATGAAGTACTCCCCCAGTACAATAGTGGGACGTTTAAGGCAGTTTAGAATAGGATAACAGTTTATAAATGTTTTTTTTATTTGTAGAAAATGCATAAAAAACGTATGGCCATACATAGCACACACATCATCCATAAAATCAAAGTACATTCATTAAATCTGTGACCGGAGCTTAAAAGTCCCACTATTGTACTGGGGGAGTACTTAATACAAATACCTAAACATGGATGTTAGCAGGCGCTATAGGAACTGTGTGATGGGTATAATTTGCTGTATTTTTTGAAATAGATATAACAAAACACTTTCAGTGCTATATTTAACAGACCAAAAGGGAGCAAATAAGATACAGGAGTTTACATAACCTTTAATGTATAGCTAAAGGCAAAACTTTTTATTTTGTTTTGGATAGAGTGCAGAGCAGTACCATTTTTAACACAGGGCAAAAGGGGCAGTGGCCTCGGGCCCAGCCATTGTTGTGGGGCTCAAAGCAGCTGCCCCTTGAGCCTGCACTGCCCACAAATAGTTGATAAGTGCATTCAGTAGGGCCCAAGAAAATGTTTGCCCAGGGTCCAATCATTATTAAAGATGGCCCTGGTGCAGAGGGATTAGAACACTTGACAGTTTTTATTGTTGTCTGCGCCCCATTAGGGAGATTCCCCCTTTCTATTTGTCTTGTTTTCCATTATCATTGCAAGTGAAAGTAAAAGAAAATCCCAAATTTTGGGTTGTCCCCAGAAAAGTAATAGAGGGGAAATCTTCCAATGGGTACACTAGTTCCAGTCACCTGGGGGTCCACAAGGAATTCCTTTAATTTGCAGAGATTTCCTCTCACTTCCTGTTTGGTTATGCAACAGGAAGGAAGGAAATCTCCACAATAGGACACAGATGGGGAAAAAACTAAGAAACAAAAAATAAATAAACTCCCCCCCCCACCCCATCCAAAATGAAAAAATTTTTGCCTATAGGTCTACTTTAAGGCTAAACTTTCCAAATGTTAAATATTTTAATAAGCCCTATCATTAATTGATTTCAATAAACTGTGTAATACACATCCTTCATTTTTTTCTGTGCATTAGGTTGATTGATTCCATATGTTTCTATTTAAGGATATTTAAAAAATTGCATATCTCTCTTAAAGTAAGTTGTTAATGAAAATGTAAATGGTATTCCACGTTAAGGCCTGATACAATTGTAGGCTTATCATTATTATGTGAAAAATAATTAAATGAGAATTCAACTCTTTTAACTTTCAACTAATATCTAGGGGTTATTTATTATAGGAATATACAATCCATGTAGATGTCACCACAGTCATGATAACCCAAGACCTCTGATGAGCAATGCATTGACCCTGTCCATTCTACCACCAGGCTGTTCTGCAAGAGAGTTCCCTATAGCTAAAGGTAGGGCATGCTGTGTATTCAAGCAGTGCAAATTCTATTAACTTTAATGAATGTACATCCACAAGGAGCTTCAGACTTGTAGCCATTGACACAACAAGAGTTCGCTGACCCTCATACTATACCGGCATTAGCATTTAATAGGGGACCATGTTTACTGGCTCTTACAATATTGCTACTAATAGAAATAAATGGATGAGGTTCATTGGACACATCTGGAGTCAGCTGTGTAGGAGTGAATCATTTGGATATTTAAGGAGGTCAATTTAACATTCATTTAAATGTGCCAGATGCAGCTGCATTCCAAAAATGTTCTGTCAGTAAATAAAGAAAAAAGTGTTCACCTACAAAATAGAATAAATGTGCACACTGCACCTGGATTTAGTATGCAGATCCCATCCCTTTACCCATTATATTTTGTTGCTCCAGGCCTATAGCATAATGAAAAGACAAGGGCATAAAAACAAGTAAACTTACATTTTTATACATTATAAATCTTTGCCAAGCTTCATTGCATTTCATTGGCCTTATATATGCTTGAATGGGCAGCAGAACTGACAATCAAACTACTTCACCCCTGGGTTGTATTTACCATAAAGCATCCATGAGCCATTGCATAGGCCAGTAGCATTAAAGATGAACAGCAGCAAGCTCATATCTACATATGTGATAACTTTTTTCTGATTTTGTTTCCCTTTTCTGTTGATCTCTGGACATCTAGGGCTCTGAACTGTAGGGTATGCACGGGGATGTTGAAAGGAGTTATAAGGCTCCTAACAGTTGAGGATTGTGGGTGCAATTGTGATGTTTTACTTTGCTGATATTCAGCAAAATTGTGAACATTTCAGTGAATTTTTGCAAATCAGCATTAGAGTCAATGGGGAATGTAAGATTAAAGTGTTTTTTGTGTTATTTTTTACAGATGCAATGGGCTATAAATGGCCCCTCAGTGATATAAAAGCTCTTCTAAACTGGACTTGTCTTCTTTCCATGAGTGCAACTATAAAGAAATGCATCGGCAGTTGTCAGGAAACCCACTGATCACCATGTCAAAACTAAACAAATAGCTTTATCAACAAATTGGCACTGATCACAAGGCTCTGCTTACCTTCTAAATCAGTGCACAGTGTTTACAACACAAAAAGGGAGAAACACCGCTGCACAGCAACCCGACTCAAAAGCTGAATCAGCAAGATGGCTTCAGCCTGACTCCACCCAGGCCAGATCTCCATGATTAAGCCCCATGATGAAATGCATCGGGGGCATGGCCTGGGTGCAATCAGGCTGATGCCGTCTTGTTTACTCACCTTTCGGGCTGGGTTCTTGTGTGGTGGTGTTCCTCCCTTCTTAGTGTATGCTACAAAGCCAATGGATGGGCTCCTTAGCCACCTGCACCCTTGAGTAGGAGTCACTGGAGTTGGAAGTTTTACTAAATCCAAGACCCTACATTCACTATATCTGGTCTCCCACGGTACACAAAACAAGAAAATGAAATTATTTTAGTAAATATAAACTGCTAAACACCTTTCCTTCTCAGCAGTATACAGCAGTCTTGTTACTTCTATCAGTGTCTGGTTAAAGCTTGTGGGAGGAGTTTTCATTCTACTCTGGTTGTCCTATGAGGCTGCAGAACCCCTGACTCTCTGTTTGGACAGTGCTGATTGGCCCTGTGCTGATCACATGCACCCTCCTAAGAAAAAAAATACTTTATTGCAATACACACCAAACTGAGCATGTGCAGAGTTCCCCCAAGGCTCTGTCTTATTAGCAGATGGATTGGGGGCAGTGGAGGAAGGGGGAGGATCAGAGAAGACAGGATCAAACAGCCTCTTTAGAAAATGCTCAGGATTAACCCCTTAGGTTCCACGGTGAGTATAACAAGCATGCTTTCCTGCATATACAGACTGATTTTACTGTTGTGAGTTTAGTAACACTTTAAGGATGATTGTCTGGAGCAGCATTCCAAGTTTCCTTGGGTTCACAACACAGAGTTTAAAATTTCAATTCATGTCTCTGCCAATGGATTCTGATTATTTAAAGCCCTCATGAAGGGGACAGTGTGTGGCCCTCAAAACACGTTGGCTGTAGCACCTGCCAGATGTTTGGAATAAAATCTAATTTCAGACTCTAAACCTTTCACACTCACACATCATTTCTGCAGTCTGAGGCCACTGTTCTAGTCCCTCAATTTATGAGAGCAGCCCACCCATTACTTGACACCTCACTGGGATACCACCATTACATTTCTGTCAAATACTTCAAATGGTCCCAGAGTAGATCTACCTGGGGTTTCAGCATCATCGGTCCATTACTTATGGGATTACTCAATGACAGCGTCTGACATGTTTTTTGTTTAAAAACATATCCATTTTATGGTGCTGGGGGTTGCTGTTATTCACAAAATCCAGTTGGAAAATGTTTAAGTTTATCTTTTTTTTTAGAATGCATTAAACAGATCCCAATAGGGGGTGTCTGGGAGTACTGGGTATGTTCCCTTGAAACTACCTAAGAAGATAGTGCATACTAGACCTACATAAACCTAGCTCTAATGTTATACCCATTGATGCCCAATGTTGTTGTAACCTTTATGCTACTGTTCATCCTTTAAAATGTCTCTGTACTGCACATGTCTTGTACAACTACTGAAAAAACCAATACAATTCTTAATCAAGAAAAAGAATGCATTAAACAATCCCTCCTTGCTTTTGCTTGGTAGTCTGCCCAGTTGAAAAATACCTTTGCATATAAAGTAGACCCTCACTCTGCCTTTTTAGCACATTCTAACATTCATGTTTACTAAAATAATCCCATGATACAAGGTGCAGAACTTGCAAAGGATACCATCATTTACATGTGCCTAGGTGACCATGAAGCATGCTTCTCCTTCACTAAGTGGCACATCCCACACTAGCCCGAGACTGCCCGCTTTGTATTTATTTTTGTTGCCTGTGCTGCATTGGCTGGAAAAGATTAGGGCAAGTACCAATTTACCAAGGTTTTCTAGATGTGCTGGCCCTGAATTCTGCTACACACATATCATTTTTTTGCATTTACAGTTGGGAAATAATACACAAATAATATTTTACTCCTGTTAATTAGTCTTTTTATTAAGTCATATTTGTTTGTGAGTGGGAGTGACAGCGGAAAGCAATTTTCATAAACAGTGTTATTATGTACTCAAGTTATCTCCCCGTTAATTGCTGCGCAATGTCCAGCCATGTACATCAAGCACTCAGTCAGTCATAGCAGGAAGGCAAATCAGCCCCCGACAGGGCCAAATTGATGCAGCTATCAATAAACACCAGTGCAATTACTAGAGGTGTTGGAGACTCCTGTGTTTGTGCTCTTCTCTGCTTCTTCTCCCACCAAGATTGATGGAATCTGACAGTTTCACCTTCTAGTTAGTGTTTATTTTTGATATCAAAGAACTTCTTGATTAAACGTGTTAGCGCAGAGCTCAGCCTTGTGAAATGGCAGAGATAGACGGATAGGACGCGGCAAACAGTGCGCCCAGACAGCGAGAGGTGATAGATGATGAATGAGTGACATGTTGTAGGGCAAAGAAGTCAGATGAGCATAGAAACTTTGAACCTGATGACAAATAAGAGAAGCCTGTCCCATCTATCTGAATGTTTTAGATCCGCAGCTACAATAAAATTCGGATATTCTTAACAATATCGCTGTTCTTGACAGTGCTATGTACTGATCTCAGATATACTTGCTGCAAGGTGAAGTCTGTAAACTGCATTGACCTGGATTAGAAAAATACTAGAATAATTGCCTGGGCTGGCCCAAGACATTGTGCTGCCTGGGTCCAAGAATTAAATGCTGCCCCCACCCCCCCAAAAAAAAAATCACGCCCACCAAAAGGCCCCCACATACATTATTTTATATCATGATAATTAATGCTAAAATTAAATTTATCAGGAAGTCAGATTTACATGCAAAAGTACCTTGCCTATATGCAAAATTATATGACATACCATTATGTTCAATTCCAAGGGGCAGGCTAGGGTAGTATAGGGGCACGCTAGGGTAGTATATTGACAGGCTAGGGTAGCAAATAGACAAACTAGGATAGTATATGAACAGGCTAGGGTATTATATGAACAGGCTAGTATAGGAGCACACTAGGGTAGTATATTAACAGGCTATAGCAGTATAGGGATGGCTAGGGTAGGCAGAGCAGCCCAGGGGGCAGTTGTCATCATGACACGTAAAACTGCTGGGCAAAAAATCTTGGTTGCCAATGTGCTGCATAAATAGAAGAGAAGGAGAGGTGGCCGTGGTACAATTTGCAGCCCCTCTCAAAGTGCTGACCCACTGGGACCCATGGTAGGGCCGGCCCTGATACTTGCCACACTTAGGTACTGGTACTAATAAAGGAATTCTTTAATTATTATAGGTATTTATATAGGGCAGACAATTTATACAGCACTTTACATATTGTACTTTCACATCAATCCCTGCTCTAAGGAGCTTACAATCTAAGGTCCCTGTCTTACATGCATACATACACATATTAGGGACAATTTAGATAGTAGCAAATTAACCTCCCGGGGTGTCTTTGGAATATGGAAAGCAATCCACGCAAGCACAGGGAGAACATGCAAACTCCATGCCGGTATTGTTTCCTGAAACAAGGACCCTAGTGCTGCAAGGCAGAAGTGTTAACCACGAAGCTGCTATACATAAACATACATATAAATGCTTGGGGGGGGGGGTCTGTTTATTCAAAAAAAAAAATCTGGATGTATGTCACAAGCATTTGCACGACCATAAAAAAATGCCTCCGTATTTTGTCAAATAGGTTTATTTCCTATGATTGTCAAGTCCATCTAGTGGCTATAATGTGGTATTTTCCTAAAATACAGCATTACAGCTACTAGATGGAAATAATAAACCTAGATAAGAAAACTTGATATGGCTAGGTGAGTGCTTGTGACATTCATCTAGCAAATTTTTAATAAATAGACCCCTATGGGGTTGATTTACTAAGGCAAATAAAATGTGCACTTTGCAAAGGGCAGTTCCTCCAGAGCTTAGTAAATGAGGTAAAGATTCACTTTGCAAAGAATATCCAATTACGTGCAAGCAAAATTACAAAACTGCATTTTTGTTTGCACATGATTGGATGATGGAAGTCAGCAGAGCTTCTGCTGATTTACTAAGCTCTGGAGCAACTGCACTTTGCAACATGCACAGTCTATTTGCCTTTAGTAAATCAATCGCTTAGTGTCTGTCTAGCCTGCTAATTCTCTGAGCCCTTAACACCAGTTTAACAAATACACAGACCGTGCATTCTAACTTCACTGGCTGAATACTTGCTGCAAGTCAGTGGCTCATAAAGTAATGTGGCCAGTGCAGGATTCCTGAAATGTACATTTTATAAAATCCTATGCAGCTAGACAGCGGACTTCTCATATGGCCTCTGTGTGGAAACACAACCTCCTCTTACATGATTCTGTGTTGTGCAGCTTTTAAACTATACTCCCTTGTATGTAGGTAAGGCTGTAGTGGGCCCAGAGAGAGAGCAGTGCATTAACCTAGAAATACAATAATTGGCTCTCGCGTCTCCAGAATCAAATTCAGCGCCAATCAAAAGCTGAGAATACCAGTGACAATAATTTTGTACCTAAAAGTCATATAAGATGGATGCAGTGATAAAACATAAAGGCAATAGTTAGACATACCATCATTTGAATGCAAACATATGATGTTCCAGAGGAATTAACCCTTAAATACTGGGATAAGCAGGATGGAAAGAGACCTGAGGGTCCTAGTAGAACTCAGACTCAGCAATAACATGCAATGCCAAGCTGCAGCAAGTAAGGCCGGCCATACATAGAGTGAATTTCTTTCCTGCAACCACAGGTTGCAGGAAAGAAATTAACTTGATTCCCCTATCAACACAGACAATGTTGATGTGGGAATTCCTCTTTCCGGCTCATTGTCTTCTCCCTGCTGCGGGGTGAAGGACAAACACAAGCAGTGCCAATATGGGTGTAGTATGATTTAAAAACAGTGACACTTTATTAGATTGCACTCACAGGAGGAAGGTATATTGTAAGCACATGTAGTTATATCCCCGTGACCCCTGATGATGTCAGTTTACCTGGCGAAATGCCGTTGGGCAACGTGACGAAAGAACGTCACTTCCGTTCGCTTGGAACATAGGGGGAGCGCTTGATGCGTCCCCTGTCTTTGGATTTTAAAATTTAAATCAATCAATAAATGCCTTAATATACTTCACTATGCAAGCCTCCTTGCTTCTTTGAGCTGAGTGGCCCTCATACTGAAGAGCAGCTGAACACCTACTTACCCACAAGCGCTTTTGATCTCTGTGATGGGGATCACAGAGGTCTGGTAAGTAGGCATTTATGCTATTTTCACTGGTGGAGGGTTGCACCGTCACTCGATTTCACCTGAGACCTGGATATTGGAGTTCTGGGAATCCATTGGGGATTGCGGAGTCATCTAAAATTCCTTTGCATTGTTCTGGCATTTTTTTTGCGATTTTTTTTTTTTTTTGCCTT
>BLSH010176472.1:1108608-1144076 GCA_018402905.1 Glandirana rugosa
TATATCACTTACGTCCTAGCCATCCCATAATATATATATATATATATAATTTTAATCCTGCATTCACTATATCTGGTCTCCCACAGTACACATAACAAGGAAATGCAATTATTGTAGTATATATAAACTGATAAATATCTTTTCTCATCAGCAGTATATCCACTTGCCGACCGCCGATCGGCAATTGACGGTGGCAAAGTGGCTCTGTAGCGCGGATCGCTGTCATATGATGGCGGCCGCGATATCGCGCCTAGTGAGCGCGGGCGCGCCGCCGGAGGCGCACCCGCGCGCTCACTGTGTTCGGGGAGGGTCAGGGAGCGGGTGCGGTGGCTTCGATTGCCGCCGGCTACCCGCGATGGCCCCCCCGGAGTGAAGGAACGGAGGTCCGTGTATGTAAACACGGACCTCCGTTCTGTGAAGGGGGAAGGGCTGTGATCACAGCCTTCCTGTATACGAAGGCTGTGACCACTTCCCTTCCCCAGCTAGGACAGTCCCCCCACAGTTAGAACACGCCCAGGGAACACAGTTAACCCTTAGAGCACCCCCTGTAGGTTAACCCCTCCACTGCCAATGGCATTTACACAGTAATCAGTGCATTTTTATAGCACTGATCGCTGTATAAATGCCAATGGTCCCAAAAAAGTGTCAAAATGGTCCGACATGTCCGCTGAAATATCGCAGTACCACTAAAAATCCCAGATCTCCGCCATTACTAGTAAAAAAAAAAAATAAAATAAAAACCCCAAAAATGAATTCTCATCATCCGTAAACGCGACCACTTTTGCGCAAAGCAATCAATAAACACCGATTGCAATTTTTTTTATCGCAAATATGAGGAAGAATATAAATCGGCCAAAAACGGTGAAAAAAAATGTTTTTTTATATTTATTTTTTGGATTTGTATTTTAGCAAAAAGTAAGAAATTTGGGTTTTTTTGCAAAATTGTCGCTCTTCTTTTGTTTATAGCGGCGATCAGAAATGACGCAGAGGGGATCAAATACCACCAAAAGAAAGCTCTATTTGTGGGAAAAAAAGGACGCAAATTTCGTTTGGGTACAACGTCGCACGACCGCGCAATTGTCAGTTAAAACGACGCATCGCCGAATCGCAAAAAGGGCTCCGGTCCTAAAGCTGGAAATCCTTCCGGGGCTGAAGTAGATATATAAGTCTTGTGACTTCTATGAGTTCCTGGTTAAAGCTTGTAGGAGGGGTTTCCATACTGCACTGAGCTGTCCTATCAGGATCAAGCCCCCCTGACTCCCTGTCTGGACAGTGTTGATTGGCCCTGTGCTGATCACATGCACTCTCCCAAGAAAAAAACAAACTCTCTAGCAATACAGACCAAACTGAGCATGTGCAGCCTGACTCCAGTAACTCTGTCTTATTCTGACTTGTTTTGGAGTCAGCAGAAGAAGAGGATGATCCTCCCCGCGCTCGATTGAGCGATTGGGAAGACGGCGATCCATGGCCTTACCTTATGCGGGGAGGAGGTTGTGGAGGGAAGAGCCGAGCCGGGGCCGTTGCTTCTCCTGTCGACTGAACAGGAAGTGAGTCCTGAGACCCGATTGGCTGGGAGTCCTAAGACTCCCTGGCCAATCGGGTCTCAGGACCTGCTTCCTGATTGGCCAGGAGGAGAAGCAGGAAAACATTAGCGAATATTAATTTGATTAATGTCACACAAGTGGGTGGGCTCGGGGTGCAGTGCTCTGCACCCCGAACCCACCCGTTTTGAAGCCAATTAGAGCCTCCTGCTCTAACCACGTGCTTCTAAAAAAAACCCATTGAAATCCATGTGCCCTGCATGGAGATTAGGGGCCGGGCGCATGGATTAGGGGGGTGGCGCCCCTTTACCCCTAATGAGCGGGCTGCCACTGGCTTTACTGCATATACAGACTGATTTTACTGTTGCGGGTTTGTTAACACTTTATAAAAGAATGTACAGAAATGCTACATTCCCTTTAAGCTTCTGAATGCTGACTAATGTAAAATGTAGAAATGCATTGTACAATGCTATACACCAGTGGAAACTCTGTAGTAGGGTTCCATTAGAGGCTGGAGGCTCAGACCTAAACCACTCATTAATTCAGTCCGTAGTGCATTGTGCAGTGATGGTGGGTTCAGAAAGATCTATTGATAGAACACATATGTAATTAAACATAGTGCACTTGGATCAATCTCCTGCTGTCTGGGCAGTCCCCAGCCTTTGAGAAAGAAGCTTGTAAAGCTGTATAGTAGTAAAATTCTTAATCTCAGCCTACCTATATTTTACTCTGCAAGCAAAGGCTTACTATTTTGATACATTAATGTAATTTAATTCTAAATACAGAGGATTAAATCTAAAGCTGAAGTCTGGGCAACGTTTTTCTGCTAAAAGGGACAGGTAAAATGTAAAAGCATGTGTCTTGCCAGCTGGATTGCTCCTTTATATAGTTAAAGACGATTTAAATCTTTAAATCAGCTAAATACAATTCAGGTGCATCAAAATTAAAATGTGTGCAACATCACCCCGTTGATTTTCCTTAGCAAGCAGACTCAGGTTTAAGAGAAAAACTGCCCCCCCGCCAGCATGCTGTAGAGAAGATCTTTAGCTTTTTGTATGAAAGCAGTGGTCTCTCTGTAGAAGACTGGCACACCTGAATGCAAGTTGGCATAAACAAAAAGTTCAATTGGGCTTTAAATAGGGGAAGTTACAATTTTCTGTCTCCTCTCCCCTCAACTCTGACACATGTGGACACTTTTATTGGGGGGAGCGGGTACCTAGGCGATCTGAGCAGAAGTTTGCCCCCCCCCCCCATTGCCACCAGCCTTCTGGGTCATGTCACAGATCCCAGGTGGCTGCGGGACCATTCACAAAGCTCAATGTAGCTTGCGCACCTACAGTGGGAATCTGGCTGTGAAGCTGCAAGGAGTCACAGCTGGCTTCCCAAACTAAAGATGCCAGCCCCTGGGAACCCGAAAACCAGTGAAGAAAGAGCTTGGGTGATGACGACCCTGGATCCTTAGGTGTCCGTTTATGAAGCAGTGGAAAAAATCCACTGCTCCATTCTCCAGCATTCACAGAGGAGATCGTTCTCCTCTGAGTGCCAGTTTATGAAGCGGTGTAGATCACTTCACCGTTTGTGAAGTGAAACGATCTACAAAATCTTCCAACAATGGAGAACGCCCCCTGATACCCCTGATACTGGAATCTCGTGAGGCGTAACGAGATTACACTGCCAGAAATTCACTGAAACACAGAGATGTCCATTTATCAAGCAGTGCTCAGCACACGGACATTCTCGGAGGAGACCGCCCACCTCGTTAATAAAAGAATTAGTCCCCATACACAATATATGTATATATATACACACACACACATTATATATATATATATATATATATATATATATATATATATATATATATATATATACACATACATTATATATAAGTATATATATATATATATATATATATACAGTATATGTACACACAATAGATAGGGTCTGTAGGTTTGTTCATAAGTTGAATTTGTTTGTAAGTCGGAACAGGTACATTTTTTAAGTGTAGCGTCAGCCAAAAAAGTTATTTTTAAGCTTTTTGGATAGCATAGGGAAGGGGTAACACCCCTGTAATGTTTGTTTTGCTGTCTATGTTTCTGTTCAGAAGATTTCACCTCACTTCCTGTCCCAATGATAATTGGATTTTGAAAATTTTGGGGTGTTGTGGAAACAAGGATTGGTGATAAAGCATCAGTGGAGACACCTTTTTCCCATAATAACTCTTACAGGAGTGAATTTCCCTTCTTAGGGGGAGATTTCCTCTCACTTCCTGCTGTCTCTCTCCGTTTGTAAGTAGGAGTCGTTTGTAAGTCAGATGTTTGTAACTAGGGGACCGCCTGTATATATACACACATACATGACAGGGGGACATGGTTAATGTGTTGGGGGGTCTGACTGAGGAAGAAGGAAATCAGTAATCTTCCTCCTTCCCCGGGGATTCTCTCTTCAATCCCCGATTCACGACCTCTGAGCTGGTGAATCGGGGAGTGTGAATTCTGACACAGATCACCAGTGAAGTGCGGAGATCGCAGCTTCATAAACTGGCAGTTTCTGTGTCGATCAGTGACAGCTTCTCCATGTGTGGAGATGATCGGCGGAGAACAAGTTTCCCCCGATCATCACGAACACCTAAGACAGGTAAGTCTCCTTTTATTAAAAGTCAGCAGCAACAGTATTTGTAGCTGTTGACTTTGATTTTTTTTTGTTCCTAGGGTGAAGATCCTCTTAAAGAAATATTACATCAAATTACTTTAACAATCTGTAAGCTGTATGCCAGTATACATGGTGACCTCTAGTGTGTAGGGCCATTACATACTGCCTCCAGACCAGCAGGAAAGACAAAATTAAGTAAGTAATTTGAAATACAGTTTGAGCACTTCCAGTGACGTATAATACTGTAAGGTTTAAACTGCAAGTGCATATAGACAGTGGATTAACTCTGCGGTATACATGTTCAGCTTTAAATAAGAGATGCATCTACCATATACTGTCAATGACATTATAGACATTACCGTACAATAATGAGCATGAGCTGTTTAGGATCTTCCTGATGCATCGTTTACAGTATGGATGGAAGTAGGAATTATGGTGTTTTGATTACATGTAGATACTATGCCCATTTTTGAACAAACTGCTTGAGAAGTAAGTAAATGTTCCTTATAAGTTTTTCGTTTTGTAACATCTGCAAAAGCAGCTCTCTGGTGTGAACTGTGGGCACAGCTATCCATTGTGGGAAAGTAAACATTAAAGTTGCATGCATGAAGGCTACTAAAATGTATTTTGAAAATGGTCAAAGAGAAATGCTTCCATAAAAACAGGTGCACTCAACTTTCTACCAAAATATACCATCAGTCTGCAGTAGAAAGATGGACAGGTAACAATGGAACTTCGAGTGATCATAAGAGCTTGTAACTTACCTTGGTTTTTGCACCCTCTTTTGTCTTCTATTTTTATATGGCTATTTGACAAGCTGAATCTAGGCAGAGAAGCTTGAGTCGCAAAGCCCTTTAGTCTCTCAAATGCCCTGTGATTGTGAGGAGTAGCTGGGGAAGTCCTATGTTGCTGTTTGATCCCAGGATACATTTATCTGTTAAAATCTCTAATGGCCATCCTTAGTTTGAGGGTCATAATCATCCGGTAAGCCTCTCAGATCACAGTGCCGGGTGTGTAGCACTTCGTTTGTGAACAGGTCTTTTCCCACCAAACACTGGCAAGGGGAATAACTCACAAGATTGTATCACTTTGAATTGGTCTGCGAATCGACACTTAGATGAAGTTTTTTTTTGGACATTTCCTATGCATGGACTGTGCTTGGAATGACATTTCCACTCTATTTATGTGTTACATTTTCTTTGATGTGGTTATTTGCATGAGTGTTCTGAATGTACGTTTATTTTTTTGACACCAGGTTATATATCGCTTTTGATACTAATTTAAAGCTCCACATTTTAGAATACAGAATGCCCCCATAAAAGACGGAAAAGGAAATAAAAAAACTATCCCCAGTGGGAACAGGTACTAATCCTTTCACAATATATCCAAAAACATCAAAAAGTACTTTCATTTCAAACTTCAATAAATCATCTTTGCAAACAACTAAACCATTTTCTTTATCCTGCCCTAATCTAGTTTGATAAATAAAGATGAATAGTAAGGGAATGTAAAATAAAAATATTAAATACGATGATAAAAAATGTATGAACTAGTGTCTAGTTTGTCTATATAATATATATTTATATATTTTATATATATATATATATATATATATATATATATATATATATATATATATATATATATAGCATTTTTCTTAACAAGCTTGTTTGTACAAACAACATAAGACAATTTATATTGTAACATAAAAGGAACTATTGTTCATTTAAATAGCAAGTATTTCTAGACCCATCTTGTTCTGTGTATTGATCCCTCTCAAGTTGTTTTATTGCCATCATTTTAAAAAAAACCTTTTCTGTGAAGGTTATTTTATTTGATCTTTTTGTATGTGTTTTCTTTTGTTTACTCTGAGTACTCACTGCAAATCTTTGTGACACAAATGGAGAGAACGAAGGGCATTTCTTCCAGAGCAGCCTTGAGTTTTTTACAGCTGCCTCTCATATTATGCACATAGAATATGCTGGCAGATACCGTTTGCTGTCTTCTAAACAACAATTTCTGTGTCGCTGTGTTCCTCAGATTAAATTTTTCCTCCTGGCCATGGCTGTAAATAATAAATACAAATGTGCACTGAAAATATGGAAGAATCGCTCCATATGGCAGCATTAACCAAAAGTTTAAGGTGGGTCAAGTTTCTGGCCTCTTATTGTTATTTTACATTGTTAGTTGTTTCAGACCATAAAAATATGTGCATGGTATTTTCAATTTAAGGAGATATGGTCACCTTGTCAAGGAAGTCAAAGTGACACTGTCATTGCAAAATGCCCCCCCAACCTCCCTATGTTCATCTTACCAGCACACTTTCCCTGTTCCTTGCTGTTCTGGAGCCAGAGCTGAAATGACTGGTATTGGCAACTAAAGGGAGAGGTGACCTCACTCCCTTGGTCATGTGCCTATCATGACTTCTAGAACCCAAGCGCTGTCACAGGGAAGAAGGTCATATGCTCCTCATACCCAGAAATGTTGAGAATTGTTGTCAGCTATGGGACAGGAAAGGAATAAATTATAATATTTCAGGAAGAGTTGGCTGTAGACAGATTTAATAAGGCTTTAGGAAGCTTCAGGATATATTTGTCCAACTTTAAGAAAGCCCTCTGAAAACAGAAGGCATTTACATGTCTCAATTCTACTAAAGATCCAACCTGTCTCGTGGTACCTATTAGCAAAATTTGGGAGACTACTGGGCTGAGCTCCAAAAATGCCTATTTAAAGCTTAGTAAATGGCTAGAGAACTTGCCAAATGCATGGTGAATGTGACTTGCTATTACAGTCTAATAGGTGACCATACCTGTGTTGTAAGTCTTGGGTGGACTTACATTTTACATGGAAACAGCAGGAGACAATCTTAAGAACATTAAAGCTCATCTCTGGACAAATATTAATCCCCCTCCCACCACCCTTCACCCATGTTGCAGTTTTTGTTTTTCATCTTTCTTACCTTGTGAAGAAAGGAGCACTTACCTAATCCTGGATCCCTCACCAAGGACATTCCCTTTCCAGATGCCAGGGACTGCTAATCCCTCCTTGCTGATGTGCCTGTGTTGGCCAGTCCCTGACCTTCCCTTTACATTGATATCAGTTGTGCAGACTCCTCTTCAAGATTCTGAAAGAACCCCACCACTGGACAGCCACTAGGGAATGTCCATGCCATGCATGCAGTGACATGGACACCTAAAGAAGGACTCCTGTAATTGAAAGAAGACTTGAGACTAAAGTGCCATGTGACCATGACTTTAGGTGAGTAAAAAGGGCATTTACATTATTTTCAGTATGCCAGTGAAAAGTGATAGGGGTTTGGGATAGGGGGTATGTGGACAGGGGAGCTAGGGAAAAGCCAGGAGGAATCAGCTTAAAATTAAATATGTCCTAGTTTTATCAGGCATATAAAAGTGCCTTCCAATTCAGGCTTAACCACCTCACCTACAACCTATTATTCTAATGAGTCTAATAACAATTTTCAGAGTTTAATTTACTCTCATTACCTTGTAAAACAAGACATTAAGGAATAAAATAATATGCAGCATTTGTCACAAAGTGTCTATTGAAACCTCTGAGCAGAATGAACCAAAAATATGCCGCTTCTTACCAATCTGACAGCTTAAAAGAACTTGCAGTGAAAGTAGCTAATGGATGTAGAAACTGGGGCCTGTTTGTCTCCTTCCCTCTCCATTGTGGAGAACAATATACACCCATATTAAGTTGCGATTTTGTAAAAGGCTGTTTTATTACTATGGCAGTGGGCTGAAACTCCTTTACCAGCCTGACAGCCGAGGAAATATATTGTGCATTAGCAGAGAGTAATGGAAATAATTAAAGGGGGTGAAGATTAGAAGGGAACATCACATGGAGCAGAAGGGATCGTCATTTTGTAGAGCTACAGAACAGAGTGTATTGTGTTATTCATTATAGCCTGTGATCTACATGCACTGCTGTGCAGAAACATACACAATGTCCTCTCTATACACAACCATTTACCTTCCCTTACACCTAAAAACAACATTTTTAAAGTAAAGTCAAACCTCACAAGAGAACTTTAAGTACACAGGATCATCATCATTTTTTTAATACAGTTTACCCTTTACATTGTTCATATTTTCTCTCCCTGCTGGTGCATACCCTGTAGGCTCTTTACCCTTTCCTTGGATGGCCACACATTCCAGCAGCAGAAGCTGAATCTCCTAGTTTTACTGTGGTGAATATGGTAGAATGTGCCAGCACACTGGCACCCTAGGAAAGGACATGTCTAAACATACACCTTGCTGGTAGGATCAACAGGAATTATTAAAACTGAGCTCCAGGATAAGTAAATATTGTCTACATACAGGACGTATATGTATTCTTACTGGACCCTTATAAATATTTTTTTCTCAGGCATTCAGCCGTCATAAATAATAACTACATGTTGCCTAATATGTTTACAATGTATTTCCTTTGCTCATCAGTTCCATCTAGTGGCCATAATGCATTTTTCTTTATGAAATATCTTAATCAGGAAATAACTGCTTTATAGCCACTAGATGGAGACTATGATTATAGAAAATAAACATATTTGGCAAAATACAGGGATTAGAAGGGACAGCGGTGCCAATGCTTGAGACAATCACATAGCATTTCTTTTTATAAATGCACCCCTTGCTGTACTTTGTGTATTTCTTGCAGGTCTGTACAGTAATCCAGTGTGACACTTTGCTTATGTTCAGGAGCTTCCTATTACAAGGACCAGTCAATGCTGATCTTTATTCTTGTACAGGATGACTGGTCTTGTATCCGCCCCCTCCTGTATTTTTTCTGCAGGCAGCCTGTAGTGGGTGGAGTCTGCTGGGTCCCTCCCATAGCTCTGTTCTCTGCACAGGTTATGTACAACACAATGATGCCCGTGAATTGTTCCAAAATACACCTAACGTCATTATAAACCCTTCCTATCTGTGCCTTGTGTTTTCCACCTGTATAAGAAGTGTGTAGATCATTTAGTTTTGTGGCATCATTTGTTGCCCTGTATGCATATACTATAATAGAGATAACATTTACATTTGTGTGTTAGCAGTTTCTGTTTGTGTCCAAACACGAGGCATATAGCACAGACCTATAATAATGATAATAATAAACTTTATTTTATATAGTGCCTTTAACTACTTCACCTCCAGAAGATACAACGCTGTACTCAAATAAAATATATGTCCTTTTACCCACAAATAGAGCTTTCTTTTGGTGGTAATTTTTCGCCTCTGCGGTTTTTATTTTTTGCGCTATAAACAAAGAACGACTGACAATTAACAAAAAAAAACAATATTTTTTACTTTCTACTCTAAAACATACTCCATATAAATGTAAAAAATCGAATTTCTTCATCAATCTAGCCCAATATGTATTCTGCTACATATTTATGGTAAACAAAAAATCCCAATAAGCGTATATTGATAGGTTTGTGCAAAAGCTATACAGTAGTGTCTACAAACTATGGGATACATTTTTTTTACTAGTAATTGTGGCGTTTAGCAACTTATAGCAGTACTGTGAGATTGCAGCAGACAAATCGGACACCTAACTGACACTTTTGACACTAACATTACAGTGATCAATGCTAAAAATATGCACTGTCACTGTACTAATGACACTGGCTGGGAAGGGGGTAACATCAAGGGTGATCAAAGGGTTAACTGTGTGCCTAGCTGATGTTTCAGTGTAGTGGAGGAGTTGCTTTTACTAGTGGAAGACATGGATTGGTGTTTCTGCAAACGATCAGCAGGTGCTGGCGGACATCAATTCCGTGGGACCCGCTGTGAAAAATCACGATGGAAGCGTGCTGCTGCTGGCGCGCACTTGCGCCTGATACCTGGAGATGCAGGATCATGCATATATACATAATCCTGCGCAGAGTGGATACCCTGTAGCAGTAAATATGCTATGGGGCTGTCGAGAAGTGGTTAAAGGTGGCTTCTCAAAATGTTTTACAGGAAAAACACAAGAAGCACTAGACAGGTTATTGCATGAGCTCTGTCTGTAGTGTGAGAACTGACACTTCCTGTGAAGAAAATACATATCACACAATCCCTGGGTCTTTCAGTCTAGTGCTCTGCAGGTGAAAGCTAAATAGTAATTAGATCTGGCACAGATACAAACAGTTGAATCAACCAACAGAAAGATCCCCTTTTCATCACATTAGAACTCCCACAATTGTGATGCAACACAGTGGGGTGCACTTGCACTCATTTTCCCCAGAGATTAGTGAAGCTCTTGTGCTGAAGTTCTGCAGATTACAACATCCAATCATGTGCAAACAAAAAATGCAGTTTTTTTTCCCTTGCACCAGATTGGCTATTTTTTACAAAGTGAAGCTTCACCACATTAACCAATTCCAGACCGCCCACTGTATATATAGGTCCATACCTTGGCGTTATATACAGCAGATAAAAGTGGTCCCTGCAGCGGGTTCACCACAGGATCACTTTTATGGGTGGTGGGAGAGGTGCCCACACCACCTCCTGATGCTTCCTGGTCGTTTACCCAGCTTACCGGAGATGTCGGTAGCAGAAAAAACGATCTGAAGTGCTGGAGGGATGGGCAGGAAGTCAACTGAGGGCAAGATGGCCCCCCCTCGACTCTATGCCCTTGGAAGACCGGAGTGACGTCAAACGTCACTTCCGCCCTCCGGCCAAATCTCTGGTGGTACTTTCAGGCAGCCCAGCTGACCCAAATCTCTATGGCATACGCCAGTAGCGGTAAACCTGACTGGCTTCTTATGGAAAGGGAAGCGACCCCCCTCCATACGATAGATTATCTGATCTGGTCCCCCCGGAACCTTAGACCTCCAATTCTCTCCCCTACACTTTCGCAATCAATAGCCCTCTGTGACCGTCTGCTCAAAGTCCCCAGTCTAATCTCTCCCTTACGCCCTCTGACCCATCTGTTTAACAACCCAAGCTTTGTTCCGAGTCTCAATATTTGTGCTTTTAGGTGGTGGCTTAAAAAGGGTCTTTTCCGGATCGGACATTTTTTCTCCCCGGTTGGTCCTCTGACGATGGGATACTGTAGCAGCAAATTGGAAATGCCCTCCACGGAGAAATTCCGTCATATGCAAATTTCCCACTTCCTATACTCAATATGGCCTGACAAACCTAACCCTCCAAAGATCACACCCTACGAGAACTGGTGCTCTAATATTAGGGATCAGAAGGGAGGAATCTCGCTTATTTACACCGCACTTGCTGATAACCAATCTAAACCATCCTATGCTATAGCATGGGAGAAGGAATTAGAAGACTCGTGGCCGTTAGAGATATGGAATGGGGGTATACAGTCCTCATTTAAAGGTATAGTTAACATCTCCCTGATCGAGGCAAATATTAAAGTGATCTCTCGATGGTATAGGGTTCCTTACTCTTTAGCAAGAATCTTTCCTGGTACCTCTCCCTTATGCTTCAGAAATTGTTCCCATACGGGCACTATGCTACATGTCTGGTGGTCATGCCCACGAATTAGAGGACTGTGGAATAAGATCTTTACACTCATCCGCAAAATCACAGGGGTGGCTATTCCCCAATCACCGGGGATAGCACTCTTCAATCACAAAATCGACCATCTTAATAAGTACCATCATAGATTAATCTTCTTCATTCTGACTGCCACTAAGATTACCATAGCCAAGTATTGGAAGAAACCCAATGTCCCTCTTTCCGCAGTTAGACGATTTCATGGATCCTAACCCAAGAAAAGGCAGTGAGTATTCTATTAGATAAAATGGCAACATTTGAACGGACCTGGGAACCTTGGATGACATTCTACCATATTACCTAGGAACAGGAATAAGGGATCTCCATCGGAAAACACTCGGATGACTGGGGAACATACTTCTCTTCTACTCTCCACTCTACTTCTATCCACTCTTCTCCCTCCTATTCTTTTTCTCTTTCCTCTCTCCTCTTTTCCCGACTCCCCCCCATGCTCTCTGAGACAGGGGATAAGGGGGGGAGCCTCCGATTGCTAGGTTGGCCTTTGGTCTTTTGTTGTTATTAAAGGAAGATATTCTTGTTCTCTATGGGAGCTTCCTCAATCGAGGATAAAGGTCCATCACGGGTCCTACCTCTCTAGACTGGAGGGACTGGGGCGGGGACTGGGCCTACACCAGGATCCCTTTAGGGGTAGCCCCGGTCCTCCTCCCTCTAGGCCCTCGGACTACTAATTAATTGTTAGGATGAGGGTCGGACCTACACTAAACATAATATATCCAAATGGTAGGGCTCCAGGTCCTTCCTGCAGGAGAACAAGGGTATACTCTTCGGTTTTCACCAGTGAATTTACCTGTTTAATGTATTTAATCCGTTTTATACTCAACCTAACATGGCAATGTTTTTTCTCTGCATATGTCTACATTTACTGTATGGAATGTAATACTTAATAAAGCTTTTTTGAAAAAAAAAAAATAATAATAATAATTTGAAAGTGTGCAATATGCACGTGACTTGGTGTTGTCTGCACTCCTGCCAGGATGAATGAGGACAGGTCGCCCTGCTATCATTCACAGTGTGCATCCAATGACGTGTGCACAGGGTGTTCATCATGCACGAGAGAACCCTGACGTGTGAAAGAAACCAAATACTTCAACAAGAATACATCTCTCCAACATACATTCCTATTATGTGCCGGGCACTATTATGTCATCATTTTCAGTATTATTTACTCATTTTTACTAAATACATTGGTGAACAGTTTCCAAAGCCAGTAACCCGAGTTTTGTAATAATAACAGTGTACCTATCGCGTTTGTATTTTTCAGAGTAAATAAAGAAAAATGGCTTTGCTGCAAGTATTTTCCCTGCTGATATACTTTCTAAATAAATAATTGTGCTTGTGATTCAGAAATTGGACTCCTGTGCATCAAAGAATGCTATCAAAGTGCTGTACAGTGCCTGAGCTCCAACCAGTGTGTGAAAAGCATATAGATGCACAAAATCCATGATATTATTGCTTATAATCACAAACTACTAAAAGGCCAGCCGTGTGCAGCCATGTGGGATTTCTGCTGAACAATGTGAGAACATGTAAAGCAAATCTGTATTGATTAATAGTCAGACAGTGATAACGGCAGCTTTGGTGGCCTCTGATGTCATCCGCTGACATCATTCTGGCTGCTGTCTGAGGCTGGAAATTGCACTCTATACACTTACTGTCTGGTTTAACGCACCAGTGTGAGGATCAAAGAAGAATTGATTGTTTTGATTTTGCCCACGTTCAACGTTTGCTCGTTTTTCTTCTCTTTGATGTAGGGAGTGAATGTGGGAAGGCTCCAAGTAAAGTTTTCTTTCATTTAGACCCAATGCACCATTTGCCTGTAAGGTCTGCCTGCTGTGTAATGTTTCCTACAAAAGCAATACAAAATGCTGGAAAATGCATTGTGTTCATGTACATGGTGGGGGTGATTTACTAAAACCTGGAGAGTGCAAAATCTGGTGCAGCTCTGCATGGTAGCCAATCAGCTTCTAATTTCAGCTTGTTCAGTTAAGCTTTGACAATACAACCTGGAAGCTGATTGGTTTCTATGTAGAGCTGCACCAGATTTTGCACTCTCCAGTTTTAGTAAATTAACCCCCTCGTGTCATAAAGTCAGGATGGTAAAAAAAAAAATATGGTGGTGAGCACATGGGTAGGAGCACATAAGGCCACTTGAAGCGTGCATATTTAATGCCGAGCCCCAGGTATGATCAGTACTACAAAAAAATGTAGCTTCCCATAGGTGTGCAATATTAATCCCGTGTGGCACAAATTCTCTATACTGCCTGGCACCCTACCTCTCCACAGCTCTCATCAGCTTCCTTCCTCTCCTCTCCTCTCCTCTCCTCTCCCACTGGCTGCTTCGGTGGATGTTTTAGGATGCACATCCCATTTATTGCCCCCTTCCTTTTTAAACACAGTGAGTGACCGGTACTGATTACTCACTGCGCTCATTCGTAACTGAAGCATAGTAAACTGTTTACTATGCTCCAGTTTGTGAATGAACAGGAAGCCACTCGGCACAGAGCACTTCCCATTCCTTTACCATTGCAGCTGAGGTTGCAGAGTAAGGGACTGGGGAATCTCTATCCTCAGTCACTTTCTCTGTCTCAAAAGTGAGATATCACTAGACCCCTGATATTGCACCAAAGGTCCCCAATGAGACTCCTAAAAAAAATGAAATCATAAAAAATAATATTGTAAAAGATAATAAAAAAGTAAAATAAAAAAAAAATAATAATAATAATAACAAAAAAAATAATACTAATAAAAAAACTGCTGACACAGTCCACTGCCCTACTTACACCAATCTCTGCCCTACTGACATTAATCACTACTCTACTGACACTGTTCTCTGCCCTACTGACCAAGTCCACTGTCCTACTGACACCGTCCACTGCTCTACTGGCTGACACATCTACTGTCCTACTGGCACCAACCTCTGCCCTACTGACATGTCCACTGTTCTACTGACAAAATCCATTGCTCTACTGGCACCATCCACTGCTCTACTGACACTTTACTGTATATATATATAAACACACACGCATGTGTTTGAACTTTGGGGTGCACACCCTAATGCAATAGGCGATGCACACCTATGCAGCTTTCATATCTGTCCCTCAGGTATTAGATATGCATGCTTACATAGGTCAAAGCTAGACCAATCTAACTAAGCAATATAGATCATACCTGGAGTTCATCTTTAGAGGCCCTATTTAAAATGGAGAATGAATGCCACTACCTGCAGGAAAGACTGTCAGACTGTGATGTTCTTCGGAGTGTCCACTGTATAATGCGGCAATGAGCCCTCCATAAAAGTGAGGAGCTTGGTCATGATTTTGAAAGGTCATGGGGCCGGTTTCCTCCTTCTTTCCATACATTTTCACCATTTGTTTGCTATGGAGCCCTGAAGAAAGTTATGTAGAGGCCACATTTGTAAAGTACATTGGCATGTTTTATAAATGTAGCAAATAATCTTAGCTTGTAGTAAGGCCATACTGCTTCTTTATAAATCGGCCCCCAAGTTTGCTTGCCCAATGCAATGAAAAACGTTTGAGTACATACCAATAAGAACCTGTGTTGAGGGTTTTCATTTGCATCAGACAAGTTCAGCAATTGATGCTGGCTTGAAGCAAGTCAAAGGCAGATCAGGTGAAGGTCAATTGCAGGTCAAACACCAGCAATGAATTCTGAATGATCTCAGAACACAAACTGCCTTGACCTGAAAGTCATGCAACTTAAGTTGCAACTTTGTCAAGTGACTTCTTGGCAATTTGTTGGTGACTGGAGTACTACTAGATGTCATTTTCAAGTGACTTTGAAGAGACTTTTAAGCAACTTTCAAGGAATGCCTAGGTAATGCTCCTGTAATTCTGGATCCAAATCACATCAATATAGATGATGATCTGACTTGGAGGCGACTTCCATTAAAGTCTATAGAGGTCGTCTTGAAGTGGTACAGGAACCTTTTCTAAGGTCGGAGTGACTTCAGTAATGCAGTATATTTACTGCGGCCATGTGGATGTGTCCCGAGAATCATAAAAAGGTGGCGCTTTGCGCAGGAGCAGCTACGGGGCGAACGCGCGCCGCCACCAGCGCGCTCTCGTGCCCGACACACTACTGAGGCAAAAGAGCCAAAGAGCGGGGAACCGCAAATGTAAACACGGCAGTTCCCCGCTCTGTCAATGGGGACATAAGAGATCTACTGATCCCTGTCACTGGGATCAGTTAGATCTCTTATGCCCATGGTAGCCCAGCCTCCCCACAGTTAGAACACGCCCAGGGAACACAGTTAACCCCTAGATCGCCCCCTGCAGGTTAACCCCTTCACTGCCAATGACATTTATACAATAATCAGTGGACATTTAAATTTCTGATTGCTGTATAAATGTCATTGGTCCCAAAAAAGTGTCAAAAATGTCCGACATGTCCGCCCCAATATCGCAGTACCGCTAATAATTGCAGATCGTCGCACGACCGTGCAATTGTCAGTTAAAGCGAAGCGGTGTTGAATCGCAAAAAGTGCTCTGGTCCTACAGTGGGAAATCCCTCCGGGGGTGAAGTGGTTAAAACAGCCTTCATTGACTAACATGGGATCTCCCATGTCATGCGACTTGGGCTCTCACAAGTCAGATCCCAAGTCGTGGTAGTGTGAACTGAGCCTAAAACACAGAAACAGAGATCAATAAAGACGTCCACAGATGTCACCCAATAAAAATGCCTCAGTGACCAAGCGCACTCTCTGGACTGGTCATTGGTAGGGTTAATTGCTGTAGCGAGGCCTCTAAAAACTAATTTTAAGAGGCACACATAGAATTATTTTGGCTAAGTGCGTTAATAGCACACTGCTTGTGGTATCAGTTCTGACTTTTAAAAACTGAAAATGGCCAACAGTTGCATGTTAAGCACATTTGCAGCATTTTTTCTTCTCAACATGCTGGACTTATCTCAATATTGTACCATCACACGGTTTTATTGCCTTGCATATTGTCCATGTAATTGTCTCTTATTAAATATGCATACCAGTTTAAGTATTTCTCTGAGCTGGGTTTAAGGGCACTTAGTCTTCCCAGACGGTTTTGTGATTGAGCCCATGTGCCATACATGATTAGTGCAGTTGGCATTTTGGCCCTACCCAGTAGGCCATACCTTTCCTCATCGTATGATACTAGTCAGGCCCATTATCTTTGGGCCCCTGGAGTAGACTGTGTAATGGATAAAGCATCTGCTGCAAGCAATCATTTGTATTCAGGTCTGCTAGACTGTTCGCTGGCTGTGTAATGCAGCGAATAAAAATGTCCGGCTAGAAGGGAGAAAGATTCCGTGTTTCCAAAATTCCACCATCTCTCCCCAGATCATATTTACCAGCTACCTTAAAATATCTAGCATCAAGAGAGAATGAAAGCTTTGAGGGATCAGTTCCAGCAGCCAAAGTATACATTTGCAACACCAGAACTCACCTAATTGGCACAGAATCATGAGTAGTGTACAGAATCCGCTAGCAAACATTAGCAATTATCGTGAAAGGCTCGCGTCTGCTTTGAAAACATCTGCACCTGTTAAGTCTTAGATGGGAGTTAATGACCGGGCATTTAAGATGCTGTCGCTGTCTCCCTGGCTTTCAGCACAGTGCCAACATCTGTGGAAACCACCTTGCCACATCAGACAAATGTGACTCCAATTTTCCCAATAAAAAGTGTTTATCATTCAGGGCAGATACATTTTCTTGTCAGGCAGATCTTACTGAAGCTTCCATTATCAATTATTTATATAGCTGTGGAATAATTCTGGCCTGTTTATGTAATGGCATAATTACAACTAACAAATAGCTTGTGAAAGCTGGTTGGGAGCTACAAGCTACATGGTTAGAGAGGTGACCTGAAAGAACCCCAAGCTGGAAATAATGTCAGGCCTACGGAAAGCAATGTATAAGAATTATATTATTTATAACACTGTATCTGCAAGAATGATGAATGTAAATTTATGACATTTATTAATAAAGCTTTGCAAAAACCAATGAGGATGTGCAAAGTGCATCAACCCGTAGCAGTGATGGGTCTAAAAAAATGTTTTCATACTTCCTAATGGCAGTGCTGTTTACATTTCTAAATATAACCTATCTGCAAATTTTTTTCTCAGTGGTTGATGCTGGAAAAGGCTGCTAATATGCAAAATAGCTAATCGTATAAACCAGGTAATTAGAATAATTTGCTGTGTGTGCCAGCCCTGCTTTTAAATGGCACAATGGCAGGTCTGCATGTGCACAGCCCTGATGTAAAATAGGGATTCATTTGAGCAGCTGTGGTGAATTCTGTTGGCAGGGGTGCTGGGCCTGACACTAGGGTTGCCACTTTTTCTTCAAGCCAAACCCCGAACACTTTAGCGGCACACAGTATTTTTTTTTTTTTTTAGTATACACTATAGGATTGTAACAGACCTGGGACGCCTTTGGGAACTCCAAAGAGAATAGTAATGCAGCACACATAGTGTCCCCTCACCATCCTGTCAAGTTCTGTCCTAAGCCACATTCCTATTTGACTATTATGTCCAGGTTTCAGGTGGACTGAAACCTAGACACATGACTCAAAACCTGGACTTTCCGAGTGAATCCCAGACAGGTGGCAACCCTACGTGGCACTGATATAGAATGCTCCACAACAAAGCTCCTTAACACAAAGTAACCACCCAGCTTCCACTTGGGAAATATGGTGTAATCTTTGGGATATCCTGTGTGCTCTGGCCATCTTGGAGCAGGGAAATGATCCTGCTTTGCTCTTACCCCATCTATTTGTGCTTATAACAACAGGCATTAAACTACTACTATAACTGATGTTTGGGGGTGGGAGGCTGGAGGAGGATTATCTTGTCCAGATACAGCCTGTAGGTAGGTGCACTTCAGCCCCCTATCTGTAGGTGGCGCTGTTTTGACAGCCGCTGTGCAAAGTGAATGGAGGCGCTGTTTTGACAGCCGCTGTGCAAAGTGAATGGAGGTTGAGAGAAGTTTTGTTCCTCTGAGACCTCTGTAAGTGTCATTAGGGAAGCAGCTGCTGCACTAAATGACTTCCGTAGCCATTTTTACTGATGGCAATGCTAATAAACAGCACTGCCCCACTGCAGTTGTGGTGCATTTGCAAAGTGGATAGTGTAGGGACAGGATTCTTACTCACTAGGGACAGTGCACTAGGGAGAGATTCCAGTCAAGGTGAGAGAGTGCAGGGGCACTATGCCTAACTCCATTATCTGGAAACCCTACAGCAGGGTTTCTCAACTAGGGTTCCTCCAGAGGTTGCTAGGGGTTCCTTGAGTAATGGTCAATTTCTACCCCTCAGATAAATTCACAATGATACCATTGGTCTTTTTAGAGATATGTAAGGGGGTAACTCTTCCCAATGACCACAAATGTAAGGAGCATCCTTCCCATTGACCATCACACTAATGTATTATGAGTTGTAGATTTCTCATTTTTAGCAGGGGTTCCCGAGACTGGAGAATTATTTTAAGGGTTCCTTGGTGTTGAACAGGTTGAGAAAGGCTGCCCTAGAGAGTCGGGATGAGCACTTTCCAACCGCTACTAAAAGTGCCTGCACCACTGTAGTGAGCAGTCTCCTTCATCAGATTTTGTTCCAGTAACGTAGCCTACCAAGTGCCCTCTCAAGTACAATGATTGTGTTAAAGTACTGCCAATGTTGTTAAGAGCTGTTATACCTGGGTTGCCTGTAATATTGAAGCTCTGTTTCCATAGTGTTTGGAACTGTAAGTGAGCTCTCTGCCATTGTCTTCCACGTGTTAATTGTTACTTCTGCGTTACCAAATAATAATTGTTGCACTTTCCTTTGTCTCTAGCCAGAAGCTTTGTAAATACAAACCTGTGAAATAGCAGTGTTATACTAATTACGGTCCTCAAATATCCAACTAGGTCTTATCTTAATGCTGCTGCTTTATTTAATATCTTGGTCATTTTGATATTGAAAAACACATTACATGTTACACTCTAAATACGGATGTAACATGTTCCTTAAGGTGAACTTATCCATTTATTCTTCAGTCCACGGTCCGCCCAACCTGCTATACTGCCACAGCAGTAATCTTGAAGTGCTATGGGAGATTTTATGAGCTGCTGGAGCTGTCAAAGGTACTTATGAAGAGCACTGACTATGCCCACTGTTTTTGCACCCCACCTCCATTCATAAATACTGTATTATAGTTTTCAGCAATGAAAAGCACTCTAGGATTGGAGGAGACTAACCTTTTATTTATCTGCCTGTCCTCCATTCATAGAATGCTTTTCATTGCTTGAAGGTATAGTATAGCTTTTATAAATGGGGGCGGAAAGGGCAGACATAATTGCACCCTATGACGACTGATGGTCCAGCAGCTCATATTAACCCCAATAGCCCTGGAAGAATGCCACTGTGGGGGTAAAGTGGGCAGAGGGCTGAAGATTTAAATGTAGAGAGCAGTCACCAGCACAAGAAACACTTCTCTTTCTATCACTTGTGCTGATTTTTGTTGTCTCTTGTGATGATTAAAAAAAAATAACTTAACTTAAAGCGGAGTTCCACCCAAAAGTGAAACTCACGCTTTAAGAGAAGGTGACCCCCTGACATGCCACAATTGGCATGTCTTTTTTTTGGGGGGGGGGGACCAGGGACCCTGTTTTCACAGGGTCCCAGGTCCACTTCCTCTCCTAGAGCTGTGGCTCTGGAAGGAAGTTCACCTTCCCCCCTCCCTCTCGGCGATCTTCTCGGGCACGTCACAGGTCCCAGAAGATACGCCGGCCATTCACAAGGCGCAGCGCGACTCGTGCATGTGCAGTGCGCGCCCAGCTTTGAAGCCAAAGCCGGGTGCCCACACTTGTGATGCCAGTGCCGTCGTGGGGAGGGGGAGAAGAGCGAGCCCTCAGGTGACCGCATCGTTGAAGCCTGGGACAGGTGAGTGTCTGATTGTTAAAAGTCAGCAGCTACACTTTTTGTAGCTGCTGACTTTTAACTGGGTGGAACTCCGCTTTAAGCTTTAATGCAATCTTATTTATGTCAAAACATTCAAAGCTAGATTAAGACAACTAAAGCAAGAAAAATGTGCTCTGAAAATGTGATTATCTTGGCAGAGAGAGCTTGCTTTGGGCACAATGAGCTGGTGCCTATAGGCTGATGTGATGGAAATCCAACTCTGCCACTCAAATTCACTAATGTCAGAAGAAAGGCAAAATGGCAGCCGCTTGAAAGGAGAAATTCATAACAACAGTTGTGAGTTGGGGAATACAAAATTCCTCAACTAACAACCTTGATAACCAGCAAAATGGACCTAATGTAATTCTGCTTATACGAAAGCCAAACACACATCCTTGTGTTCATAACTGCCTGTTTCCAGGTTAACATCTCCATGACCCATAGGAGAAAGTAAATAAGATGACTATGTGTTAAGAAAATTGTAATGTTGGAATTTTCTTTTTTTAATTAGTTCCTATTCTTCAGGTCAATAGATGTGTCACTACATTGAGTTAAAAGAGGAATAAATATTAACATCTCTCTAATTGTACCGTAAAGCATTAAACGCACATATTATAAAGCTCGCTCATTAATGCTCATGATGTCACCTTTCCATGCATGCATGCACATGAATCTGTAATCACAGAAGTTTGCAGTCACCTGATCTGAACTTTGCTAGGAAATGTGTGACACCATATCTGTCAGCTGTTTCTTCAATAAAGCCTTTAGTAAAGTGTGCTTTTGTTGTGTGCAAATAGGCATGAAAGTGCATGCAAAATTCAAGTTTGAAAAGTCTTGGAAGGGACAGGCAGCATTGAAATCCATCCATTCACAAAATATTTATTGTCTGTAAATGTTGCACTTCATACTACTATTGTAGCCATTGTAATATATTGGTTATCTTTTGACATTCCTTGGTTGCTTTCATCATTTCAATGCATTAACATTTTTAAATAAATTCTTGTGCTGGTAATTATTTGGATTAATCAATTGTTTAATTAGGTATTTGTGAGTTGATCCAGCATACTAAACTTCATCCCACATTGATCTATCCATCGATCAATGAGAACCTATGCGGGCTGGCATGCAGATACAAGTGAGCAACATTATTATCCCTGAAAAAAAGGTCCAGATTTGCGAGGCCTATAGCAGCAACCATTGTGGGGAGCAGTTTACTCCATATTTCTGTGCCTGACTGCTTTCCTTCTTATGTAAGCCTGCAAGGCTCAAACATTAGACAGTAGTTATTACATATAAGGCTCACTGCTTACTAAGCACATGATTTCTTATATCCTGTGAGTGTTTTACCTCCTAATAAATTTGGTGCTATTTTTATACTACACTTAGATCGGCGCTGCTCTTCTTTCCACTTATGTCTACCTACAGGGCTGCCTTCTACTCTGGCCGTCTACTACCGAAAGTGTCTTCAGGATCCAATAACCCCAGGATCATCCCTGCACCATATGGACTCTTTACATATACAGTAGTGCTATACATTTTATGACTACTTATTGTTTTTATCTCATTCACCACTTACAGTACCTGTTGTAAGATATCTCCACATTTAATCCAATAGTGGTTACCATTTAGTCACATGTCTTTGCTATACCTCTAAACCAGGGGTCTCAAACTGGCAGCCCTCCAGCTGTTGCGAAACTACAAGTCCCATGGGGCATTGCAAGTCTGACAGCTATGACTCCCACAGGCAGAGGCATGATGGGACTTAGTTTCGTAACAGCTGGAGGGCCGCCAGTTTGAAACCCCTGCCTAAGCGCTTCCCAACCTCGTCATCTATATTATACACTATATTACTAAAAGTATTGGGACGCCTGCCTTTACACGCACATGAACTTTAATGGAATCCCAGTCTTAGTCCGTAAGGAATAATATTGAATTGGCCCAACCTTTGCAGCCATAACAGCTCCTGAAAAGACTGTACACAAGGTTTAGGAGTGTGTCTATGGGAATTTTTGACCATTCTTCCAGAAGCACATTTGTGAGGCCAGACACTGATGTTGGCCTTCTGGAAAGGCTGCCCACAAGGTTTAGGTGTGCGTCTATGGGAATGTTTGACCATTTTTCCAGAAGCGCATTTGTGAGGTCAGGCACTGATGTTGGATGAGAAGGCTTGGCTTGCAGTCTCCACTCTAATTCATCCCAAAAGTGTTCTGTTAGGTTGAGGTTTAGGACCCTGTGTAAGCCAGTCAAGTTCCTTTCTTTTTCAAAATGGCAAATCTTTATTTTTATCAATCTACCATTATTGACTCAACAGTTGCCCAACAGTTAAAGGAGAAGTACAGCAAAAGCTTGTTTGGTTGTACTTCCCCTATGGATCAAAGGAGTGCAGTTCATTTTGCACTCCTGTGACCCATTTTCAGCAGACAGTGGGCTGAAGTCCACTCTCTGCTGACTTCACAGAAGTCGGTTCAGGCACCGTGTCATCTCGACAATAGAAGTCGGGATCCGCCAGGTGCCTGGACCGACACCCGGCTCAACCTCTCAGCAAACCACTGAGAGGCTGAGCTGGCTGCCCCTGCCCCCTCCACAGCCCAGCGCTCCAATGAGCGATGAAGGGGCAGAGCAGAGACTGACAGTCTACAGCTCTCTGCTCACAGAGCTGTGATAACTGAGCAAACAGCGGTGTTCAATCGCTCGGTTCTCAGTGTAGAGGCGCCGGGGGTAAGTATGATACTAAAAAAAAAAACCCACACTTGTTTAATGCCAAAGGCTGATTGTATTTTGCAGAGTGAAAGGCCATGTGGTATATAAATAGCCATTACATAAATAATATGCTTTCTCTAAATTTAACAATTCCACAAGGATTAACAAATAATGCACAGAAATAAAAAAATATCACATTATTATTTTTATAATTGACCCATTAGCATGGTTGTACAATATATGGATTTTGTTTAACACACGTATCTATAATGTAAAATTGTAAAAGTGTACAGTTTTAGGTGCCAATGCTCCATACGTAGCTAAACAGAGTATGTGCAAATGTCTATACAATGGTATTTCTGGAATTTTACTGCAGGAATTTTATACCGGGTACAAATCTGTGCGAAATATATATAAAAAGAATATGTTCTGCACAAAGATTACTTATTCATATCTAACACAGAAATGAGTAGACTGTGCTCCAGACTTTACACAGTTAAATATTTATAATGTATATATCGTAAGTGCTTGAAGGCTATACCGCAGGATATATGGGCGGCACATTTGTGTAGTGTATGGATAGCACTTTCGCCTAGCAGCAAAAAAGGGTCGCTGGTTTGAATCACATCCACGACACTACCTGCCAGGAGTTTGCATGTTCTCCCTGTGCCTGTGTGAGTTTCCTCCGGGTGCTCCGGTTTCCTCCCACACTCCAAAGACATGCTGGTAGGTTAATTGGATCCTCTCTAAATTGATCCTAGTGTGTGAATGTGAGTTAGGGACCTTAGATTGTAAGCTCCTTGATGGTAGGGACTGATGTGAATGTATAATATATATGTGTAAAGTGCTGCGTAAATTGACGGCGCTATATAAGTACCTGAAATAAATAAAAATAAATATCCAAATCCGGATTAGAGACACTCACGGGTCTTGCATAGGAGGAAGATCAAAAACAGCTGTATTTTTATTGTGAAACTTTCAATACAGCTCAGTCCATCTTTCCCAAGACACACTGACTTCCATCATCCAATTATGTGCAAGCAAAAATGTTTTATTTTATTTTATTTACGTTGCATTTGATTGGGTATTCTTTGCAAAGTGAAGCTTCATCTCATTTATTTTAGTTCTAGAACAAATATTTTTTCACCTGCAAAGTGCACAGTGTATTTGCTCTTAGTAAATCCACCCCATTGTCTTCAGTTGAGCACCTTGGCGTGCCAAAAATTGGACAAAAACTTTGTATTGTAGTTCCCCTACAATATAGTGCACCATTAAAAACAATGGTTTTCTATACACAACGCATACCCATGTGATGCACACAGCTGTGAATGGAGCCTTAGGGTGATGTAAATTAGCAGCAAATTGTTTAATGAGAAAAACTGATGAAAAGGTCTGATATAATGACAAAATCTACCTGTAAAATAGATTTTACTGAAACATTTGTACTGTTATTGCCAGCAGTGTCTATATAATAGGTGAAACTGTTAATATGCATGTTTCCTATTAAACACATTCATATTCCCCATTTCATAATGTGACCCTGAAATATCTTTTTACATTGCTACATGTGTTTGTGCACAGCGTGGGTGATTCTTCCAGATGGATTTCTAATAATAGTAATAATAAGGCCCCAGTAAAAGACACTACCTGAATATAAGTCTCCCACACAACATGCTAAGGGACATTTACACATTTGCCTTTAAACATACGTGCATTTTTTTTAGCATGCATTTTATAATGTGTTGTAGTATTTGCCTGTTTTGTGCATTTTCTTTGCATTTTATTATGCCTCTTTTGTATGTTACTCAAAGGTAAGGAACTTCCTATTTATCTATCTGCATCAAAAGCTGAATGCAACTCAAACAGCTAAATACCTACATCAAATGCATATATGAATGATGTTTTATGTGCTAAAAAATGTTGTATCTTGATCCAACCAGTCCTGAGATTTACACAGCTCTGCCGCACCACACAGCCCTGTCTGGCAGGGTAAAGGGTCTGATATTTCCTCTATACTGTAATTAGGACCTACAACTAGTACCGTCCCCACCCTCAGTCTTTGATTGGACAGTGAAGGAGAAGCAGTACACTGATGAGATATCTTTCTGAAAATGCTAGTTTCTTGGCTGTGCTTTTTTTCAAGTGTAGGTCAAGCCAAAACCTTGCTTTTCTAGTTTTAGATAGATTGGGCCAAGATTAGAATTGTTGCTGGGTTGTTACTGCTATCTGCGCTTTATTGCAGAGATTTGCTCTCACTTCTTCTGCTGACAATGGTTTTCAGAGACAGGAATGGGGGAAAAAAATCAGCAAAATGGACACAGACAGAAATGCAGGCTTTGTAGCTTTGTCAAGTGTTACTGTTGGGAGATTTTCCCTTACTTTCTCTCTAGTAAAATGTCAGCAGAAAAGGAATTTCTCTACTGGAGCCCTGGATAGAAAAAAAAAACAAAAAAACCTGGCGATGGTTCTTACTTCTCCCCACTACACCATCAAAAACTAAGAACACAAGTTGGCTGGACACACACTTTCAGAACTGTTTTTACAATAACTCAGAATAAGCATAATGTTCTCATGACAAGTTTCCTTTAGAAGTAAATGAGCTGAGAGAGGAGTACAAAATGTGCCTACTTAGGATCTGAAGTAATAAAACAATTATATATATATATATATATATATATATATATATATATATATATATGTATGTATATACTATGCTGTCAAAAATATTGGGACACCTGCCTTTACGCGCACATGAACTTTAATGGCATCCCAGTCTTAGTCCGTAGGGTTCAATATTGAGGTGGCCCACCCTTTGCAGCTTTAACAGCTTCAACTCTTCTGGGAAGGTTGTCCACAAGGTTTAGGTGTGTCTATGGGAATGTTTGACCGTTCTTCCAGAAGCACATTTGCAAGCTCAGGCACTGATGTTGAATGAGAAGGCCTGGCTCGCAGTCTCTGCTCTAATTCATCCCAAAGGTGTTCCATTGGGTTGAGGTCAGGACTATGTGCAGGCCAGTCAAGTTCCTTCACCCCAACTCATGCTCCCAACTTTGTGGGAACAGTTTGGAGATGGCCCCTTCCTGTTCCAATATGACTGTGCACCAGTGCACAAAGCAAGGTCCATAAAGACACGGATGAGCGAGTTTGGGGTGGAGGAACTTGACTGGCCTGCACAGAGCCCTGTCTTCAACCCAATAGAACACCTTTGGGATGAATTAGAGCCAGGCCTTCTTGTCCAACATCAGTGCCTGGCGTCACAAATGCACTTCTGAATAAATAGTTAAACATTCCCATAGACTCAAACCATTCTTGAACCATTTTTGCATTGTAACGGGGTGTATTAACCATCTGAAAGAGGCCACTGCCATCAGGGAGTACAGTTTCCATGAAGGGGTTTACTTGATCAGCAACAATGTTTAGGTTGGTGGTACTATGTGTCAAAATAACATCCACATGAATAGCAGGACCAAGGTGTCCCTGCAGAACTTCATATAACTCCAGAGGTCAGATGTATTAAATAACTTTTGCTGCAATACTCACCTACAGCCTGGAGCTGTCTTCCATGGTTATACCTTTAGATGCCCTCATTCTTCTTGGTCAGTTACAAAACAAATTAAAGTGTTGTGCTAAATTTAGATAAACACAAATATGAAATGAATCATGTGTTCGATATATCAATAAATAAATAAAAATACCCCAAACGATGTCCATGCAGACGAAATGTGTCAGTTGAGGACCGTGTGTCTATCGCAGTTGCTTTTAATCTGTTTTTGCCGGCTTTTATTCCTGTTTGTGCACCTGTTTTTAAATAAAAAGGTGTTTGGTACTACACTATGTGGGGTGTATATTTTTTCTCCATATGTACCCTTCTGAGAGGTTATATTAAAGGCTTCCACTGATCGGGTGTTTGGATTAGAGGAGTAAATCCACCTTTACCGGCATTAAGGACATCGGGAGCTTGGAGCATCTGGCTGTGGACTGGAGGAATAAATCCATCTTTGTGGGGAATCCACACAAGCCCAACTGATTCACTGGTCGTACAAATCCAACTATTCCGGTAAGGATCCACCTTATTCTGTGTATGACTTGGAGAAGTCTGTCATTGGATTTGGATTAACTCTACCTCGTCCATTGGAGTTGGAGAGTTTTGTGTTTTTCTGTTTTTTGATTTTTTATTCACTGAGATCACATCTTTTGGACTTTATTGGACTACATTTTTATTTATTTATTGATATTTTGAACACATGATACATTTCACATTTGTATTTATCTAAATTTAACGCAACACTTTCATTTGTTTTGTATTTGCTGCTCTTTCTCCCTTTTGCGCAATAACTATTTTGCTGTTTATGTTTCTTGGTCAATTGTCATTTAACCCACTTCCTCTTAACCTAGACTTTCATGGACAACCCCACCCCATCGGCCATCTCTATATTTCTCTATTTATTTATTTTTTACAACAAGATCTTTATGGGCCAATGCTTCCTGCAGTAAAGTAAGAGAGGCCATACCAAAACATCAACATTGTTATAACTTTTCCTTATATTTTCTGCCCATCTCTAGAAATGTGTGGCTAAATATAGTGAGAAATCTGCAGGGGGACGGGCGTAGGTGAAGTTGAGCAGAGTCAAAAGACTTTTTACTGTTTGAACACATGCAATCAGCAATCCTTTCATTATCATTTTTATTTTTATTTTATTTGGTTTTACAATTAAAATATTGCTTCCAGCATCGTATTCCAGATTCCGTTTTTACCAAAATAATCACATTACACAGGGGTGGAGCTTGAGGAAAACGGTATGATCATTCGGTATGATATCTAAATCAGCCTTTGGGTACAAGGTAAAATGTCTTTAACATTTAGCTGAATGGAGTTTTTATTTTTTTTTTCTTCCCTGTAGACCCCAAACAAGTGAGTGATATATTTTTTGCTGTATGCTGACACTGAAGCAAGTATACAAGCCAAAAATCACCTGTTTATATTGATCTTGTGTCTTTTCTTTGCTATTTGCTGTGTAAAGAGGCTGGCAAGACAGGGCATTGGTATAAATGTATGATATATAGAGACCCCGATGACTGTAGAATGTGCTGGTCACACTGATGACAATGCACATGAGATGAGAGTTGCTGTCTGACTCTTGGGGATCCCAAACATCAAATACATCTACAGCCTCCTCCTAAGACATTGGCTTGGGGAGTAATTACCATTGTCAGTCTCAGTAACAAAGGAAGCTCCTTAGCAGGCTAGCATTTGAAAGAGATGTCCACTTTTTCAGATGTATATCCCCTTGATGGTAGCAGGAAAATCTGCTGTATAAGTGAAAACATTAACGCGTATTAACTTCATTGTTTTTTCCTACACCCAAAGTTGCAATGGGAACCTTTTAACCTTAATTAACCACGACTGACTGCCAAGTTCTTCTGTGGCATTTTGATGCAGGAAAAACAAGATACAATTGTTTTTTCCTTTATTTTTTATTTATTTCAGGTACTTATATAGAGCTGTCAATTTACGCAGCGCTTTACATATATATTGTACATTCATATCAGTCCCTACCTTCAAGGGGCTTACAATCTATGTACCTAACTCACATACTAGGGCCAATTTAGACAGGATCCAATTAACCTACCAGCATGTCTTTGGAGTGTGGGAGGAAACCGGAGTACCCGGAGGAAAGCCACACAGGCACAGGGAGAACATGCAAACGCCACGCAAGTAGTGTCGTGGTTGGAATTCAAACCAGCGACCCTTTTGCTGCTAGGCTAACCACTACACCACTGTGCTGCCCAATATATGCTAACGAATAAGTAGGTTAATACCCATAGAAAAGTAAAGCTGGCCAAAAACAAGTGAATTTTAGCCGTAAACTCTGTGTATCCCCTTCTGTCTGCTGTCCTTTGATTAAAAAATATCCTACGAGCCAGCTGGAAAATTTGCTACTGTTCAGGTATCTTGATTAGAGTTGATCGAACCTCTGGAAGTTCGGGTTCTGCAGGCTCGGCCAAACTACCGGACAAAGTCCGGGTTCGGGACTGGACTTGACCCGAACTTTGTCCCGGACCCCGAACCACATTGAAATCAATGGGGACCTGAACTTTTAGGCACAAAAATGGCTGTAACAAAGTCCTGGCAAGTCCTAGAGGTCTGCAAAAGGAAGGAAAATGGGGGTAAGATTTAGACAAGTGCCCTACAAAGAAATGGGGATAGGGAAATAACTTAAAATAATTTTTAAGCTAAAATCACATAAAAAAATCAAAAATGGAGGTGGATGTGGAGTTGGAGGTTGAGGAGGCGATGAAAGTGGCGGTGGAGGAGGAGGAGGAGGTAGCCAATACTTTTTTTTTGTGTGCAAGAAATGCACCGCTGGCCGCAAATGTAATTTTTGGAATTTTTTTTTTTTTTTTAAACCAGCAATTTAGATGCACTTTTTAATTTTGTGCAAGAAACAATAATCTGTCCCTTTAAGCAACAGCAGGAACCTCTCCATATAGAACTAGGAGATGATTTTAGAACATTAATCTGTCCCTCTAAGCAACAGCTGGAAGAAACTTTCCCTATAGAACTTGGAGATGATTTTAGAACAATAATATGGCTCTCTATGCGGCTGGAAGAAACTTTGCCTATAGAACTTGGAGATGATTTTAGATTCTAAAATCATCTCCAAGCTGTATAGAGAAAGTTTCTTCCAGCCACATAGAGAGCCATATTATTGTTCTAAAATCATCTCCAAGTTGTATAGGCAAAGTTTCTTCCAGCCGCATAGAGAGCCATATTATTGTTCTAAATTTTAGAACAATAATATGCGGCTGGAAGAAACTTTGCCTATACAACTTGGAGATGATTTTAGAACAATAATCTGTCCCTCTAAGCAACAGCTGGAACCTTTCCCTATAGAACTTGGAGATGATTTTAGAACAATAATCTTTCCCTTAAAGCAACAGCTGGAACCTTTCCCTCTAGAACTTGGAGAAGATTTTAGAACAATAATCTTTCCCTTAAAGCAACAGCTGAAACCTTTCCCTATAGAACTTGGAGAAGATTTTAGAACAATAATCTGTCCCTCTAAGCAGTAGACTCTACCTAGTCCAGTCAGATTGTTCTGTGCAGCAGGATGAGGTCTGCAATCTGTCCCTCAAAGCAGCAGTACTAGTATCTCTACCTAGTCCTCAATCAGATTGTTCAGTAATGCAGGATGAGATGTTCTTTAATATCTGCAATCTGTCCCTCACAGAGCCAGCAGCATCCTCTCCCTAAACTATCCTAAGAGCATATGACATGCAGCACGGTGACACCAGCCCCATATAGAGGCTGTGTCACATAATGCACTGGCCAATCACAGCCATGCCATTAGTAGGCATGGCTGTGATGGCTTCTAAGGGCAAAACAGTGAAACACTTGTTGATTGGCTGCCCTTGGCAGCTATTCAACACGTGGAATCAAATACCAGAACCCCGAACCCAGACTTTTTTTGAAAAGTCCAGGTTCGAGTCTGGGTCTCGGACACCCCAAAGTTCGGTACGGACCCGAACTTTACAGTCCGGGTTCGCTCAACTCTAATCTTGATGTCTAGAAGTGTCAACTGTCAGAATATGATCGCTTCAGCAATGATTTGTTAATCTGTCTGTGTATGGCCACCTTTAACCACTTGTCAGCCAGCCGCTGTACGTATACTGCAGCAGATCGGCTCTATTGTGTGAAACAACATACCTGTATGTCATTTCACACAATAGCCAGCGGGGGGCATGCGCGGCGCCTGAGGCATGTGCTGATTGGCCAGAGGGGGAGCCAATCAGCGGGTCACCCTGTTCTGTTCCCCAGAGTGATTGAATGGCGGTCTGCCAATGTAAACAAGGCAGACTGCCATTCTGTCAGAGATGAACTCAGTGATTTTGTATTCTTGCTAATCAGGAACACAGGTCACTGCGTTCATCTAGTGAGTCCATCACCCACACAGTTAGAAAGCATCCCCTAGGGATGCACTTAACCCTTTGATCGCCCCTGGTATTAACCCCTTCCCTGTCAGTGTCATTAATACAGTGCCATATTTTTAGCATGTATGTGTTTTTCAGTTTTGCAAACGCTCACCACAGTCCATTTAGCATGGTTACCAATGGGTCAAGTTCACATCTCTGCATTTTCCTCAGGTGTGTTTTTTGGAAAGGGTCAGGGAGATTTTGTGTTTTTTTTTTTTTTTTGGTTCCATAGATTTAAATGGAAATGCAGCAGAAACACATCAAATACACATAAAAAATGCAGTGCTTCCATTTTTAATGCGTCTCCGCTGCAGTTTTGCTGGTTTCTCCAGCATGACAACAGACACCTCCCAAAAATACAAAACTCATTAAAAAATGCATTAAAAATGCTTCTTAAAAAGCACGAAATGCACCGGTAAAAAGTATGCAGCCTACGTACGTATGAACCTAACCTCGGGATCAAAAACTTGAACTGACACATACACACACACATAGGTTGGACTGTATGGACCTGTGACTTTTTCCAACCTTACCTACCACAGGCGGTTCCAGGGTTACAAACAAGATAGGGTCTGTAGGTTTGTTCTTAGGTTGAATTTGTTTGTAAGTGGGAACAGGTACAATTTTTAAGTGTAGCTTCAGCCAAAAACAATTTTTACGTTTTTTGGATGGCATAGGGAAGGGTTAACACCCCTGTAATGTTTGTTTTGCTGTCTATGGTTCTGTTCAGAAGATGTCACCTCACTTCCTGTCCCAATGATAATTGGATTTTGAAAATTTTGGGTTGTTGTGGAAACAAGGATTGGTGATAAAGCATCAGTGGAGACCCCTTTTGCCCATAATAACTCTTACGGGAGTGAATTTCCCTTCCTAGGGGGAGATTTCTTCTTACTTCCCGTTGTCTCCCTCCATTTGTAAGTGAGATGTTTGTAACTAGGGGACCGCCTGTATATAACTATGTGACTTTCTTGTCTTCTTGCCCCATTGGTCTAACTCAGAAGACGTAACTTCCCAGCTATATAATTGTCTGCAATGAATGTAGAGATTCTGCATCACAGACCGTAAAGTATTTCCGCAGTTGTAAAGGGCCGGGCAGACATTTCTACAGAGGTTTTCCTAACAAGAAAACGCCTTCCGCCAACATTTTGACTGATAGTCCTGATCTTAAAAAATATTCTTTTCCCCAGGTTTTAGTATGCAAAGCATGCTCCATGTTAGATGTGAAATCCTTCCCTGTCACTGGCAAAACTCTCCAGAAGCTGATATTGTTGTAATCTTGGAGATCAAACAGTATCTGTCTCTGGACTATGATCTCTCTGAAGAGGCTGAGTCAAAGTGACACTGTGAAACTAGGACAGAGCGTCCTGTAAATAAAATGTGACATGGAGAACATAGGAGGTGGCTTTTAGATTTAATTAACGTGATTAATTGGGCTTTGTCTCTTTTTTTTCTGTTTCATTATCCCCTTTTTCATGTTCAGCTTCTGTGCTGCCTTTTCATGGATAAAAAAATACAGAACGCTTAATTAACATATGACCTTGGGCCCGCAGATACCCTTTCCTGATTGGCTAACAAGCCCACCACTTAGCTTCACCTTTCACTATCAGCAGTGGGCTGGCAAGACATGGCATGGCCCACACATTTCCTTTTAATCTCAACATGTTTCCCTTGATCATTTATCACTTCTATGGAGAGTTCATGTTTCTTACATTTTTTTGAAGGAAGGAAAGACATTGGGACTGATTTACAAAAGGCAAAAAGGCTGTTCACTTTGCAAGGGAATTTTCACTTAGCTCAGCTTCCTGCCTAGTGACTTTGCAAAGAATACCCAATCACATACAAGGAAAATTTAAAAAAAAACAGTATTTTTGCTTGCACGCAATTGGATGAAGTCAGCAGAACTTCACCCCATTTACTTTTTTTTTTCACACTAGATCTTGAAGAGGAAGTAAACCCAGATGGGGTTTACTTCCTCTACATTCCCCTGCAAAGTAGAAGCATAATGGGCTACTATGCATCGCATAGTAGCCCATTATGTGCCACTTACCTGCAAACGAAGCCTACGATGTCCAGCGCTGTCCCCTGTGTTGGCCGCGTCCATCTTCTGCCCCTCTGCCTTCCGGGGCCGCGATCTCCGGCTCTGTGACTGGCCGGCGTCGCATGACGTCACTCTCGCGCATGGGCGCGGGAGCCACCAGTCACTGCACAATCACAGTGAAGAAACGGCACGGAGGCTGTTTCTTCACTGCACATGTGCCGAAATGACGTTGGCACATTTACTACACTGCATATCTCCTGAACGTGCAGGTTTGGGAGATATGCAGGGCACCTACAGGTAAGCCTTATTATAGGCTTACCTGTAGGTTAAAGTGCTTGTCACGGGTTGACAACCACTTTCATGGCTCCCAACTGTCCCTGATTTTGAGGGACTGTCCTTGATTTGGAACAATGCCCCTCTGTCCCTCATTGCTCTTCATTTGTTCCTCATTTTGGTCTGATGCATATACCTATATATAAAATGCACTATTTATCTATCAAAAAGTGTTTTACAGTGCTAAACCTTTCATCCAATTTCTAAATTGCTGCATTTGTACATTCAAAAAGCCAATATAAAGCAATAGTAGTGGTAAGAAAAGCACTTGTAGGTTTAACTAATAATTTTTTGTTGTACAATTCTCCTTTAAGGCGGTGAGGCGGGATTGTGTCCTATGCCTATATACTTTTGCTGATAGGTGTCCCTTGTTCCCGTCTCAGAAAGTTGGGAGGTATGGATCTTTATTAATAGTAAGAAGAAGTTTTGCATTATAAACGGTAATATATAACTTGTACAACAAAAGCATATCCAAACGCACCATTTACTAAGATAGGGGAAACTTCCCTCAAAGTCAGCCTTTAGTAAATTAACCTTATTGGCATACAAAGTAAAATATTTACTGCACAAGTTTCAGTCGCTTTGAGGCAAAACCAAAAGCAAAGCTTCCTTTTACTGCCTAATGATGTTAATGGGTCTATTTAACCACTTCAGCCCCAGGAGGTTTCACCTCCTTTATGACCAGGCCATTTTTTGCAATACGGCACTGTGTCGCTTTAACTGGCAATTGCGCGGCCGCACAACGCTGAGCCCAAATGAAATTGATGTTCTTTTTTACCCACAAATAGAGCTTTATTTTGGTGGTATTTGATCACCTCTGCGGTTTTTATTTTTTGTGCAATAAACAAAAAAAAGACAGACAATTTTGAAATAGAAAAACAATGCTTTTTACTTTCTGCTATAAAACATATCCAATAAAAAATGTAAAAAATCTAATGTCTTCATCGATTTAGGCCAATATGTATTCTGCTACATATTTTTGGTAAGAAAGAAAATCCCAATAAGTGTATATAGATTTTTTTTGTGTAAAAATTTATAACGTCTACAAACTATGGGATATATTTATGGAATGTTTTATATTTAGTTTTTTCACTAGTAATGGTGGCGATCAGCAGTTTTTAGCCGAACTACGACATTGTGGTAGACAAATCTGACACTAAGTGACACTTTTTGGGGACCAGTGAAACCAATATAGTGATCAGTGCTACAAAATGCACTGTCACTGTACAAGTGACACTGGTAGGGAAGGAATTAACATCTGGGGCAATCAAAGCTTAAATGTGTCCCTAGGGTGTGCTTTTTAACTGTGGGGGGGGGGGGGTGCTTTGACTAGGGGAAAACAGAGATCTGTGTTTCTGCTTAGCAGAAATACAAGATCCCCATATTCTCCTCTGACAAGGCGGTCTGCCTTGTTTACATAAGCAGACTGCCGTTCTGCCTCTCCTGAGAACGATCGGCGGGTCCCAGCGGACATCGCGTCCGCCGGGCCCACTGCTGTGTTCAATTTAAGCGGGAGCGAGTAGCTGGCGGTGCATGCGCGTGCCCCAGACCCCGTGCACGCAATCGTGTACAGGTACGTGATTTTGCGCAGGAGGGCCGCCCTGCCACAGTATATCTGCTTGGGTTGGTCCAAAAGTGGTTAATCAAATGTAGAGTTCAATATCCCATGCTACCTATTAGGATTCACCTTTTTTCTGCTAGCTGAGCTAGCAGAGATTTAATTGGTTGACTGCAGGATAAGCTCCTTTATAGAAGTCTATTATTGCGCTAA
>BLSH010176472.1:1144086-1165529 GCA_018402905.1 Glandirana rugosa
TCCCTAGGGTGTGCTTTTTAACTGTGGGGGGGGGGGGTGCTTTGACTAGGGGAAAACAGAGATCTGTGTTTCTGCTTAGCAGAAATACAAGATCCCCATATTCTCCTCTGACAAGGCGGTCTGCCTTGTTTACATAAGCAGACTGCCGTTCTGCCTCTCCTGAGAACGATCGGCGGGTCCCAGCGGACATCGCGTCCGCCGGGCCCACTGCTGTGTTCAATTTAAGCGGGAGCGAGTAGCTGGCGGTGCATGCGCGTGCCCCAGACCCCGTGCACGCAATCGTGTACAGGTACGTGATTTTGCGCAGGAGGGCCGCCCTGCCACAGTATATCTGCTTGGGTTGGTCCAAAAGTGGTTAATCAAATGTAGAGTTCAATATCCCATGCTACCTATTAGGATTCACCTTTTTTCTGCTAGCTGAGCTAGCAGAGATTTAATTGGTTGACTGCAGGATAAGCTCCTTTATAGAAGTCTATTATTGCGCTAATTTTCCTGATGTGCTACATTTTGTTCTATCGGTTTAGGGCTGCAAAACTGATCCATGAATCATATCCAAAAAAGGATACAAAAGGGAGCAATGGGGTTGATTTACTAGAGGTAAATAGACTGTTCACATTGCAAGGGAATTTTCCCTTAGATCACGTCTAAACTTAGAGCATCATTCAAAGCTGGAGGATGACAATGTAGGAGTGGGCATCAGCGCACTAATTCAGGAGTGTAGATATATATAAAATGAAGATGCCACTCAAACTGAACCAGTGCTGTGTATGGCCTCAGCCAGCGCTGCTCTAGCCACGCCCATTGATGCGTTTTGTTCTGCCCACCAGAGTTTGGTCACAGAGGAATTTTCCCTTAGCTTTGTGAATGCAGAGGCGGATCCAGGGGGGAAGAGAAACGGGGCAATTGCCCCCCCCCCAATAATATTACCAACTGGCGCTTAGAATCCGCAGGAGGCCAGCAGCGGTGCAGAGGGATGCCCTCTTGCTGTTGCACCGCCGCACCGCTGGCCTGGGCTCTACTGCACTGGTCGCTATCGCCTGCTGCCTGGCGTCTAGCAACCAGTGACATCACGTTCGAGCCGAGGAGGAGGAGAGCAAGGCCCCACCATTCAGAGAGGAGCCTTCTTCCTCCTCAGGGCCTAGTGTGAATATTGGCTCCACCCACCTCCTCCTTCCATCTTCTCCAGGCTCCAGCATGAAGACAGAATGAAGCATCTATGCCATTATTTATGAAAAAAAAAAGTGCTGCCCTTTTAGTATCGACATATTTTATCTTGTTCAATTCTTAATCTAATTACAATGCAGGATATTGATTTAAATGGGGAGCTGCAGAAGAGCAAACAGCTGATATGGAAACACAGTGCCTGGCACTTTCCTAAATCCTGGCTACACTCCTCAGCTATATCCCACCAGCTGCTAACACTTTGACCTGACATTTAGGTCTGGCTCACACTAGATGCTCTGTGCAATCACAAAGAGTTCCCTGCAAATCTGCACCGCATCGAAAACACAAACCTGTTCATGCAAAATGATTGCGGAGTGTATGTTACGTTAATGACACCCCGCAATCACTTTGCAAAACGCAGTGCGATTTGCAGAATCAGATCGTGTGGGTGTGAACACCCACGCGATCCGATTCTGGTGCAGACAAAAAAAAAGGGGTCCTGCACGAGTTTGGTCCGAATGCGATGCAAATTCAGCCGTACAGTTTGTATCGCATCGCGCAGACATTGCATGTGATCTGCACATTTTCTTCCAGAGGCTAGACTCTGGATCCGCCCCTGAGTGAATGTGGGAAAACGTTGCAAACAATACCCAATCATGTGCAAGGAAACTAAAAAAAAAAAAAAAAAAAAACCCACAATATTTCTGTTGCACATGATTGGATAATAAAAATCAGTAGCTTCATCCTATCTGCTAAGATAAGGGGAAATTCCCTTGCAAAGTGAACAGCCTATTTGCCTTTTGTAAATCAACCCCAGTAGCACATGGAGTAAAATATTTACTGCATAGATTTCAGCCACTTTGAGGCAAAGCACTTTTTTATGGCCTAATGTCTTTTATGGGCTCATTTAATCAAATTGAAAGTCCAATAGCCCATGCTAACCCATCCAATTTCATCTGTTTTCTGCCAGCTGAACTAGCAGAGATTCAACTGGTTGACTGCTCAGCCGATTGGCAGGATCTGCTCCTTCACAGTAGTTTGTTAATGTGCTAATTTTCCTGATGGGTCAAATTATTTTTCATTGGTTCAGGGCAGCATAACCTACGAGCGGATGAAACATTTTTTCTATAAAAGACCACAACAGGGTTGGTTCACTAAAGGTAAATAGGGCTGTTCAGTTTGAAAATAAATGTTCTCTTTGTTTAGTGAATGCGGCCAAATTATCTATGCCAATAACCAATCATGTGCAGGGAACATTTAAAAAATCTGCAGAGCTTCACCTCATTCACTAAAGTAAATTTCCCTTGCAAAATGAACAACTATTTGATTTTAGTAAATCAACCCAATTACTGTATCAGCAAAATAGAATTTACTGGATTCTTCCCCCCTTTGTTGAGTTATGGAGTAATTAGCCTCAGCAAAAGTTGCCTATTGATGCATATGTGCGTTGTGTGAGCATTAAAGCCCACCCAATATGCCGCTGCATATATGTGTCACGGTACGGCAAGAAGTTAAAAGGGTTTTAAAGAATATGGTTTTTACGCCTTTAAGTGGTTCTAAAGGCAGACATTTTTTTTTTATCTTAATGCATTCTATGCATTAAGATAAAAAGCCTTCTGTGTGCAGCAGCCCCCTCAGCCCCCCCCCCCCCCCTGCAATACTTACCTGAGCCCCTTCTCTATCCAGTATTGTTGCACAAGAGACTCGGCTGTCTTCTCTCAATCAAAGTCAGTGAATCAGAAAAGAGAAGAGGAGGATCTGGGCTGCTCTGTGCAAATCCACTGCAACAGAGGAGGTAAGTATGACATGTTTGTTATTTCTAACCAAGAAAAAAACGAGACTTTTATATCACTTATATATCACTTAAATGTATTCTATGCATTAAAATGATACTTAAGTCTTAGTTTTTTTTCTATAAAAATAACAAACATGTCATACCTGCTCTGTGCAGTGGTTTTGCACAGACTCTCCTGGCTCTCCTGGCCCCTCCCTCCAGCCAAGTGCCCCCACAGTGAGCCGAGCTGCTGCTCTGTGTGTTCATTCATACATGGAGCCGCAGCCTGGCCCCACCCCCTCTCTCTCCTCATTGGCTCACTGACTTTGATTTAAAGCAGCGGGTGCCAATGGCTGTGTCTCAGCCAATCAGGAGGGAGAGTCCCCTGACTTTGTGGTTTTCATGCAACATCTTTGGATCAAGAGGGAGCTCAGGTAAGTATTAGGGGGCTGAGGGGGCTGAGGGGGCTGCTGCACACAGAAGGTTTTTTACCTTAATGTAAATAATGCATTAAGATAAAAAACCTTCTGTCTTTACAACTACTTTAAGGTGAAAAACCTTCTGTTCTGCAGCTCCTGCCCAGACACCCCCTTTTTTCTTACCTGGGCCCGATCTGAACCAACAATGTGCATGAGCACAGCGGCTCCAGCTTCTATCTCTCCTCTCATTGGACAGATTGATGGCAGCAGGAGCCATTGGCTTCCACTGCTATCAATCAGATCCTGTAACATGGGAGCGGGGGGTGGGGGCATGTCCTGCTGTCAGCGTCAATGGACGCAGCAGAGGGATTTGGGAGCGAGCACGCATGGATGCCCCCAGGGAAAGCACCCGATGAAGAGGAGGAGCTGTAGTGCCTACAGGGGACCCCAGAAGAAGAGGATCAGGGCTCCTTTGTGCAAAATGATTGCAGAGAGCAGGTAAGTATAGTCATGTTTGTTATTTTTATTTGAAAAAATCGAAGGTTTACAACCATTTTAAAAAGGCTCTTTAGTACATTTTTTTACTTATATTTTGTGAATGGCGGAGTCTGCTCCTTCCTATTTTCCTGATTAACCCTCTTGGGCATGGAGTTCACCAGAGCTTCACAGGTTACCACTGGAGTCCTCTTCCACTCCTCCATGACGACATCACAGAGCTGGTGGATGTTAGAGACCTTGCGCTTCTCCGCCTTCCATTTGAGGATGCCCCACAGATGCTCAATAGGGTTTAGGTCTGGAGACATGCTTGGCCAGTCCATCACCTTTACCCTCAGCTTCTTTAGCAAGGCAGTGGTTGTCTTGGAGTTGTGCTTGGGGTTGTTATCACGTTGGAATACTGCCCTGTGGCCCAGTCTCCAAAGGGAGGGGATCATGCTCTGCTTCAGTATGTCACAATACATGTTGGCATTCATGGTTCCCTCAGTGAACTGTAGCTCCCCAGTGCCAGCAGCAATCATGCAGCTCCAGACCATGACACTCCCACCACCATGCTTGACTGTAGGCAACATTCACTTGTCTTTGTACTCCTCACCTGGTTGCCGCCACACACGCTTGACAACATCTGAACCAAATAAGTTTATCTTGGTCTATTCAGACTACAGGACATGGTTCCAGTAATCCATGTCCTTAGATGTCCTTAGTCTGCTTGTCTTCAGCAAACTGTTTGCTGGCTTTCTTGTGCATCATCTTTAGAAAAGGCTTCCTTCTGGGATGACAGCCATGCAGACCAATTTGATGCAGTGTGCGGCGTGTGGTCTGAGCACTGACAGGCTGACCCCCCCACCCCTTCAACCTCTGCAACAATGCTGGCAACACTCATACGTCTATTTACCAAAGGCAAACTCTGGATATGACTCTGAGCACATGCACTCAACTTCCTTGGTCGACCATGGCGAGGCCTGTTCTGAGTGGAACCTGTTCTGTTAAACCACTGTATGGTCTTGGCCACCATGCTGCAGCTCAGTTAAGAGTCTTGGCAATCTTCTTATAGCCTAGGCCACCTTTATGTAGAGCAAACATTCTTTTTTCAGATCCTCAGAGAGTTGTTTGCCATGAGGTGTCTTGTTGAACTTCCAGTGACCAGTATGAAAGAGTGAGAGCGATAACACCAAATTTAACACACCTGCTCCCCCTTCACACCTGAGACCTTGTAACACTAACGAGTCCCATGACACAGAGGAGGGAAAATGGCTAATTGGGCCCAATTTGGACATTTTCCCTTAGGAGTGTACTCACTTTTGTTGCCAGCGGTTTAGACATTAAGGCTGTGTGTTGAATTATTTTGAGGGGACAGCAAATTTACACTGTTATACAAGCTGTACACTCCCTACTTTACATTGTAGCAAAGTGTCATTTCTTCAGTGTTGTCACGTGAAAAGATAGAATACAATATTTACAAAAATGTGAGGGGTGTACTCACTTTTGTGAGATACTGTATGTAAGCATTTCGCTGACATAAATGATGCCTATATCATATGCTGATTAGGTGAAAAATGTTAGTGTGGAGTGAGGTCCACTTTCTAAGATTGTAAGGAGGAAAAAGGAAGTTCTTCAAATGATGCTGAGTAGCTCTTAAGTATCATTATGAGGACCTTCCAGAATGTAAGAGCCTCCCACCTGAAACACTGTACAGCAATCACTCCACCATAAGAAATGATGTGGACAGGGATAAGTACTATCTATTCTAAGGGTGTTCACTGCTTAATTGCACAGCAACTCTTAACGGTCTCTAGTACTGACACAGAAATGTGCCTTTTATCAGCCCTTCTGTATACATATATATATATATATATATATATAATATTTTATACTCAACTGAAATCATCAACTTTGGTTGCAGAGGTAGAAATAGCTACCAGTATTGTAAAGACCATTAATCCATCTTCCCGAGAATTATACAAAGGAATTCATAAAGAGTTTCTATAACACTGTTTAGAATTTCATCATGCCACCGCGTGTCAAATGTTGTTATGGGTGACAGATTCATGTTGGAAACAGGTATATGAATTTGGGGCACGCACTAACATTTGTCCTGCGGAGGTGCACTGAGACCAGACTGTACAGATACAGTATGCCATCCTCAGTGCAGCCGAGAGGCACCCCGCTGCTCAGCTCGCGTCCATACGGGTTGCAGGAGCGCCGGTCCCTAATCTACATGCAGGGCACCAGACGCATGGATTCCAATTTTTTTTGTTTTAGAAGCATATGATTAGAGCCCGAGGCTCTAATTGGCTTCAAAAAAGGGTGGGTTGGGGTGACAGAGCACTGCGCCCTGAGCCTACCCAGTTGTGTGACAATAGTGAATTAATATTTGCTATTGTTTTCCTGATTCTCCTCCCAGCCAATCCCAGCTCAGGAAGTGGGTCCTGGGACCCGATTGGCTGAGAGGAGAAGTGATCCTATTAGCAGCCGAGGAGGAGGAGGAGGGAGGAGATGCACCACCGTAATCCAGAGGAAGGAGGAGACGCAGGGTGAAGCCGCCGCCTGCCACCCAGAGGAAGCCCGCGACCTAGATGGAGTAAGTGCAGGGGGGTGGCGGCGGACAGATTGCCCCCCCAAAAAAATATACCACCAGCCGCCACTGCTGCTTCTGCACCTGTCACACAGATAGCACAAAGGCTGGCTGAGGAGTTTTGTAGCTTTTATGTTTTAGACCTGATAAAGAAGCAGAGACCTTAGTTCCCCATCAGGTCCTCTCCCTTGTGATTGACAGCAAGCAACGGTTGGATCCATAACCAAAAGACAGCATGCTTTTGACTACTGAATCCACTCACTGCCTGCTGTCAATCACAAGTAGAGAGCCAAGCTTCACACTCAGTCTGCATCACTGGAAGAGATTTGTTGGTTGTGAATTATACAGCATCCTTGACAACCAGAGACAGGTGTGAGGGGGTAGTGGTGGCAAACAGAGACAGGTGAACATAGGATATTGTTAATCAAGAACATACCAAATATGTCTCCGATGACGTCTCTATGACGAAACGTATAAGGCTTAGCCAGAGAGAGTCCCACGCACTTCCGGTTTATTTGGTGGAACGAACGGAACTTCTGGGTCCGAGCGTCTGACTTCTCGTTTGCACAATAGTAAGTTTCTACTACTTTACGCCACGTTCGTTGCTATACTACACTATGGAGTTTTCTTTTTGCATGTAATCTTCCAACACCATCCAGATTGAGTCGTATATGAGCAAGGAATACACCGAGTCAAATCCTCCACGGACATCTCCAACAGAAGGGTTAGTGAGTGGGATTGTTGGAGGGGAGCACCTATTCACCATTATTATTAGCTCTACCTCCTCTCCCACCCCCTTCACTTACTGGACAGTCCTGTTTTTTGCTTTGCATTGGACTTTTGGTTTAAGCACACAATTTGTTGTTCTTGTTTGATAAGATACACAGATTTCTATCATCTCACTATTTTAACATCACTGCTTGATGAATCCAGGTTTATATGCATTGTTTATTTGAATTTTATATGTATTGACACACCCATTTATATTTGCATTTAGTGACAGCGCCACACCCACTTTGATTTCTTTTTCTTTTGGCACACATACCCTGATTCCAGGGCCGGTGGGGGCAGCAGTCTATATTCTTTACTTATAACATTAGCAGCGCCACACCACTTTCCTTTCTATTCCTGTTATACCAAATATGGCCACTAGATGAAGTTGATAATCATAACATACAAGTATTTATTTCCTACGATCATCAGCTCCATCTAGGGGCCATAATACTGTATTTTCTTGATTCACGCTATTTTTCTGAATGAAAAACATCTGACCTGGAACATTTGATTTTGTTGGCACAGAATGAGTGCACATGGGCTTTCACAGGATGAATAGCTCTGCATGTTTCTAATAAATAAAGCCTCAAGTGATTTTTGGTTCAGAGCTCCACTCTCTGTAGTTCTTCTCAGCAAGGAATGTTGCGAAAGGCAAAATCTTGTGATAAGATGCTGCAGTCACACCCAGTGAGATTCTTTCTTTCCTGCTGAATCTGTCTGCAGTTGATCCATGAGACTATAGGTGAATACCAAATGATGTCAGCACAGTTGTAATTTTCCCCAGGGCTGTAAATATCATATTGGCCCTTGTAGGCTAGAGGTTAGAGGGAGCAGCACCAAACCAAAATATACAAACTGTCCTAATGCGTTCTATCCACTTCTAGACGTTTGTGGGTCAATTCAGCAAAGGAACTATAGGAGGAAGGGAGGGTGCAGTGTATGATGCAAAGAGTCAGGAGGTTCTTTGTAGTTCAGAAAATATTTAAAAAAACTGTTTTTCTTAGGCTTCATTCAAATGGACATTAAAAAAACGCATATACACATGTTTTATAATTATGAATCTGAAAGCAGCCGCATTGTTTTCAATGGAGCCATTCACACAGGTGCCTAAACATGAGCTGCTTTCAGATCCGTAATACAGAATCCAAAAACACACTTCTAAGATCATGCACTTTACATGTTAACTTTCATAAAAGCGTTTGTACATGTGCAAATTATATCTAAACAAAGGGTAAAATAAAATGTCATTATTTACGTATTTAAATGCATACATACGCAGGTGTTTTACTGATCATTACACTGAAGTTTTTCTCCTAGAAAAAGCATACTGTATGTAATAACAACAGTAACATTTTTACAGTCATGTAAATGATAGACATGTGCGGTTCATTACGTTCCGAATTAAAATTCGGACAAATTTCAGATGTATCATAATTTCCAAATTACAATAGTACCGAATTTAAACGAATCTGAAATAATGAAAAAAAAAAATTCAGACGAAATGTGATTTCTAATTTGTTTTCCAATACTTTTCGAATTTGAATAGTTTTCAAACCAGAATAGTTTTCAAATTTGAAAAAGCCTTGAATTTAAATAGTTTTCCAATTTCCAAAGAGAACTACATAGAATACAAAACAATAGACTAGAAAAGAATATAACAGAAAACAAAAGAATAGAATACAACAGCTCTGTTCCACTCCCCCACATTATATTCTTTCATTTTCTGTTATATTCCCCTCTTATTGTATTCTATCTTTTTCCATTCTATTCCTTCATTTTCCACTCCACCCCATTCTCCTTGGAAATTGGAAAACTGTACAAATTCGAAAACTATTTGAATTTGAAAACTATTCAAAATTGATTAAAAAACTTTTCAAATCGATTCAAAAATGAATAAATTAAACGAATTCCAAAAATGAATTAAACAAATCTAACTAAATGAATTTATGTAAATAATGAATCGAAATTAAACTAAACAAAATAATTTTTTTCGCTCTGTATATGTCTAATGGAGCCTTAATCTTGTTGCAATTTAAAGCGGAGTTCCAGACTAAATTGAAACTACTTCTTAATCAATTGAGCACCCCCCCCTCATTTTTGGATATTCTATTTTTTTTTTTGCTGTTTCGTACCTATTTTCTGGTTTCCTGCAGGACTTCCGTTCTAAACCACCACAGCGAGATATGTCATCATCAGCCTCTCCTCCTTCCCCCTGCTGCCTTCTAGGGCCTGTGTGTGTCCCAGAAGAGGAAGGGTTAATGCAGAAAGCACAGCGTGATACACGCATGCGCAGTAGGAAACTGGCTGTGAAGCCTGCAGGCTTCCTTGCCGGTTTCCATTAGTTGCAATGCCAGCGCCTGCACCCGACCCGATGGAGGAATTGGCTTTGGGGGGCCAACATCATGGGATCCCTGGACAGGTAAGTGTCCTCATATTAAGGCCCCATACACACGGGCGTATTCAATAAATAAGCTGTAACGTTGGGCCCGACGTCAGGGAAAAATCGGCGTCAAAAATGCGACCTCGTCTGCGTTTTGCATCGGCGTTAATGCACGTTAATGAGCGTCAGCGCTACGTTGCGTTTTGTTAAAAAAAACATTCCTCTACTATTTTTTAACCTGAAAACGCTGGCGCTAAAAATGCTGGTTAACATCGCTACGGCGTTAATGCACATTAATGAGAGTTAATAAACGTTTTGCCGGCTTAGCGTCAAAAATGCTCTAACGCTGCAGCTTCGGAACGCACTGGCCGTGGGTTCTGCTTTCAGCTCAAAAACTCCAACGCTATCTACAGCTCAAAAACATCAGCGTTTTTATGGGGCCATTGAATAACATGGAGAGCTGCAAAAAACGCTCAAAAATGCGGCGGTAAAAAACGTCCGTGTGTATGAGGCCTAAAAGTCGGCATCTACAGTATTTGTAGCTGCTGACTTAAATGAGCTATAAAGTCAGAAGGTTTTTTTTTTATCTTAATGCATTCTATGCATTAAGATAAAAAAAACCTTCTGTGTGTAGCGGCCTCTCCAGAACCCCCTAATCACTTACCCAAGCCCCTTCTCTCTCCAGCAATGTCCACGAGTGTCTAAGCCCTCTGGGATACTCCTCCTGTTTGGCTGAGATACAGAAGCGGCGCCATTGGCTCCTGCGGCTTGCAATCAGTTAGCCAATCAGGAAAGAGGGAGGCCGGGTTGAAACTCCATGTCTGAATGGACACAGGGAGCTGTAACTCAGCTTGGGTGCCCCCATAACAAGCTCCTTGCTGTGGGGGCACTGAACAGGAGGGAGGGGCCAGGAGCAGCGAAGAGGGACCCAGGAAGAGGAGGATACGGGCTGCTCTGTGCAAAACCACTGCACAGGGGAGGTAAGTATAACATGTTTGTTATAAAGAAAAAAAATGAGACTTTATAATCACTTTAAGGCTTCATTCACATGGCCATGAAAATACGCATATACACGTTTTTTTTAATTTAAAACAGATCTTAACGGAACTGCATTGTTTTTAATTAACCATCTCGCATACTGCCACAGAGTGGCACAATCCTGCAAATCGCTGTCTATAAACGGTGGCTCGCTCGTGCGCGGCTAGCGGGCGGGAACGAGCCACCGGCGGCGCACTCTCGTGGCTGCCCACTCTGCAGCAGTGTGCCCACGTTGTCCGCCGCGATTGCCTGGCAGAGAGGAAAAACAGGGAACCTGCTAATGTAAACATGGCGGTTCCCTGCTCTGTCAAGTGGCATGTAAGTGATCTACTGGTCCCTGTCACTGAGATCAGTTACATCTCTTATGCCCCTGGTAGCCCAGCCCCCTCACAGTTAGAACTCGCCTAGGGAACACAGTTAACCCCTAGATCGCCCCCTGCAGGTTAACCCCTTCACTGCCAATGACATTTACACAGTAATCAGGGGATATTTCAATTTCTGATCTATGTATAAATGTCATTGGTCCCAAAAAAGTGTCAAAAATGTCCGACATGTCCGCTGCAATATTACAGTCCTGATAAAAATCGCTTATCGCCGCCATTACTAGTAAAAAAAAAAAAAAAATAGTGAAAACACCGTAAATTAATTCTCATGGTTTCTAAACGTGGCAACTTTTGCGCAAACCAACCAATAAACGCCAATCGCAATTTTTTTTACCACAAATATGAGAAAGAATATATATTGGCCAAAACTGATGAATACTTTTGTTTTTTTATATTTTTTTTTGGATATGTATTATAGCAAAAAGTAAAAAATATAGTTTTTTTTTCAAAATTGGCGCTCTTTTTTTGTTAATAGCGGTGATCAGAAATGACACAGAAGTGATCAAATACCACCAAAAGAAAGCTCTATTTGTGGGAAAAAAGGGCATCAATTTTGTTTGGGTACAACATCGCACGACCGCGCAATTGTCAGTTAAAGCGATGCAGTTCCGAATTGCAAAAAGTGCTCTGGTCCTAACATGGCACATCCTTTAGGTCCTTAAGTGGTTAAATAAATATAAATAAAAGTCAGTGCAAAAACTAAACTATACTGTATACACAGCATATAAATCTCTTTTTTCAAATGCATGAATAATAGATCCGGGTGAAAAATGATTATCTGAATATCTTCCATCCCAAAATATTAAGTGCCAAGTCCAAAAAGCAGTGAAGCATCCACTTATATGCAAATGATAATGAATAGCGAAAAAATATATAGTAAAATAATATATAATATACAGTATACATCAATAGTCCACCTCCTTTTTCTTCCATCCTCAATGTGAGTCCATAAAAAATGTATTGCATTCGGTTCACAATTTGTGCGGTAGAAAGGGAGACTTGTATGGTATAGAATTTTTTTAATGAAGCTATTGACAGAGGTGCGTAAACATGAGCTGTTTTCACATTCTAAACATTTTCATTCTAGAACATGTGCTTAACACGTTTACATGTATAAATGCAATTATACATGTTTGTAAGTGCATAAATTAAGTCTAGACAAAGGGGAAAAATAAATTATCATGAGAACAAGTTATCTATGCATACGCATCTTTATGCATTTAAATGCATCTGTACACAAATATTTTACTGATCATTATATAGGAACTTTTCTCCTTGAAAACACAAGTGTAATAACATCAGTAAAATGGCCATGTGAATAAGGTCTAAAAGAAGTGCTGCTTATAAAACATATTGCCTGATGCCTCCAATAGTGCATTCTATGAACGCTTTTCCTAAAATGATCACATGACACAAGGGGTAGAAGTCTACAAAAGCTGCGCCAACACTGAGCTGACTCGATGTTCATGGCTTCCATGATATTTCCCGGTGCTGGATCTTGTTTCATCTTTGATCCGGAGGACTTTTGCTGCAATCATCTGGCTAAAATCTCAGCAAGCAATTCTGGAGTAATGAACAGGCCGAGAGAGATGGCACCTTATTTGTATAGAAATGGATTCTGACAATCCAGACTAGAACCAATTTGGACATGTATCTGGTTGGAAAATAAATGTTCTTTTGTTTCTGACAGGTTGTAATGTCATTTTCATACTGTGCATGTGGGAATATTTGGCTGTTTAAATTCATTGAATTTGAAGCAAATATCACATTTACAATCCTATGCATAAAGATCAACTTAACCATCCTTATTGAGTTGAGCATAATGTTATTTCTTTGTATGTGGAACAGAATATATTCATGATTATAGAGGTTGACGGGAAAGATGGTACCTTTTGATGTGAAATATGAAGAAAAATATAATGTCAGACAGTGTAATAAAATTAAAGAAATAGAATTTACCAGAAATGTTAAGGGTCCCGTTCTACATGCATATCTTCTTGTGGAACAAAAACCAGTGTGGCCAAACGAAGAGAAAGAAGAGAGAGACGACTTTGCTCATAGCGATCAGCCAAACAACGGGTCATCTTTAACCTGCACTAGAAAATGATACTTCCAATCTGTCCAGTCATAACGGGAAAAGCTTCAGATTTCCCCCACTTATTAGGCCTCATACACACGGACGTTTTTTGACGCCAGCGTTTTCTGGCGTTTTTTGCAGCTCCCCATGTTAGTCAATGGCCCCACAAAAACGTCAGCGTTTTTGAGCTGTAGATGGCGTCGGCGTTAGTGAGCTGAAAGTAGAACCCACAGCCATCGCGTTCTGAGGCTGTAATGTTTTGGCATTTTTTGACGCCGACGCCGCAAAATGCCAACAATCGCCAATTAACGCCAACAAATGCCAGCTAATATTGTACCGGCGTTTTTTGACGCCGATGTTTTTAGGTTGAAAAATAACAGAGGGATGATTTTTTTTAAAAACGCCTATTGACGCCGACGCTCACTAACGCCGATGCATAACGCCGAAAAATGCAGATTTTTTTTCCTTGACATCGGGCCCGACGTTTTGTTTATTTTTAAAGATATGCCCGTGTGTATGAGGCCTTATTGTATACAGGCAGTCCCCTAGTTACAAACATCTGACTTACAAATGGCGGTAGACAACAGGAAGTGAGAGGACATCTCCCCTTAGGAAGGGAAATTCCCTTCTGTAATTTATTATGTTATTATAAGTTATTATGGGAAAAAGGTGTCTCCACTGATGCTTTATCATCAATCCTTGTTTGGACAACAACTCAAAATTTTCAAAATTCAATTTTCATAGGGACAGAAAGTTAGGTAAAATATTCTAAACAGAAGCACAGACAGCAAAACAAACCTTACATGGATGTTACCCCTTCCTTATGCTATCCAAAAAACTTAAAAAATATTGTTTTGGCTGGAGCTACACCTAAAAAATGTACCTGTTCCGACAAACAAATTCAACTTCAGAACAAATTTACAGACCCTATCTTGTTTGTAACCTGGGGACCACCTGTATCTTGTTGGGTAACTCAAACTCTGAAGAAAATGTTCATGGATCATCTCTTGGAGTCAGTTGTTTATCTTGTCCATCTTTTTTTATGCATATCACATACACTAAACTTAAAAATATACATGAAGTTCAAGGTATAGCCCAACCATGCCTTTCTTAACTTTCTAGCAAATGTTCAGCTTTGTATGCTATATATTATGTACCTTGGCATACAGTGAAACAGGTAGATGTGTATTGCCGAAGTATGATAGCTCTTGTGCTAATCCTTACAATAAAACTAAAGCCAAAATGTTTGTTTAAGTGGAAAAAAAGAAGGTGAGTCTCAATAGGAGATTTTTCTCTAACTTTGTTCTGGTAACTGAATATTTTGTATTTTCCCTCAATCTCAGCTCTGGTGACAATGGTTGCCAGTACCAAGGGTTTATCTCCCTAAAAGGGACACTGACAACAATAAAAATGTATCAAGGCTTCTAACCATTCACTATTGAAAAATACATTACAAAACAACCAAAAAAGTTTAGACATTTCGTACATTTCAAAGGAACATTGTAGTCAAATTGGTGCTGCCATTGTGAGATTTTCCTTTACTTTCTATCCTGAAAACAAAACAGGAAGTGTGGGGAAATCTCTCCAAATTCAGGAAAAACCTTTCTTACACAATTTAGAATACTGTGTTCAGCTCTGGAGACCTCACTTATATAGAGAGGAAATACAAACAAGAAGGGCGACCTTGTGCAATACCATTAAAACGTTTTTATTAAAATTGTGAAAATAAAATCCATATACTCACAAACAGAGTTGATTAAAAAGCTTAAAAGGAAGAACCACATCCAACGGATAAACGAACAACGCCTCAGCTGAGGGACTGGATGGTGTCCACGAGGCACCACATCACAATTTATCACAATTTTAACCTCCCTGGCGGTAATCCCGAGTGTGGCTCGGGGATGAATTTCAGTACCATTAGCGGTAACCCCGAGCCACACTCGGGATTGCATTGTTGGATCCAGGCAGCGCTACTCACCTTGTCCCCTGGATCCAGTGATGTCCCCCGCCGTGTCTGCAGGCTGTGTCCGCCGCCAGATGACTCCTGTGTGCCGGGCTCCGTTCCCTGCGAGCGTCGCGTCGCGTCGCACGGGGACGGAGACCGGCTGGAAATTCAAAAAGTGAACCACACAGTACACATACAGTACACTGTAATCTTATAGATTACATTACTGTATGAAAACATTTCACATCCCCTTTGTCCCTAGTGGTTTGCCCAGTGCCCTGCATGCACTTTTATATTATATATGTCGTTCTTTCTGCCTGGAAACATGAGAATGTCCATAGCAACCAAAAAGTGTCCCTTTACGTCAAAAGTGTTTTTTTATCAGCTAGAAAACACCGATAGTAAATAAAAATGATTTGCAGAATTTAGTGATACTGATTTTTGGGGAAATTTATCATCAGAAACTGAAAGTGACGACAGCGACAATTCTGCAACTGAGCAAATTTCAGTGTTTTTGGTTTGATTACATTATTGAATACATTTTATTACTATTACATTATTATTATTGATAATTATTTTTAGTTATTTATTATATTATAATTTATGATTTCATTTTTCAAAATTTATCATACCCGGGATGTCTACTAGACTCTTGTTTGGACAGATTTAAGTGAGGCCTACAATATAAAACGCCAAATTTTCATGCAAAATAATTGTACCGCTTTCAGCACCAAAAATCTGAAATAATCATACCGCCAGGGAGGTTAATAAAAACGTTTTAATGGTATTGCACAAGGTCAGTGCGCCCTTCTTGTTTGTATTTCCTCTCTAGCTATCTGGATTCCCATGATCTTGAAGAGGGCAGCAAGACTTTTGTGTGTGGGCTAGTACATTCTGCATGGTGGTTTGTACTCATTTAGGCGCCCCTGAAGTGCTGTGTACCACCAGATAGAGGTTCTCTAAGCGCAGGAGATTATTGGATTGATCTCACTTATATAAACATATTGATCAGATAGAACAAGTCCACAAATGGGCAACAAAAATGGTGGTAGGTCTGAAGGATAAAGCATATAAGAAAATACATTAGGCTATTAATATGTAGAGCCTGGAGTAGAGAAGGAAAAATGGAAACATGGTTGAAACCTTTAAATGCATCAAGAGGGTGAAGGACATTCAGAAGGGCAGAAGTTTCAATATGAAGATAAGATCAAGAACACGGGGACATGACCTCAAAGTAGCAGGAGGTAAGTTCAAAACTAATCTTAGAACGTATTATTTTACTGAAAGTGTAGTCAATGCTTGGAATAAACTTCAGAGACAGGTGAATCGGCCAACAGTAACTGGGTTTAAACATGCTTGAGACAAACATAGAGCCTATATTCAGACCAAAAAAAATCATATATAACTCAAAATAATAATAAAAAGAAAAATAGGGCAGACTCAATGGACCACTCAGTCTTTTTTTTCTGCCGTTACTTCTCTTTTTTTTCAGAGTTCTCTCACTTCCTTTTCTGGTAACAGCTAATCACCATGAAAAGCTAAGTGGGTGAGTGGAAACACAGGCAGAAATAAAAATCTCACGGGAACGTTTGAAGATTTTATTTGCACACAGAGAACACAATCTATCCATTCAGGTATTGCTGTGGTGCACCAATAAACTCCATTCTCTTGTATCAAGTAATCTGAGCCCTGAATAGGACACTAGAACGCTCAGTGAGGTTGATTTACCAAAACTGGAGAGTGCAAAATCTGCTGCAGCTGTGCATGGTAGCCAATCAGCTTCTAACTTCACCTTGTTCAGTTCAACTTTGACAAGAAAAACTGGAAGCTGATTGGTTTCTATGGGGAGCTGCACCAAATTTTGCACTCTCTAGTTTTAGTAAATCAACCACTCTGGACTGTCTTTTATATAAAGAAAGCTGGGTTTAAGATATTTCAGACATTATTCAGATTCAAATCTGTTTTGGAAGTCCAAATGTGATTGGTAATCCAAGAAACAGAAAGACAAGAAATGATATAGCAAAGGTTCCAAAGGCTCAGATTTACTAAATTAATTTAATTAATTTTAATTTTCAAACTCGAACTTCAATGTAGAATTGCATTGAAGTCAATACGAAGAAGAAATAAAAATAGGAGTATTTACCTACTTAAGGTAGCTTTAAATTGAAGTGAGCAGATCATTGGTGATCAGCAGAATTTTTAACAACACAATGGGATGATTTAGGCTGGGGGGGCCTTTCCATTTTTTATTCTTACTATGTATTGTGTGTCTTAAAAACTATTGAGTTATTGCACCCATCCCTGATTACCATTTCTTGCTGTTTCTCTATTAGCCAGCTAGGAATTAGATAGAAACATAGAAAAGTGACGGCAGAAAAAGACTAGAGTAGTCTATCGAGTCTGCTTTTTTTTTTTGTTTTGTTTTCCCATTAACCTCGTTGTCTGACTATAGATTTGTTTATCCCAAGCATGTTTGAAGCCATTTACTGTTGACTGTCTCTCTCTGTTGGAAGTTTATTCCAATCATCAACCACCCTTTCAGAAAATAATACTTTCTAAGATTAGTTTTGAACTTCCCTCCAGTTAGTTTGAGGTTATGTCTGAATTTTGACTGACCTGTGGAAATTTAGTTTGAATTCTTATCAACTCAAATCCAAACCCCATATGTAATGCTTTTTTCCCCTCCTCTCTATCACTGGGGCATTTTATGGACTTAAGGCTAGTTATCTGATGAATATATATATCTATGTGGTACCCAAACAGGAAAATGTATCCAGAGTAGTGGAGAAGAACTGAGGGTACGGAAATGTCCCCATGGACGAAGACTCATTGACCCTGAAACATGGAAATTTTCATATGATCCTACTTGTCTGTTGTATCCAATTAGTTACATATTTGTGGTATTTCATTTTTACTAATCTACTCATTAATAACCTAGTGCGGCTACTGAATCTGCAATGAAAGTAAACAGCTTGAATAACCATAAAAGCTACTACAATAATTTACAATTCATCAAGACAAATACACGAATAGCATAATTTACTTGTCATGCGTGTCTGTTATTACAAATTACAATTCATCAAATATAATGCATCTAGCTATTTCCCATTCTTCTCATACAATGTTACCTCTGGGAGCCTTGGCTGTTTACTTCTAATGCCCGCAGAAAACTCATAGAATTTGTTGTGTCAAAAACTGGCTATGCACAAGCAGATATTTTATTAAATAAAAACTCTGGTTTAATTAAGAAGCAGGTTATTGTTTCAAAAATGAGATTCTGTCAAAATGACTAAATGTAAGCAGTTGAACAAAAACTCTAGCAAAAATTAAAAAAAAACAAAAAACTTTTCTACATTGCATAACTGCAGAGAGGCTTTGATCTCTAAATAAAAGCTATTAGCATTCTGATTACAAATTAACAGATCTCCAAGTCGGGAATTATTTGTGTCTGTGCCCACCCTCTCTTAACCACTTAAAGACCAGGTCTTTTTCTGACATTTGTTGTTTACAAGTAAAAATCTGTATTTTTTGCTAGAAAATTATTTAGAACCTCCAAACATTATATATGTATATATATTTTTTTAGTAGAGACCCTAGAGAATAAAATGGCAGTCGTTGCAATATTTTATGCCCCACTGTATTTGCGCAGCGGTCTTTGAAATTCAATTTTTTTTAACAAAATACACTTTAATGAATTAAAAAAAAAAAAAAAACACTAAAGTTAGCCCAATTTTTTTGTATAATGTGAAAGATGATGTTACGGCGATTAAATAGATACTTAACATATCATGCTTTAAAATTGCGCACGCTCATGGAATGGCGACAAACTGCAGTACTTAAAAATCTCCATAGGCGACACAACATTTTTACAGGTTATCTGTTTAGAGTGACAGAAGAAGTCCTGTGATAGAATTATTGCTCTTACTCTCACCACTTAGCAATTGTGGTGATATCTCATGTGTGTGGTTTGAACACTTTTTACATATGCGGGCGCGACTTAAGTATGTCTTTGCTTCTGCATGCGAGCACGGAGGGATGGAGCGCTTTACATTTTTTTTCCTTATTTCTTTAACTTTTTTCTATTTTTACACTGTCCGTTTGTTTATTTTTCTTTTTTTATCACTTTTGTAAACATCCCTTGTAATAGAAGTAAGCAGATCCTCTTTATTCGGAGATCTGTGATCAAAAAGACCCCAGATCTCTGACTTACCATTAAAAGCAAAAAAAATGTAATTTTGCCTTTAAGAAAAAAAAAATCAGGTCAATCTGCCCAAGAACCGGAAGTGACATTGGAGGTTGCTCCGGTCCTCCAAGGGCATAGAGGCGAGTGGGGGCTATCTTGCCCTTACTGGGCTTCCTGCTTAGCCGTCTGCCACATCAGATTAGTTCAGGGCTTACCAAAGGCTCCGGTAAGATCGGAAAGGACCGAGAAGTGGTGGGGGGACCTCTCCGCCGCCTTTAAAAGTGATCTTGCGGTGAATCTGCTGCTGGGACCACTTTTATCTGAAAGCTGGCTGCCTAAGGGAAAAACAATACCATGGTCATGGCAGCTAGCTGCTGCCATAATGGTATTTAACATCAAAATCACAAAGTACATTCACAGTTAGGCGGTCGGCAAGTGGTTTTTAAAGGATCACTACCATGAAAAGTAGTGTATCTGGATAATGTTATGAAATTAATATATGTAATGATGTCTTTATTTATATAAATTGTCACTGGCACAGTCACCATTGCTGGACATCGTTGCTTGGTATGTAAGTGTGGAGAAGAATGTAAATAAAAGTATGAAAATTAAAAAAAAAAAAAAATATTATACTATCATTAAGGGCCAGTTCACACCATAGAAACGCAGTCCAGATGCATTCCAGATGCTTTTCTGCATGAGCGTTTTTGACCTAAAATAAGGACATGTGAGTTCCAGTGCATTTTTGGTGCATTTAGGTGCATTTTTGATGCGTTTTACCGCGTTCCAGTACAGTTCAGTGCAGAAAAAATGCAGCATGTTCTACTTTTTTTTCTGGAACTGACTGCACTGGTGTGAACTATCAATCAAAAAGAGAGCTGCGCTACACATTCATAGAGTCCACTTAAGTCCATACAAATATTAAATCAGTATATTCTGACAGGATGAAAATAAAAGTGAAGATACAGTCAGATGTTGCTATGGTAGACAGCACCACTTGTGCATAGATGCTGTAAGTGAAATCCACCACCAACAGAAATCAAGGCTTACCAACTGATAAACCAAAAGACGCTATGTGGTTAAAATATCTTTTCCCTCCTCCTCAGCCAGTCTCGGGTCAGATTGATAGGTAATCCCGCTGAAGCTGTAAACACCGTCCTAACGAACTCCCGGGTAATTTAATCTCCCATGGGGCATATGTAGGAGAGAAAGGACCACATAGTGCAATAACGTACTAAAACTTTAATAGCATATACCATAAAGCAACTCACATTTGATGAGCAGGTAATCGCATAGATAAAAAACAGCCGGCAAGTATTCACGGTGACGTCAGCGCGCCCTTCCTGGCGTACGTTTCGTCCTATTGGAGGTCACTGGTGTGAACTAAGCCATTGAAAACCATATAAACTACTTTCCATGCGTTTTTGATGCAGAAAAAAAATGCATTGGACTGCAAGTGGTGTGAACTGGCCCTAAATGTATTAACCATATAGTTACATGAATACAGTATGTAATGAACTGTGCATGAAAACATTGCACAAAGTATGTTCTCAGTAACCATTTTAAAAAAAAAATAGCAATCATGTTATAATTACCTACTCTGTTGCAGTGTTTTTGCACAGAGCAGCCCCGACCCTCCTCTTCTCTGGTCCCCTGCCTTCACTCCTGGCCCCTCCCCCCTCCTCCTGAGCTCCACTCTCTGTGTCCATAAGACACACAGAACAGGGCTCAGCCCCACCACCACTTCCCCCTCACTGGCTGTGATTGACAGCAGAGGGAGTCAATGCAGTGGCCGCCACCCCCATGTTCTATCCAGTCCACAGCCGCCACCTCCTATTCATGCGTCCAGCCCCTTTCAGGACGATGGACACATGAATTACAGCGACGGAGGTGTTTTTCTGAAGCACCTGATTGCCCTATAAGCCCACCCAGGTGTTACAACAGGGACTGAATATTCGCTATTGAAACACTGCTCCTCACTCAATCAAAAGTGGGTTTGAGACCCGTTTTCCGATTGGGCGAAAAGAGAAGAGTCCCAATTGGCCGCCGAGGAGGAGGGAGGAAACAGGAGCCGCCTGTGGAGAGCAGGGGAAGGGGAAGCCACCGAGCAAGGGAAGCCATCGGTGAAGCCCGGGAGAAGCGCTGCCCACCATAGATGGGGATGGGGCAAGTGCTCCAGACACCGACCAACTGACTGAGGGGGTGGTACTGTTTGCTGCCCCCCCCCCCCCCCCCC
>BLSH010176472.1:1172304-1183719 GCA_018402905.1 Glandirana rugosa
CACGGGGTAGTAACCATAGTCACCCTCCTTATCACGGGGTAGTAACCACAGTCACCACCCCCTTATCACGGGGTAGTAACCACAGTCACCCTACTTATCACGGGGTGGTGATCACGATGGGGCACTATTCCCCCACCACTGACACCAATGATGGGGCACTATTCCTCCCACTGATACCAATGATGGGGCACTATTCCTCCCACTGACACCAGTGATGGGGCACTATTCCTCCCACTGACACCAATGATGAGGCACTATTCCCCCACCACTGACACCAATGATGGGGCACTATTCCTCCCACTGATACCAATGATGGGGCACTATTCCTACCACTGACACCAGTGATGGGACACTATTCCTCCCTTGAGAATTGTCGTGTTGACACATGTTTGCGTATTGCTACTTCATCCACGTCTACAAAGGACTTTGACGCTGCTGCAGCGTCTCAATACAACCAGAAAATATAAAAGGTAGGAATTTTGAAAATTGTTTACATTTTATAAATGTATACCACAAGCAGTTTTCATATAAATGTTATTTTAAATGTTTTTTGTACTCGTAGAACTAGATCAGAGAGAAGACTGTGTTTTTTTGAAGGTTTTAATTTGAAATGTACCTTGGTGTCCTTCACTAAGGTCAGTACTTTGGAAAATGTCCGCCACAGCCTTGGTCCGTGCCTATCCCTGCTTGTGCCCATAGAATTCAATGGAAGTCGCCTCCAAGTCAGATCCCCCATCTATATTGAAGCAACTTTACAGGAAAAATAAAAGAATTTACCCAGTGAATTCCCAGGCAAACCCCACCCTCCCTCCTCTGATTGGCTATAGGCAAAGTCGCCTGGCATAGTTGAGTTTGAAGTTGCCTTGAAGTTGCCTGGCAAAGTCACCCCTGAAGTCGGATTGCCTATGTGTGAACCGACCCTAAGATTTGTATAATATTGTGTCTATGCCCATCCCTCCACTGTATCATGGTAAATGAGACCAAAGCTGGAAAGGATAATAATAGTTCTGGGTAAGTTTTATTTTAATTTCATAATATATTCTGTTTTCATCATTGATATACACAGCCAGAGAAGATAAAATGTATTGTCACAGTGAAAAAGATGCAAGCCCTAAAGCTCCTTCTATAGATATAATGGACGTAAATAATAAACACATTGTAAGTATATATTTTTTTTATGCCGTCACCAAAATCTTCATTTTAAAAATAAACGTTTATTAAGGGGAGCACCAATAAGCATTTTGGGTTTTTTAAAGACAATGCACAGCAAGAGCTGTTTGCTATTCCACTGTCTCTAATTGTCATATAGAGCAGCAAAAGGGAGCTATGCGTCATTCCATTGTGTGTATCATTTAGTTTGAGCTATTAAGCTCTGTAAACACCAGACATTATTTTAAACAGGTTAATATTATATTAGTAAACATGTAAAGAGGAGCGTAGAGCCCCAGCTGCTGGCTGTAAATTATTAACAATGACTTAAAGGTTCCCATTATAGAGTATGCCTCTTGTTGCACCTGGAGACCCCAAAACAAAGGTGCTTTATTATGCAAATGTTGATCAGTTCATATGGTCAATAGTTTCATCTGACTCCCATCCTTCTTTAGGATCCCATAACTATGAGAGACATCCTCACTGGCCAGATGTGCTTGAGAGAGAATAAGGCTGCCTATCTCAACCAGAGGTCCAGGGAGCCCTAGGGTTCTTCAGAGATTATTAGGCCTCATCTACGCTAGCAGCTCCTAAACTTGAGTTTAGGAGCTTTAGGCATTTTTTTTGCCAAAGCTCCTATACTTAACTCCTTAAAAGCCTATGGGGTAGGGTTACTAAAGGCAAATAGACTATGCACTTTGCAAAGTGCAGTTGCTCCAGAGCTTAGAAAATGAGCAGAAGCTCTGCTGACTTCCATCATCCGATCATGTGCAAGAAAAAATGCTGTTTCCTTGCACATGATTGGGTACTCTTTGAAAAGTGAAGATTTAACTCATTTACTAAGCTCTGGAGCAACTGCACTTTGGAAAGTGCACAGTCTACTGGCCTTTAGTAAATCAACCCCCTATGTGTTAATGTACACATAACTTTTGCCAGAGTTTAGGAGCGGTTAGGGGAGCTTCAACCTCCCTCAACCTTCCTCTCCTGAACGCAGAAAAATAACTTTCAGGATAGGAACGTTGTCACTGCTGACGGCAGGAAAAAACAAACTACAGCAAAACCGCAACAAAATTGCCTTGAAATAATGCTGCAATTTTGCCTCGATTCTGCTGCAGTTTGCTTTTTCCCTGTGGTCAAAGTAGGCAGTGTGTTCATGAAGCCTTAGGGTGTTTTTGTGCAGTGGTAAATTGATATCCTATTTGATGATGCCTATATAGTTCAAACAGCAATTCCGCTTGGCAAAGGCAAGTTGAGCCTCTTCCCTTGTTTCTTATGTGGGTAAAGACTGAGGAGAGTTTTTCCCACTGATCCACAATGTAAAGGAGTCCTTATCTCACTGACAATACCATTTTTACTGTTTGCAGTTCTTTTCTGGCCATTATTTTATTTCATGATTATTATTAAAAATAATCATATCCTATAAAAATGATCTTGCCTGTCAGTTAAATATGACAGGTATGCCACGTTCCTTATTCTTACATTTAGTATTATATCCAGGATGTACTAAATGATTGTAGTAATAGACCATGAGCTTCCAATATAATGTTTTTGGCAGAGGTTCACTGAGGTCTGAAAATTATTTTAAGAGTCCCTCCATGGTAAAAAAAAAAAAGTTTCAAAAGGGCTGGGATAAGATATGAAGGTGTGTAGGTCATTCTCAGTACCATTATTCAAAGCTGCTCCTGGTATATCATGCCTGGTGATCACTTTTAAATTTAGTCAAAAAAGGTCATCCACCTGTCCTCTATTCATAGTATTTTTTACTCATAGAAGCTATAGTACAACTCATATGAATGGAAGAGGTGGGCGTAAAACGCGGGCATAGTTGACCCTCTTGATGAGTGCCTATGAAAGGTCCTTCAGGTCTATTAACCCCACAGCACCAAAAGATGACTGCAGTGGGTGTGTCCTATGGCAGAGGGGGAGGAGTTAGGGGGATGGAAGATTTCAACTAAATCTACAGGCAGCAGCAAAAGCAACACATCACATTGACTGTAAGTACTATTTAAAACAAAAACATTTGAATAAAACTTAAAAGTTAGGTATAGATAATTTTTATTATTGGAAAAATAGGAAAGCGCATCACTGCTCTCATTGCCTTTAAAAGAGAATGAATTTGTTTATCAAAATCCCGATAAATCACTTCCATAAATCATTCTTATCACGAAATAATAGCAACAATTTCCTGATTGTGAAATTACAAACAAGGAGATGGCGCTGCCCCTCTGGATTGTAAACCTCTGTACATACGTTTCTTTATACAGCCCAAATAAGTGAATTTTAAAGTGACAAATAGTGCGATGTAAATGTATATTAAAAAAAACATTAATATATATAAAAAAATATATATATATATAAATAAACTGAACACCAGATGTATATATGTTAACGTTCATAAAAAGAGCCCAATTGTCCATACAAAAGTATGAGATATAAAAACATTATTGTGAATTGTTCGTGTAACGAATCCACGCAATCCTCAGCGCATAAGTAAAATCTACAATCTCAATTCAGGCATGTGCTTGGTGATTATATAATATTCCATCTGCGTTTCCAGGATAAATGAGTGACTTCCACACGTGCTCCCCTCTTGTGTCCCCACTTACCAGAGCTCAACACCCCTGCAGGGGTATCAGGCATGTAACTGATCCGGCCTCCAGCCCCGATCTCCAGGCTGGTCTATAGGCTTTGTTGATGAAGACCATTGGAAGCCTAGAGCTGACACAACCAAGGAGACATTCCATGATTGGCATTTTCAACCCAGTGGATCTGTACAGGAGCTTTCATTTTTCCAACGGTCTTCATCAACAAAGCCTATAGTAAGAGATGACGCATACTATACCGGAGGGAGCCCTGTATATGGAGGATTACTGTTCCTGACCACACACAGACCAACCTGGAGATCGGGGCCGGAGGCCGGATCAGTTACATGCGTGATACCCCTGCAGGGGTGTTGAGCTCTGGTAAGTGGGGACACAAGAAGGGAGCACGTGTGGAAGTCACTCATTTATCCTGGAAACGTAGATGGAATATTATATAATCACCAAGCACATGCCTGAATTGAGATTGTAGATTTTACTTATGCGCTTACGGATTGCGTGGATTCGTTACACGAACAATTCACAATAACGTTTTTATATCTCATACTTTTGTATGGACAATGGGACTCTTTTTATGAAAGTTAACATATATACACCTGCTGTTCAGTTTATTTATATATTTTTTTTTATATATATTATTATTTTTTTTTATATACATTTACATTGCACTATTTGTCACTTTAAAATTCACTTATTTGGGCTGTATAAAGAAACGCATGTACAGAGGTTTACAATCCAAAGGGCCAGCGCCATCTCCTTGTTTGTAATTTCATTTTATTTTCCTCTCTGGAAATCTAGGAGGGCAGCATTCCCCAAACATTTCCATATACTGTGATTTACCTAAATATCCTAGGCGCGGAATTTAATATATCTTTACTAATTTCCTGATTGTGACCTGACACTAAAGTTGCTTCTCCTCCCTACTCTCAGGGGCCGGGAAAAATATATTGCAAAGTGTACAGTATTGCCTCTCATAGACGATAACTTGACTTTCTACACAGCTTTTAATTTCTATGTCCCACTTCTACCTACGCTTTACCAGAAAATGTCAGAGTTCTCACCCCTACAGTCCTTGGTGGCTACATTCAGGACATATTTGAGGCATTGCTCTGATTTAGTTCAAGCAGCTTCATAAATACAGATATACTAGAAAACAAACACCGTACATTCCAGCTGAAGGTTCCCTAGAAACATGTATTGTTTGCTTCTGTTGATCTCACAGTTAAGGTTTAAAGGTGAGCAAATAACAGAAAATCTACCACGCTAATCATTCCATGCTGGGTGAATATTCATTTTTTCCCCGGTGATAGAAGTATAATAAAACAACAAATATATTAGCAGGCAAGACAACTCTGTGCATAGCTTATAGGTCAGAGTTGCCCAATTTTACCACCATTTTTTATTTGTTAGATAAAGTCAGAGTGCAAAGAAAGTTATATTTTTCACATTTTTTTAATAGTTCTTCAGGGCCGTCTCAATGTCTCCTTACCTTGAAGCATGCCAAAGATCAGGACTACTGCTCCATGTAAGGATGGTGGTCTATCTCTGGCAGTTTGACACATGGGACTGGGAGCAAGTCTTGTTACTGGAGTCCTGGTTTTCAGGTTAATTCAAGGAAAATAACATTTGGGATGGTGCTGCCCATCCTAATTTTTCTTTCTATGGAAGTATGACGAAGATCAGGACTTCAGCTGCTCTATGTGAGGATGGTGGTCTATCTCTGGTAGTTTGATACAGGGGACTGGGAGCAAGTCTCGCTACTGGAGTCCTGGTTTTCAGGTTAATTCTAGGGAAGACAAATTTGGGATGGTGTTGGCCATCCTTATTTCTCTTTCCCTGGAAGTATGATGAAGATCAGGACTTCAGCTGCTCCATGTAAGAATGGTGGTCTATCTCTGGCAGTTTGACACATGGGACTGGGAGCAAGTCTTGTTACTGGAGTCCTGGTTTTCAGGTTAATTCTAGGGAAGACAAATTTGGGATGGTGTTGGCCATCCTTATTTCTCTTTCCCTGGAAGTATGATGAAGATCAGGACTTCAGCTGCTCCATGTAAGAATGGTGGTCTATCTCTGGCAGTTTGACACATGGGACTGGGAGCAAGTCTTGTTACTAGAGTCCTGGTTTTCAGGTTAATTCAAGGAAAATAACATTTGGGATGGTGCTGGCCATCCTAATTTTTCTTTCCATGGAAGTATGACGAAGATCAGGACTTCAGCTGCTCTATGTGAGGATGGTGGTCTATCTCCGGTAGTTTGATACAGGGGACTGGGAGCAAGTCTCGCTACTGGAGTCCTGGTTTTCAGGTTAATTCTAGGGAAGAAAAATTTGGGATGGTGTTGGCCATCCTTATTTCTCTTTCCCTGGAAGTATGATGAAGATCAGGACTTCAGCTGCTCCATGTAAGAATGGTGGTCTATCTCTGGCAGTTTGACACATGGGACTGGGAGCAAGTCTTGTTACTAGAGTCCTGGTTTTCAGGTTAATTCAAGGAAAATAACATTTGGGATGGTGCTGGCCATCCTTATTTCTCTTTCCCTGGAAGTATGATGAAGATCAGGACTTCAGCTGCTCCATGTAAGAATGGTGGTCTATCTCTGGTAGTTTGACACATGGGACTGGGAGCAAGTCTCGCTACTGGAGTCCTGGTTTTCAGGTTAATTCTAGGGAAGAAAAATTTGGGATGGTGTTGGCCATCCTAATTTCTCTTTCCCTGGAAGTATGATGAAGATCAGGACTACAGCTGCTCTATGTGAGAATGGTGGTCTATCTCTGGCAGTTTGGCACAGGGGACTGGGAGCAAGTCTTGTTACTGGAGTCCTGGTTTTCAGGTTAATTCAAGGAAAATAACATTTGGGATGGTGCTGGCCATCCTAATTTTTCTTTCCCTGGAAGTATGACGAAGATCAGGACTTCAGCTGCTCCATGTAAGGATGGTGGTCTATCTCTGGTAGTTTGACACAGGGGACTGGGAGCAAGTCTCGCTACTGGAATCCTGGTTTTCAGGTTAATTCTAGGGAAGAAAAATTTGGGATGTGTTGGCCATCCTAATTTCTCTTTCCCTGGAAGTATGATGAAGATCAGGACTTCAGCTGCTCCATGTAAGAATGGTGGTCTATCTCTGGTAGTTTGACACATGGGACTGGGAGCAAGTCTCGCTACTGGAGTCCTGGTTTTCAGGTTAATTCTAGGGAAGAAAAATTTGGGATGGTGTTGGCCATCCTAATTTCTCTTTCCCTGGAAGTATGATGAAGATCAGGACTACAGCTGCTCTATGTGAGAATGGTGGTCTATCTCTGGCAGTTTGGCACAGGGGACTGGGAGCAAGTCTTGTTACTGGAGTCCTGGTTTTCAGGTTAATTCAAGGAAAATAACATTTGGGATGGTGCTGGCCATCCTAATTTTTCTTTCCCTGGAAGTATGACGAAGATCAGGACTTCAGCTGCTCCATGTAAGGATGGTGGTCTATCTCTGGTAGTTTGACACAGGGGACTGGGAGCAAGTCTCGCTACTGGAATCCTGGTTTTCAGGTTAATTCTAGGGAAGAAAAATTTGGGATGTGTTGGCCATCCTAATTTCTCTTTCCCTGGAAGTATGATGAAGATCAGGACTTCAGCTGCTCCATGTAAGAATGGTGGTCTATCTCTGGTAGTTTGACACATGGGACTGGGAGCAAGTCTCGCTACTGGAGTCCTGGTTTTCAGGTTAATTCTAGGGAAGAAAAATTTGGGATGGTGTTGGCCATCCTAATTTCTCTTTCCCTGGAAGTATGATGAAGATCAGGACTACAGCTGCTCTATGTGAGAATGGTGGTCTATCTCTGGTAGTTTGACACAGGGGACTGGGAGCAAGTCTTGCTACTGGAGTCCTGGTTTTCAGGTTAATTCTAGGAAAATAAAATTTGGGATGGTGCTGGCCATCCTATTTTTTCTTTCCCTGGAAGTATGACAAAGATCAGGACTACAGCTGCTCTATGTGAGTTTGGTGGTCTATCTCTATCAGTCCCACACAGGACTGGGAGCGAATCTCGCTACCGGAGTCCTCCTGGTCTTCAGCACGATGCTAAGGAAGGAAAATGTGAAATGTGCTCATGCAACATTTATAAATAAAATACATTTTTCAAAACATCACTTTTCCAGCACCATGACTTTATCTATCAGATAAAAATGCAAAGATACTAGAACTAAATGTTAATATATTTCAGCTTAGATGTGGTGGTTGCATTTCTTTTCTTTTAGGCTTCTTCACTTTTGTCTTCACATGGTGATCCTGCCAGTAACGCACTTCCTGCCCTAGGGTGACAAGGCTCACTCAGTGTGTAGTATCTATACCTTAGTATAGGAAGTGTTAAGGACTAGAGAACACCTTGCACCTCATTATATCCATAACATGTGGAGTTGGAAATTGGAGTTTATAAAGGAGAATTGGGCAGAGCTAATAACGCTGCTTGTGATACAACTGCAGAGTCACAGGAAGTTACAAGCTCTTTGGATTTATGGTAGACTTAGCAGGAATATTTATGCAATCATCAGAAATATATGAAATGGTTTCAATGGTATATTTAAAGTGTTACTAAACCTACAACAGAAAAACCAGTGTGTATATGTAGTAAAGCATGCTTGTTATATTTACTGCGGAACTTAAGGGGTTAATACTTTGCATTGTGTGAAAAGGCTGTTTGATCCTGTATGCACAGATCCTCCTCTTCTTCCACTGACTCCAGAACAGATCTGGATAAGACAGAGTTACTGGAGTCAGGCTGCACATGCTCAGTTTGGTGTGCATTGCTAAAGAGTTTGTTTTTTTCTTGGGAGAGTGCACGTGATCAGCACAGGGCCAATCAGCACTGTCCAGACAGAGGGTCAGGGGTCCTGGATCCTAATAGGACAGCTCAGTGCAGTATGAACTCCTTCTACAAACTTTAACCAGGAGCTGATAGAAGTCACAAAATTGCTATATACTGCTGATGAGAAAAGGTATTTGGTAGTTTATATTTACTAAAACCATTGCCTTTCCATGGGAGACCAGATGCATGATCCTGGGTTTAGTAACAATTTAACAGAACAAAAGGGAGCAAATAAGCTCCGGGGGGCAGAGTGAAACGCGTTAGAGTGTGGCCTGATTGAAATCCAGGCTGAGGTTGCCACTACATTTACCTCTCTAGGACATCTTAGATGTGCGACTTCCAGGGGCTACCCCCCTTTTTTTTCTTGAACCCTTGCAGGAGCCATGACAGGCTCCATCCCCTGTCGGCACTCTAACAGCAGCTGTGGATGCATCATTCACATACTACCTCTCTACCGAGCCGGAGTGGCACACATACCCTTTCCAGGTCACAATAAGAGAAGTTCGTTGTTAGGGTTTGCATACACTTTAAAGTAGTTGTAAAGTTATATATATATATATATATATATATATATATATATATACACACACCCAGTATCTCACAAAAGTGAATACACCCCTCACATATTTGTAAATATTTTATTCTATATTTTCATGTGAAAACACTAAAGAAATTACACTTTGCTACAATGTAAAGTAGTGAGTGTACAGATTGTAGAACAGTGTAAATTTGCTGTCCCCTCAAAATAACTCAACACACAACCATTAATGTCTAAACCACTAGCAACAAAAGTGAGTACACCCCTAAGTGAAAATGTCCAAACTGGGCCCAAAGTGTCAATTTTTTGTGTGGCTACCACTATTTTCCAGCACTTCATGGGTTGCCACTGGAGTCGTCTTCCACTCCTCCATGACTACATCATGGAGCTGGTGAATGTTAGGGACCTTGCGCTCCTCCACCTTCCGTTTGAGGATACCCCACAGATGCTCAATAGGGTTTAGGTCTGGAGACACACTTGGCCAGTCCATCATCTTTACCCTCAGCTTCTTTAGCAAGGCAGGGGTTGTCTTGGAGGTGTGTTTGGGGTCGTTATCATGTTGGAATACTGCCCTGCGGCCCAGTCTCCAAGGGGAGGGGATCATCACAGTACATGATGGCATTCATGGTTCCCTCAATGAACTGCACTCATGCAGTCCCAGACCATGACACTCCCACCACCATGCTTGACTATAGGCAAGACACACTTGTCTTTGTACTCCTCACCTGGTTGCCACCACACACACTTGTCAACATCTGAACCAAATAAGTTTATCTTGGTCTAATCAGACCACAGGACATGGTTCAAGTAATCAATGTCCTTAGTCTGCTTGTCTTCAGCAAACTGTTTGCAGATTTTCTTGTGCATCATCTTTAGAAGAGGCTTCCTTTTGGAATGCAGACCAATTTGATGCAGTGTGCGGCATATGGTCTGGGCACTGACAGGCTGACCTTCCACCCCTTCAATCTCTGCAGCAATGCTGGCGGCACTCATATGTCTATTTCCCAAAGGCAACCTCTGGATATGACGATGAGCACATGCACTCACCAGCTTTGGTCCACCATGGCGAGGCCTGTTCTGAGCGGAACCTATTCTGTTAAACTGCTGTATGGTCTTGGACACTGTGCTGCAGCTCAGTTTCAGGGTCTTTGCAATTCTTTTTTTCAGATTCTCAGAGAGTTCTTTGCCATTCTTGGAAGGCAACATGTTTTTTGTTTTCATAATGCAAGATGCTTTTGAATATGAAGTTCGGTTACACTTAGCAGCACCCTTGGAGGCAGCCGGGAATGCCATTCAGCAGGTTTTCCCACCAAGGCTATGGAACTGAACAGTGCATATAAGAAGCTTCATCTGGAAGTCATACCCTCTGGCCGGAGAGTAAAGCTTGCATACAAACCACCTGGTGTAATAAAGATTGAAGTGTCTGATTATCTGTAAACAAAAGCGTCAAAAGTCAACTTCTGCTATGGTGACTGATTGCCAGAAGATCAAAGACCAGCTGTGACTGGAGATTTGACCCGGGTCAAATAACAGTGATTCATGGACAAATACTGCCCCTAGTGGTTGCTACAACATACTTCCTTGTGGACAGTACAGCATGCTTCCTAAAGGACGTACAGAAGTAAGAAGGAGCATCTTATAGATTTTCCATTGGATAGGGAGCTATATGGGTTTTTGTGTGGATGGTGTCTGAGGGGCTTAAAACGAATAATCAGCCCAAAAATTCGCTCTCTTTGATTTGGCTCTTGCCAATTCGAGCCCAGCCAGGACAGCATCTCGAGGATGCCCTGAAGTAAAGTATCATCTTATATTATTTTGTGTTATATGCTCTGTAATATTTTCCTTTAAAATTTTGAAAGAGGACTCCAGTGGCAACCTGCGAAGCTCTGGTGAACTCCATGGCCAAGAGGGTTAAGGCAGTGCTGGAAAATAATGGTGGCCACACAAAATATTGACACTTTGGGCCCAATATGAACATTTTCACTTAGGGGTGTACTCACTTTTGTTGCCAGTGAATTAGACATTTAGGCCTCATACACACGGACGTTTTTTGACGCCGGCGTTTTCTGGCGTTTTTTGCAGCTCTCCATGTTAGTCAATGGCCCCATAAAAACGTCAGCGTTTCTGAGCTGTAGGTGGCGTCGGCGTTAGTGAGCAGAAAGTAGAACCCATGGCCATCGCGTTCTGAGGCTGTAACATTTTGACGTTTTTTGACGCCGACGCCACAATATGCCAAGAAACGCCAACATATGCCACCATATGCCACCTATTATTATACCGGCGT
>BLSH010176472.1:1183729-1199347 GCA_018402905.1 Glandirana rugosa
ATCGTAGAGAGGAGAGAGAGTGTCCGTCACCCTCGGTGTCCGAGGACAACGACAGTCAGTTTAGGACTATGACAATTCTCCCTCGTCCCTTTTCCGGCACGGCACGACAGACACAGTTACCTGTGTCCTACGCGTCGAGTCCTCGTTTGGACGTTCCATCATGGGATATCCTTCCACGCCGAAAAACGTCAATACATAACGCCGAAAAACGTCGCCTTTTTTTCCTTGACGTCGGGCCCGACGTTTTGTTTATTTTTTTATATACGCCCGTGTGTATGAGGCCTAAAGGCTGTGTGTTGAGTTATTCTGAGGGGGACAGCACATTTATTTCTCTATATCTATCTATATATATATATATATGTTTTTTTAGCAAAAATATCATACTTACCTACACTATGCAGTGGTTTTGCAATGCGTGGCCCAGAATCCTCTCTTTTTGAGTCCCCTGCCGGCACTCCTGGCACCTTCCTATAGGGTACTACCTTGCAGGTTTGCTCCTGAGCTGCGCATCCTGTGTCCATTGACACAGACAGCACGGCACGGCCTTTTCCCTGCTCCCTCTTAACAGTATCAGGATTTGACTGACAGCAACAGGAGCCTGTGGCTCCCACTGCCTGTGAGAGAGAGGAGAGATGCTACAGATGGGCACACCACTGGACGGAGTGAGGGGGCAATAAGGGGAGGGGGGGTGAGGAGGCAACACTTTACCTAAATATTTTTTACATTAAATGCAGGATTTGCATTAAGGTAAAAAATGTTTAGGCTGTTTTAAGTTGAATAGACATAATCATTGTCAGTGAAAAGAATGGTTCCTTTTCTTTGTTTCCAAATAACTGTGATCACAGGAAAGTTATTTATACTAAGAGTTCCCATTTACATGTAATCCACGTTAAAAATAGTCTTCCTTTGTCCCAGTTCCTACTAGAATTAAAATGGCGTTGTACAGAAGCAGCCTATAATTATCCTGGAATCCCTCCAGTTAAAGTTTTTCTCCCCGTCTCACCCGTCTCTCTGTTCTCTGCTCTCACATCTTCCATGTCTCTCCCTCCATATTTCACCGGCCATAAGTGTCTTTTTTCTCAAAGTAATCTAAATCATGGACAATTAATCCAACTCCTGGGCAGAAATCTTATTAACCCAGATAGAGAGATGTAACATCACCACTATGAATGACAGAAGCAATAGCTCCTCCAAACAGCCTACTTGAATGTATCTGCAGATGGAACACAATTACTTTTTCTAGAAAGTTCAAGGAATAATTGTGGGCAGCACTCAATTCAAGAGGAGAAATCAAAAGACGGGGTCTATATTCTGCATAAATGTAAATGTTGGAAATATAAAGGCGACTGACGGACTTGTGTGGACTTTGCACAGTAGACTTTTATCAGGAGTTGCAAAAGAAAAAGCAAACGAAAAGAAATGAACCATTTGCCACCTGTATAACCTACTTATACGGCGCCAAGGTGGCATTGCTGTGCCGCATTACATACCTAGTATGTCATCCAACACTTCCGGGTCTGGGGCGTGCATGCCAGCCGCCGCCGGCCCATTCCCGCTCTGATCATACACAGCAGGAGCTGATCGGCAGGGACGCAATGTCCACTGGCACCTGACGATCATCCAGCACAAGGCAGAACATCGGACTGCCTATGTAAACAAGGCAGATCACCGTTCTGTCAGTGGGGAAGGCATGGATCCTGTGTTCCTGGGAAGCAAGAACATGGAGCCATGCCTTCCCCTAGTAAAAGCACCTCCTACAATACACTAAAACAATGGTCAGGCACACAGTTTACCCTTTGATGACCCCTGATGTTTACCCCTTCTCAGCCAGTGTCATTAGTACAGTGACAGTGCATATTTTTAGTACCGATTACTGTATTGGTGTCACTGGTTCCCAAAGAGTATCAAAAGTGTCAGTTAGTATGTGACTGTCCGCTTCAATATCGCAGTCCCACTATAAATCACTGATTGCCGCCATTACTAGTAATAAATTAGTAAATAAATAAAAATATCCCATGGATTGTAGACGTTCTAACTTCTGCACAAACCAATCAATTCATGCTTATTGGGATTTTTTTCTACCAAAAATATGTAGCAGAATACATATTGACAAAAACTGATGAAGAAATTTGATTATTTATATTTTTTTATTAGTTATGTTTTATAGCAGAAAGTAAAAAATTTAGTTTTTTTTTTTGTTTGTAGCACAGAAAATAAAAAACACAGAGGTGATCAAATACCACCAAAAAAAGCTCTATATGTGGGAAAAAAAGGACATCATTTTTATTTGGGTACAGTGTCACACAACCGCACAATTGTTAAGTCTGGCTCTGCTGTCTAGTAGGAATTTGTAAATCTTTTGGTAGGTAAACCTGCCTTCTTATACATATAACTTCTCAGCCAGTGTCATTAGTACAGTGACAGTGCATATTTTTAGCACTGATTACTGTATTCGTGTCACTGGTCCCCAAAAAGTGTCAAAAGTGTCAGTAAGCATCTGACTGCCCGCTGCAATATCACAGTCCCACTATAAGTCACTGATTGCCACCATTACTAGTAATAAATAAGTAAATTCATATATAAATACAAATATCCCATGGATTGTAGACGCTCTAACGTTTGCACAAACCAATCAATTCATGCTTATTGGGATTTTTTTCTACCAAAAATACGTAGCAGAATACATATTGGCATAAACTGATGAATAAATTAGATTTTTTACATGTTTTTATTGGATGTGTTTTATAGCAGAAAGTAAAAAATATAGTTTTTTTTTTCAAAATTGCCGCTCTGTTTTTGTTTACAGCACAAAAAAATAAAAAAAATACAGAGGTGATCAAATACCACCAAAAAAACCTCTATTTGTGGGAAAAAAGGACATCATTTTTATTTGGGTACAGTGTCGCATAACTGTGCAATTGTCAGTTAAAGTAACGCAGTGCCGTATTACAAAAAGTGGCCTGGTCATGAAGAGGGGTATATCTTCTGGAGGTCAAGTGGTTAAAGAGGTTATAAACTTCTGAAATGAAATAATTGCCCGAGCAGATATAGAGTGTATTTGCCTCAAACCAGAAGACCTAGTGTGATTTCTGTCTCCTCTCTGTTCTCTCTGCTCTGCCCATCTGCATTAGTTACCTCTGACAAGTTATCATGACATCACAGAATGTCAAGAGACGGCCCTGGCCCCTCCCCCCAGCACACAAATGGTGATTAACAGCCTCATCTGTGCATGTTGCCCTATAAGACTGTGTAGAGGGGGAGCATCCTTTTCCTCCACTTAGGTCTCAGATTACACTCAGCTCCATGCTCCATGGTGTGCAGTGTGTCTGATCCCCACCCCCTGCCTTCTGGAGATAAGAGATTGCCTTTAATTTGAATTCTGTGGAGAAGAGAGGGATGCAGATAAATAGGGGCAACTTACGTAGGAGGATTTTTTTTAAATCTCTGTGTATAACCTGAGGCTTGTCATTTCAGGGGACATATTTAACAAAGAAAGTCAAGTTCAGGTCATCAATCTGGCTCTGCTGTCTAGTAGGAATTTGTAAATCTCAGGACTGAATGGACAAAATGACAAATCCTTTGGTAGGTAAACGTGTTATCTTATACATATAACTTTGCATTGAGATTTTTGCCAGGAGTACATAATGAGTCCTGACTATAACATATGTGTTTATGCTTTTTTGTTTAATCCTGATGAAATTTTGCATACTACACATGTACAAAACCTTATGCACCCACGGTGCCCACATAATAGAAGTATCCGTTTGTTGCTCTTCTGTTCACAGGAGCTGTTGGATCATACATGTAACAATATTGGGCCAGCTGCCCAGTACTACAGTACAGTGCCAACAGTTTCTGGGCAGCCTAGAAAGCAGGCTATTCTAGATCACAGCTTATCCTGTCTATATTTAATGTTACTACATAGACTAAGCAGAGTTTTTGCCATGTTTAACACAACATAAAATGTGAAAAATTCTGTAGATCAGGGGATCTTAACCACGGGTATCTAAACTAATTGATTGGGTAGGGGGGACTTCTGAGTAATTGAATAACTTCAATAGCAGGCACTTAACCCCCCTTCCCGCCCAGACCAATTTTCAGCTTTCAACGCTGTCGCATTTTGAATGACAATTGCACGGTCATGCGGTGCTGTACCCAAACAACATTTTATTTGTTCCCACAAATAGAGCTTTATTTTTTTGGTATTTGATCACCTCTGTAGTTTTTATTTTTTGCACTACAAATAAAAAAAGACCAAACATTTTGAAAAAAACAACGTTTTTCTCTGTTTCTGTCATCAAACTTTGCAAATAAGTACGTTTTATACTTCACTGATGGGCACTGATGAGGCTACACTGACGGGCACTGATGAGGCAGTACTGATTGGCACTGATGATGAGGGACTTATATGTAGCACTCATGGGCACTGATAGGTGCATTGATAAGCAGCACTGACGGGCACTGATAGGTAGCACTTATACGCAGCACTGATGGGCACTGATAAGCAGCACTGATGGACACTCATAGATGGCATTGATGGGCACTAATAAGTGACACTGGGCACTGATAGGGGGCACTTATAGGTGGCACTGTTGGGCACTGATAGGTTGCACTGGTGGACACTGGTGGGCAGCAAAGACATATTGCACTGTAAGGTTTCATTCCCTGGTGGTCCTGGGTGGCATCTGAAATTAGCCATCCATGTTGAGCATTGTGCCCCTTACTTGGTGGTCTAGGGTGGGCTCCCTGGTGGTCTAGGATGGGCTCCCTGGTAGTCAGGGTGGGCTTCCTTGTCAGCTCCCTGGTGGTCCTGGGTGGGCTCTCCCTGGTGGTCCCTGTGTGGGCTCCCAGGTGGTCCTGGGTGGCGATTCTGTTTACACTGTGACCAGCCGTGCAGAGAGAGTGGTCTCTCTGCAAAAATCTCGCACCTCCATCCGTACTGAGTCAGAGTTAAAGCATAATAAGCAGACCTTGTTTTGTAGTTCATTCTCTATGGTTTCAAGCCAAACATTTTTTTTATTTGGGTGGAGTGAGAAAGTGTTAGAACCTCTTTCAACTTTTACTGCTATGTTGTTACCAGGATAGGAAATAAGAAAGAGATGTCCCTTTTTAATAGAGTAAGAAAAGGCTAGCCCTTGTTGTTTCCTGTAGTGACATAGGGGTTGGAGAATGGAATCACAATACTCAACAGGGTGCACAGAGCCCTGACACTCTCAAAAGTGTTAAAAGCAGAAAAGTCTTATGGAGGCTGCAGCACTGAAAAGGAAAGGATTTAGGATACATGGGGTTGATTTACTAAAGACAAATAGACTGTGCACTTTGCAAAGTTCAGTTGTACTCTACAAGTGCAGTTGCTCCAGAGCTTAGTAAATGAGTAGAAGCTCTGCTTTCTTTCATCATCCAATCATGTGCGAGCAAAAATGCATTTTTTTTTATTTTCCTTGCACATGATTCGATATTCTTTGTAAAATGAAGCTTTATTTCATTTACTAAGCTTTGGAGCAAATGCACTTGCAGAGTGCAACTACATTTTGCAAAGTGCAGTCCATGTGTGTGCTCCGTTTTGCTCAGAGGGGATCAATGGATGATGTATCTGTCTCTGCTCTCTGTGCAGAGACGGATCCATCAGAGCTCCTGCTCTCCCCTATGGGAAATCGGATGACAACGGATCTATCTGTCCATTTTCATCCGATATGATCCACCGGATAGATGAAAAAAATAGGGTTTTCCTCCATCACACTTTACGGAAGTGGAGCAGATCAGAGAGCGGCGGGTGTCAGCGGACATGTCTCCGCTGACATCCGTCACTCCATAGGGCTGCATGGAAGCTCCGTTCAGATCTGCCTGAAAAAATGGACAGGCGGACCTGAACAGAACTTCCGTGTGAAAGGACCCTTAAGGAAACCTGTAGTAAGGAAGGCTAACTGACCTCTCCTTGTGAAAAAACCTGCCTGACTGTCATTCTGATCCAACAACTTCTGTGCTAAGGCACTGAACAGGTGAAAAAAATGCTCCTGTTCCTTTAAAGCATTATCTATAGCAGAGTGCTTATGCCAGGGCCGGCCCTACCATGGGTCCCAGTGGGACCCAGGCAGCACTTTGAGAGGGGCAGCAAACTGAACCACAGCAGTTTTGTGTCTCATAATGCCAACTGTCTCCCGGGCTGCTCTGCCTGCCCCTATACTGCTCTAGCTTGTCCATATTCTACCCTAGTCTCTCCATATACTACCCTAGCCAGTCTATATACTGACCTAGCCCGCACCTTGGAATTGATAATAATGGTATGTCATATAATTTTGCATATAGACAAGGTGTTGTTGCATGTGAGGGCCAGTTCACACCACAAGCAGTCCAGTGCGTTTTTTTACTGCATCAAAAATGCATAGAAGGTAGCTTATATGGTTTTCAATGGCATAGTTTATACCAGTGCAGTCAGTTCCAGGGCTTTCCAGTTCCAGAAAAAAAAAGTAGAACATGCTGCATTTTACCTGCACTGGACTGTACTGAAATGCAGTAAAACGCATCAAAAACTCCACTGAAACACACTAGAATGCATCAAAAAATGCATCAAAAATACACTGGACCCTAGTATAGTGAAAAAAAACAGGAAAAAAAGCACCTGCAATTCATCCGTAAACGCACCAAAAACGCACTGGAACGTGTCAAAAATGCATTAAAACGCATATGCAGAAACGTATCTGAAGCGGATCTGGAGTGCGTTTTTATGGTGCGTACCAGACCTAAATCTGACTTCCTGATCATTTTAATTTTATTTTTTAAATAATCGTGATATAAAATAATGGATGCGGGGGCCTTTTAGTGGACGTGATTTCTTTTATTTGGGGCGGGGGCAGCATTTCATGCTTGGACCCAGGCAGCACAATGTCTTCGACCAGCCCAGGCTTATGCAGTGTAATTATTGATACCGTGGTAAGTTTACATGCCTCTGTCATCACACTGTGTGGTCAGTCTCTCCCCCTCTCCTGCTCCTTCCCTGCCTTTCAGCTCAGTAGTCTGTGTAGTGAGATCCGATCTCCTTCCCGCCCCTCCCCTCCTGCTGCTGTTCCTGTAAAGTAATGTATATAAATCAATTGCAACCCCTTTGTTTTATGAATACATAAAGCGCAGTATGTCAGTTTTTTTTTTTAATTATAACCCTAAATACCTTCTTGTACAGCACCTCTGTGTGGTCACATGTCCTCCCTCTGCTGGCTGGCATACATCAAAGAGGAATCTCAGCCCCTCCCACTGCTCTCCTTAGATTGGTGAAGGAGAGCAGAGGGAGGTCATCTGACCGCACAGCTGAGCTGTGCAAGAAGGTATTTAGGATTATAATTTAAAAAAAAACTGGCATACTGTGTGTCATATCTTCTTAAAACAGAGGGGATGCGAGTAATTTATATATGTGACTTAACAACCACTTTAACTGTGATGTTCCTGATCTGCATGCTTGTTCTGGGTCAGGGTTTTAAAGCCAGTGTCTACCAAGAAATAGCACTTTCAGAAGGAGATCAGTGATGGTGACCCCCTATAAACTTTATTATTGCTTTTATTTTAAACTCATTATTTTATATTGCAGAAAATAAATAACAACACAAAATAGTATAATAAGCACAAATGAAAAAAGTTTTGGGTTAAAATCGTGCTGGCCTCACTTTAGGCCTCTCTTAGAAATATAACATGTAATTGCTTTTTTTCTATAAGACAACTGGTTATTTTAGGTTTAGTCGTCCTTTCTAAATATTTTTGCATAATTACAAATCCAGATTAGTTTGTAGTTATAGGGCTATTTGCAGATAAAACAAAGATGAGCAGGCCCAAAATCCAGTTTGTGCCCTAAAGCATTTTAGTAATTAGCAACTTGCAAGGGATCTTAATTTAACTGCCAAGTGTTTTCTAACCAAAAGATATATTAAATCAGAGATAATTATTTCGCTAAGCACTCATTAGGCAGGATTTTAGTCAAATGGGTTGATTCTGTCATGGAATTGGTGAACCGGGGACAATTTGATGTTGCAGTTTATGGTGTGGCAGAAAGGAAAGGGAACATTACCGAAATGCAAGTATGGTGTGACATACTGTATTTCATTGCGTCCAAATATACATTTGTTCATTTCAATTTATTGATATGTTTTGGATTTAATTTAGGCTTGATATGCTTCATTTGTACATTTTCAGTAATAAAAAATCAAAATAAATAGCTATTTTTTGTGAGGGGGGAACTAATTCTACACGAGAATGTGTGCCTGCAGAAAAACAGGAGTCTGATTTAGACCCACACAGTTATTTTAGTAAGGCAGTACAAAAAATAAATTATGGGCTGAAAATTGCTGTAATCCATAGCAACCACCTTTCACACCCTTGGAAAAGACAACACAACAAATGTTTGAAAATGATTGACTGATGGGATTCACCATATAGCATGTTGCGTTTGTACCTTATTAAAGCAGTGGTAAACCACAAAAAGGAAAAAAAATTGGGCACCTGCAGGATAATGTCATAAGGTGCTAGTATGCATCGCATATGAGCACCTTATGACAGACTTAACATAAAGCGTAGTTCCACTCAAAAGTTCTGCTTTAAGTGTAGGTGACCACTTGACATGCCACAATTGGCATGTCATTTTTTTGGGGGGGGGTTCACAGGGTCCCAGCTCCCTTTTCCTCTACTGGTGCCGCAGAACCGGAAGGAAGTTGACCTCTCCCCCTCCCTCCTGGCAATCCTCTGGGACATGTCACAGGTCCCAGAAGATACACGGGCCATTAACAGTGCACATGCTCGTGCATGCGCAATGGCCGCGGCCGGACGCTCACACTTGCTATGCCAGCGCCGCGGAGGGGAGGGGGAGAGGAGTGATGGATCGGGTGGCCACATTGCTGGTCTGTGGGACAGGTAAGTAGTCATTTATTACAAGTCAGCAGCTACCCATTTTGCAGCTGCTGACTTTTAAATGGGTGGAACTCCGCTTTAAAACAAAGCCCTCCAGCGACGCACTGTCACTGCTGACAGGGCTTTCATGTTCACCTAGTCTTCCTTTCGGGTTCATTGGCTCTTGAATGGTCAAGCTACAGTGAAGGCCACTTGTGCGTGCACGCGGGAGTCATGGCAGTGGCACACCTCTCTCAATGGACTGCATGTTGAAAAAAACAGTAAAGTTAGCCCATTTTTTTGTATAATGTGAAAGATGATGTTTTACCGAGTAAATATATACCTAAAATTTCTCATGCTTGTGGAATGACGACAAACTACGGTACTTAAAATCTCCATAGGCGACGCTTTAATAATGTTTACAGGTTACCTGTTTACAATTACATAGGAGGTCCAGTGCTATAAATATTGCTCTTCCTCTAACGGTCACAGAGATATCTCACATGTTTGGTTTGAGCACCGTTTACATATGCGGGCGCGAGTTACATACATTATGTGTTCGCTTCTGAGCGTGAGCTCAATCTTATTTATTTTACTTTTTATTTTTTATTCTTATACTGTCCCTTTTTTTTATTACTTTTATTCACATTACAAGGAATGTAAACATCCCTTGTAATAGAAATAAGCATGGGCGGCCCTCTCTACTGAGAGGTCTTCTTGACGCCAGATCTCTCATTTACCTTTAAGAGCAAAAAATGATATCATCTTGACTTTAAGAAGAAAAAAAAATCAATTTAAACCGTGTAGGGGCTATCTTGCCCTCACTCAGCTTCCTGCCCAGGCATCACAGGGATCGGATCGGCTACAGGCTTACGGATGGCTCCAGTAAGCTCGGAGACGACTGGGAAGCGGCAGGAGGGGCATCTCTCCGCTGCCTATAAAAGTGATCTTGCGGCGAATGCACCACTGGGACCACTTTTATATGACAGGCAACCCCTTGTCTGAAAAAAAAGATACGGGGTTATGGCAGCTAGCTGCTGCCATAACTCTGGTATTTATTATCAATGTAATGATGTCCATTTACAGTTAGGCGGTTGGCAAGTGGGTGTATATTAACAAGGTATTTAAAAGTTCTCACAGCTGTACAGGGACCAGTGGTGGCTGGTGCTCAACATTTTGGGGGGGGTGATAAACAAACCTGCCCCCCTCACTCACACATTCTGACACCACCCACCTCCCACCCCCGTGCACAGGCTGGCGCCTCGTTACTCACACTGCTCCCCGCTCTCCGCACTGGCTCCCGTTCATCCTCCCATCTGCAATCTGTCTGATTAATCCCATCCCTCACGGGCAGCTCTCGTTACAGGATTGCTTCTCATCCTGGCTGAACAGGAAGTGGGTGCTGAGACCCGATAGGCCTGGAGTCCTAAGACTCCCTGGCCAATCAGGTCTCAGGACCCGCTTCCTGATTGGCTGAGAAGCAGGACATTAGCAAATATTAATTTGCTAATGTCACATAACTGGTCCCCAATCCCACCCTTTTTTGAAGCCAATTAAGAGTCTAAGGCTCTAGTTATGTCCTTTTAAAAAAAGAAAACATTGAATTCCATGCATGTAGATTAGGGGCCGGGCACATGGATTAGGGGGGCGGTGCCCCTGCACCCCTAAACTGACAGAGACCACATTATTTGACATTTATAACATCTCCTTGTGCTGCCAATGGCTCTGTTGCATAGTAGGCCATCATACATAAACTACAAAATTTTGCAAACAAAGCAAGCATGTGAAAATATAATATATAAAATGAATTAATTCAACCAATCAGGTTTCTCCTTTCATCACCAGTCTGAGTTTGATTACGGGCGGCTGCTATGAAAAAAAAAATACAATACACATTGGCTACTGTAATGAAATATTACAAAAAGTCATTACAGCCGTCCAAGCCCCAGCAGGAAGCCATATTCCGAATAAATCCTGGAAAATTCATCTGTGATGGTTTCACTCAGTGGCTACATCCCAGATAATAAGCAGCTTTTAATTTGTGTATTTTCACTCTCCTATTAGCTGTGTCTATTTGAGACATCCATTAAAGTCAACAGTCTTAATTTTATGGAAGGTTTCCTACCAAACATATTAGATTTTGCCTTCAAATGAGCACTGGAGATGGGTTAATGGATGTTTTAAATAGATAATGTTATTAATGGGAAAATTGCAGGAATTAAAACAAGACTGGATAAGTTTCAGTCGGAGGGATTCATTTAATTCTGTCACTACTCTCATGGCATTAACACTATTAGAACAGAACCACTCATCTTTCTACACTTATATTTAAATGTTTTTTTGTCTCCATTTTGTGTCTTGTGGGAATTCCTAGTCTAATAAAATCATTATGAGGCTGAATATACAAAACAAAATAAAGAATGATGTTGTCAGTCACCAGCAGGCAGCACAAGCAGTCAGGTCCCAGCTATCATTTTCTGCATGATACAAAAAAACGCTGTCATTTAGCCTTCTACACAGGGAAGCGGACCTGTCTGTTTATAAGAATATGAACAGGGGCCTTAGTCACATACATTTGCAATTATATTCATGTTATGTCAAGGTACTCCTGTAAGTCTTGGTCAATAGTTAAAGTGTTACTAAACCCAGGACCCTGCATTCACTATATCTGGTCTCCCACAGTACACAGAACATGGAAATGCAATCTTTTTAGTAAATATAAACTGCTAAATACATTTTCTCAGCAGCAGTATATAGCAGTCTTGTGACTTCTATCAGTGTCTGATTGAAGCTTGTAGGAGGAGTTTTTATTCTCCATCAATTGTCCTATGAGGCTGCAGGACCCCTGACCCCCTGTCTGGACAGTGCTGATTGGCCCTGTGCTGATCACATGCACCCTCCCAAGAAAAAAAAAAACACTCTAGCAATACACACCAAACTGAGCATGTGCAGCTTGTCCCCAAGCCTCTGTACTATCTGGAGATGGTTTGGGGACTATATAACAAGCATGCTTTACTGCATATACAGACTGATTTTACTGGCCGCTCCATACAGGGGCAGGGGTGCCGCCCCCATAATCCATGCGCCCAGCCCCTAGTTTACATGCAGGGTGCCGGACGCATGGATTCCAATTGTCTGACAATAGTGCATTTTGCAGAAACATACTACAGGCTGTCCCCTAGTTACAAACATCCGACTTACAAACGACTACTACTTAAAAAAGGAGGGAGACAACAGGAAGTGAGAGAAAATCTCCCCCTAGGAATGGAAATTCCCTCCTGTAAGAGTTATTATGGGAAAAAGGTGTCTCCACTGAAGCTTTATCACCAATCCTTGTTTCCACAACAACCCAAAATCTTCTAAATCTAGTTATCATTGGAATAGGAAGTGAGGTGAAATCTTCTGAACAGAAACACAGACAGCAAAAAAAAAAAAACATTACAGGGGTGTTACCCCTTCCCTATGCTATCCAAAAAGCTTAAAAATAGTTTTTTTTGGCTGAAGCTATACTTAAAAAATGTACCTTTTCCCACTTACAAACAAATTCAACTTAAGAACAAACCTACAGACCCTACCTTGTTTGTAACCCGGGGACCGCCTGTACAGTCCATTAAACATGGTTTCCTATAGGACACGTTCACATCTATGTTTTTAAGCTGCTGCATTTTTGGAAAGGCCAGGGACTTTTTTAAATGCTATACGGTGCTTTTTTGGTTCAATAGACTTCAATGGACATGCTGCGGAAATGCATGTCATGAGTTCTTTTTATGCATTTGCCATTTTTTTAATCTGCCTAATAAAAACATAAGCATAAAAATGCAAAAAGCATAAAAAAACGTGAAAAACGCATCAAAAATGTGTGTACTAAAACGTAAATCGCACTGCACAAAGCACTGCAAAAACAGATCAAAAGCAAACTGCACAGGTGTGAACCAGGCCTAATACAGGAGGTGTTTTACTGGCCAGATAACCAGCAGAAAACAAAGGGGAAAAAAAGCCTAAAAAAGAAAACTGCAGCTGCCACATCTATTGATTGGTATGCTGCCATATTATTATATATATATATTTCTTTTTCTTTTCAATGCTGCCAAATGCAATAAAGAAAACTACCCTAAGTGCACCACCCAAAAATACATCCTTTCCATTAAAAAAAAGATAGCTTTTTTTCAAGGGCATTTCACTAAAGCAGCTAAATTGACAGCTGTGAAATTTTGCAGACAAAATCACTCTGATAATTCCTACTCGACAAAACACAGGGGGGAATGCCTAGTGCATTACCCAAGGTTTAATAGGTGTTTGTGCCCACTGTGTGTTCTTTTGCAGTTTCTAGTTGGATTCCCCTGTCTGAGGAGGGCTGCACCGCTGAAGCTTTGGCTTTGAGACTGTACAGACCATGTGTCTATTCCTGACTGATCATTGGCCTTTTAAGCTCTGGAGAAATAGTTTGTTCTATTGCATTCTGTTAAGATTAGTTAAGGCGTTTTTTTTGTTTGAAAAAGGTTGATTTATTTATAGAGGAGTATTAATGCTCACCTATCCTGCCTCCTGTTCTTCCGATTTTCTTTTTCTTGTACAGCTATTGCTCTAGCAGAATCTTCCCATTCAGACTTCTTGAAGTCTTGGATATCTGCATCCCTTCCTGTGCCTTGGGGATCTATACACCGTTGTAGGGGTCGCTGGATGGCACAACATAGAATATTTCTGGGGACCAACCATCTAACTATTCTGGAAAAGTCAGGTGTAAAGATTTTTCTAAAGGCCATAGCTCTGCAAGAAGGCAAGGACCAAGAAAAATCAAAATCAATAGGATAGGTGAACAATAATGGTCATCTTTTGCAGGATGGTTTATTTGGACTTTTTTGTAGTAACAGGGTAGCTTTGCATTTTTCCAGTAAATCTGACCACATAAAAGAACAGTTTTTTGTAGGGCTATAGTGCTGGCCATACACAGAGCAAAGTTCTTTCCTGTAACCATGGGCTGCAGGAAAGAAATTTGCTTGGTTCCCCCATCAACACAGACAGCGTTGATGCAGGAATCTCTTCTCCTGGTGGGGCAAATGGGGGAAGCCATCCCCGCTGGGAGAAGACAATGATTATTGCTAGCGGCTATAGCAGACACTAGCAAAAATCACAAGAGAATCCACCAGGCTGGTTCTACCCAAGTTGATCGATCAATCAAATTGGTACATTCAGTCTGCCCATTGATGGTTCGAATGTTGGCTGGTTCCTGCCGAACTGGCCGAGATTTAAAAAATGTATAGCGGGCCTAAGAGTTAAAGTACAGCTAAAGGCAAAACTTTTTTCTTAATTTTGAGTAGAGTGGAGTTTGATTAGAATATCGGTCAGTTTTTTTCTTTGCTGTCTGTGCCTCCGTTAGGGAGTTTCATCCTCTCTGTTTGTTATATTTATCATTATCATTGAAGGTGAGAGTGACTCTGGGTTCACACTGCTGTGCGGAGCGGCTGACAGCAGGGGTCCAGTGCATCCCTGTTCTCTGCTTCAGTGATGAATCAGGCCCAAATGTTTGGCTGGATTCAGACCTGTAACGGATCAGAGGATGCACAGGACTCTTCTGCAGCCGTCCCGGAGCTGTGTTAACTGGCTCCATTGAGAGCCAGCCAAAGTCTCCTGACATGCAAAGTGGATGCGGAGAAACCTGCATCCAATTAGCACTAGTGTGAACCCAGCCTAAAGGAAAATCACAAATTGTAGGTTGTCCCCAGAAAAGTAATAGAGGGGAAATCTTCCAATGGGAACACTAGTTCTGGTGATCTGGGGGTCCCCAAGGGACTTCCCTGGTTTTCAGGGAAAAACTGACAGGGGTTATGGTAATTAAAGGTGTAAGTACTGTGCTCTATTTGTATAAGCGGAAAAGTGTAATGAGCACAGTAGCAAGTTCAAAGTGAAGTGCCAATTGCAACCATATTTTATCCATCTTTCACTATTGTGATTTCAGAAATGTGAGCTCTGTTTGATCGGTTACTATATTTTGTGGGTTACTAAATTAAACACAGCCAGCAAACTAGCAGATACATGGCCACTGTGAAGGAAAACCCTAACAAATATTTCAAATGGAATTTCTGGGCTTCTTCTGGATGAGGTTTATTAGAATTTCTGGGAAAACCAACCACTAAAGACAGATCCCCAACACAAGGGGCTCAAGGTACACTCCAGTGAAAGCTGAAAATGAAGCCTTCAAACACACACCTGTTAAATGTTTTAGGATTTGCTGTAAAGCTAGGGTCTATCTCACTAATTTTTGTCATCATTGTGGGAACCCCTTATGCCTTTTATTATGGAGGGATAATTATGGATTTTCAACCACCTCCACCCCGACTCCTTCCATCGTCTATGAAAGCTTTCCACAAGATGTTGGAACCTTTAAACAAACAGATTTGTTATAGGTTTCAGTCTTTCATCCAGGTACTGCATTCCACCCCACTCATTTTTGTAGTTAATCTGGAAACCCCTTCATCTGTTTTGTAATGTAGGCATAACTATGGGTTTGCCACCCCCCCCTTTTCTAATAAGACTTTCCACAAGATTTTGGAGTATATTTGTAGGACTGTGTGCCCAGTCAGCCAACAGAGCATTTATAAGTTCAGGTACTGATAATGGAAATGAAGACCCATCTCCACTCCTACTCTTAAGCTTCATACATACGTGCAGATTGTTGGCCAATCGAACATCCAACTTTTGTCCAAATTGGCTGTTGGTGGTTGTGTCTAGCGTACTGATGGTAGTCAAGTA
>BLSH010176472.1:1199357-1217783 GCA_018402905.1 Glandirana rugosa
CGAACCGTCCTCTCTAAGGACGTAGTTGCGACAGACACAACTACCCCCTTGGTTCGTTTAAAGAAAGGACGTCGGGTACCAATGTCCTTTCTTGAAACGAGGCACATACCGGTCGTGATCTCGGGATGTTTTTTGACAAGAAAATACACCAGTCTAAATGACCTTTTTACGTTTCGATGAGACAATGATGTTTTTTCAGGTTTATTTGGTAGGACGTTTTATACTGGTAATAACAAGTGATCACAACTCGCTTGGGCCTGACATTGCAAGCCCAGGCATGGCTTGAAAGCCCACAGGCACCGTGCCTGGGCCTGGGCCTGTAAAGTTTTTAGCAAGCCCAAGCCAGGCCCCAAGAACCCGAACGATTTTTGAAATGTCCGGGTCCGGGTCCGTGCCACGGACACCCGAAAGTTCGGTACGGACCCGAACGTTACAGTCCGGGTTCGCTCAACACTAGTGAACAATAATGGTCATATTTTGCAGGATGGTTTATTTGGACTTTTTTGTAGTAACAGAGTAGCTTTGCATTTTTCCAGTAAATCTGACCACATAAAAGAACAGTTTTTTGTAGGGCTCTAGTGCTGGCCATACACGGAGCAAAGTTCTTTCCTGTAACCATGGGCTGCAGGAAAGAAATTTGCTTGGTTCCCCCATCAACACAGACAGCGTTGATGCAGGAATCTCTCCTGCCAAGCAATTATCTTCTCCTGGTGGGGCAAATGGGGGGAAGCCATCCCCGCTGGGAGAAGACAGTGATTATCGCTAGCGGCTATAGCGGACACTAGCGAAAATCACAAGAGAATACACCAGGCTGGTTCTACCCAAGTTGATCGATCAATCAAATTGGTACATTCAGCCTGCCCATTGATGGTTGGAATGTTGGCTGGTTCCGCCGAACCGGCCGAGATTTAAAAAATGTATAGCGGACCTAAGAGTTAAAGTACAGCTAAAGGCAAAACTTTTTTCTTAATTTTGAGTAGAGTGGAGTTTGATTAGAATACCGGTCAGTTTTTTTCTTTGCTGTCTGTGCCTCCGTTAGGGAGTTTCATCCTCTCTGTTTGTTATATTTATCATTATCATTGAAGGTGAGAGTGAGGCTGGGTTCACACTGCTGTGCAGAGCGGCTGACAGCAGTGCATCCCTGTTCTCTGCTTCAGTGATGAATCAGGCCCAAATGTTTGGCTGGATTCAGACCTGTAACGGACCAGAGGATGCACAGGACTCTTCTGCAGTCGTTCCGGAGCTGTGTTAACTGGCTCCATTGAGAGCCAGCCATGGTCTCCTGACATGCAAATTGGATGTGGGGAAACCTGCATCCAATTAGCACTAGTGTGAACCCAGCCTAAAGGAAAATCACAAATTTTAGGTTGTCCCCAGAAAAGTAATAGAGGGGAAATCTTCCAATGGGGACACTAGTTCTGATGATCTGGGGGTCCCCAAGGGATTTCCCTAGTTTTCAGGGGAAAAACTGACAGGGGTTATAGTAATTAAAGGTGTAAGTACTGTGCTCTATTTGTATAAGTGAAAAAGTGTAATGAGCACAGTAGCAAGTTCAAAGTGAAGTGCCAATTGCAACCATATTTTATCCATCTTTCACTAGTGTGATTTCAGAAATGTGAGCTCTGTTTGATCGGTTACTATATTTTGTGGGTTACTAAATTAAACACAGCCAGCAAACTAGCAGATACATGGCCACTGTGAAGGAAAACCCTAACAAATATTTCAAATGGAATTTCTGGGCTTCTTCTGGATGAGGTTTATTGGAATTTCTGGGAAAACCAACCACTAAAGACAGATCCCCAACACAAGTGGCTCAAGGTACACTCCAGTGAAAGCTGAAAATGAAGCCTTCAAACACACACACACACACACCTGTTAAATGTTTTAGGATTTGCTGTCTAGCTAGGGTCTATCTCACTCATTTTTGTCATCATTGTGGGAACCCCTTATGCCTTTTATTATGGGGGGATAATTATGGATTTTCAACCACCTCCACCCCAACATCTTCCATTGTCTATGAAAGCTTTCCACAAGATGTTGGAACCTTTAAACAAACACATTTGTTATAGGTTTCAGTCTTTCATCCAGGTACTGCATTCCACCCCACTCATTTTTGTAGTTAATCTGGAAACCCCTTCATCTGTTTTGTAATGTAGGCATAACTATGGGTTTGTCACCCCCCCCTTTTCTAATAAGACTTTCCACAAGATTTTGGAGTATATTTGTAGGACTGTGTGCCCAGTCAGCCAACAGAGCATTTATAAGTTCAGGTACTGATAATGGAAATGAAGACCCATCTCCACTCCTACTCTTAAGCTTCATACACACGTGCAGATTGTTGGCCAACCGAACGTCCAACTTTTGTCCAAATTGGCTGTTGGCAGTTGTGTCTAGCGTACTGATGGTAGTCAAGTAAATGGCCAACAAAGCCGAACGTAGTAACGTGTTATGAGCATATAACGAGGAAGTTCAGGTGAATGTGATTTGTGAATTAGGAACACAGGTTACACGACTGAACACTTCCTGGATTCCGAGCATGTGTGTTTGCACTTCCAACTTTTTGTTGGCCAACTTCTGTACACACAAGCCAACAATTGGCCAGTGGCCAGCACCTTGTTGGCCAACAAAAGTTTTCTAGTCTAGTCATTCAACTTCTGTTGGACAACAATTGGAAATCGTCTGTAGAATCATGCATACACATTAGGGTTGTCCCGATACCACTTTTTTAAGACCGAGTACAAGTAGCGATACTTTTTTTCAAGTACTCGCCGATACCGATTACCGATACTTTTTTTTAATGTCATGTGACAGTGGTACTGATGTGCAGCACTGATGGGCAATGATAGGTGGTGCTGATGAGGCGTGGACTGTCAGTAGTTTTTAATTAAATTTTTTTTTCACTATTTTATTTTTGACAATTCATTTTTTTATTATTTTCTACAATTTATAGTTTTTTTGCAACGCTTTCTTTTTTTTTGGGAGTGGACAATGCCATTGTTTTTTTTATTTTATTTTTAAATTATTTTTACAATTTTACTTTTTTTGGGGTTTTTTTTTTTTATCACCCCTGTTGGGGGGGGGGGGGCTTTTGTGAGATGTCAGGGGTCTAAACAGACCCCCAACATCTCCCCTTTGAGACAGGGAGAAAGGGGCTGAGGATAGAGATTCCCCAGTCCCTTTCTCAGCTGCGCTGAAGATGAATGAAGAGGAGACAGCGGCTCCTCTCCATTCATAAACTGAGACATCGTAACACACAGTTTACAATGCTCAGTTATGAATGGACAGAGTCACTGACTCTGTTCATTCAGAAAAGGGAAGAGCTGGTAAATGACAGATTTACCGTCTCTTTTCTCCGCTCTCCATCCTGAACAATCCCAGGACAAAGGGAGAACAGAGGGGACCGGAGGGGAGGGAGGGGGACCGGAGGAGGACAGATCGGGACCGGAGGGGGGGACCTGGGGAGTACAGATCGGGACCGAAGTGGGGGGGGCGGAGGAGTACAGATCGGGACCGAAGGGGGGGGACCAGGGGAGTACAGATCGGGACCCAAGGGGGGGGACCAGGGAAGTACAAATCGGGACCAGAGGGGGGGGGGGACTGGAGGAGAACTCAGAGGTGGACACGGGAACCGGAGGAGGAGGGGGGAGCGGAGTAGCACAGAGGAGGACACAGCGGAGGATACATGGACACTCTCCCTGTGCAGCTTTCAATAAAGCAGCTGAGTGCAGCGGAGGGGAGATCACCGATTGTAATTTCCCCCACCGCTGCACCGATCATCCCTGAGTGTCCCTGTATCCTCCCCTCTGTGTCCTCCTCTGTGCTAAGCCCCCCTCCTCCGGTCATCCTAGTGTCCAAGTATCGGATGAGGCATCGGGAGCATTTGCACGAGTACAAGTACTCGTGCAAATGCTAGGTATCGGCACCGATACAGATACTAGTATCGGTATCGGGACAACCCTAATGCACATGATCGGATTTTCAGCCAACAGGCTGTTGGACGACCATTGTTGGCCTATGCATGCACACACACGCACACATACCTGTTAAAGGCTTCAGTCTTTCATTCAGCCATGAGTGTTGATTTTGAGTCTCACTCACTTTTGGCATTATTCTGAGAACCCTACATGTTTGTTTTCTCATGCGTGGATAACTATGGATTTGCCACTCCTCCCCTTCACTAAGAAGACTTTCCAAATAATTTTGGAATGTATCTGTAGGACTGCAAACAGAACATTTTATAAGGTCAGGTACTGATATTGTGCAAAAAGACCCAGCTTGTAGGCTCAATTTCATTCAAAAGTAGTTTACTAGAGTTGAAGCCAGGGCTTTGTTCAGGCAACCTAAAGTATATATGAACCCTCACCTTATAAAACAGTCCATTTAGTTTAAAATATAAATGAAAGGCAACCCTTTTTTGTATACATATAACACATTATAAATACCTTTTTTCCCCTTTTATATAAGTGATCATGTACTGTGCAGGGAGGCATGCAAGTACAAGTCTGATCATTAGAAGAGAGCGGGAGAGCTGAGATCCCAGCACAGCTAGAAAACTGGCCACACTGTGCTCTCCTGCCTAGTGGTCAGGGACTGTCAGCAACAACAGGGATTTCACACAAAGGAAGTAATAAAAAGAGAACAGGGTACTTTTTTCCTACATATACATGGAACATGTCTTTATGGACCTGGCTTTGTAACCAGCACAGTCATGCTGAAACAAGGTAGGAAAAGCACAATTATCAAAAATGTGTTTGTATGCTGGAGAATCACCAATACTCTTCGTCAGGGCTGCTGTCCGAAATCATGGACCCCATACAGCCTACCTGACAGGGCCCATACCCCCCGGGGCGAAATTGACTTAAGACATAGATTTATTAGTCACTTTCTCTGCAACCTCAACTGCACAGATGAATGAATAGGAAGCTTTCTGAGCCTTCCTGCTCATCCACATGCTAAATCATAGTAAGTACAGTTTACTATGCTTCAGCGATGAATGGACACATGAGTGATTGGTACCGATCACTCACTGTTTTCATTCAGGAAAGGAAGGGATCAGAAAATGACATATTTACTGGCCTGTTCCCCGCTCTCCATCCTGAAACATTCATCTGTGTGCCTGCAGCAGCTGCTGGCAGGAGAGCAGGGAGGGTGGCAGCAATGCGAGGGAAAGGGACACACGGGGGGGGGGTCTGGACAGCAGATGGAAGCGGTGCATGTACTATAACCAATCCCCCTACAGTGCAGCTGGAGGGAGAAAGGGGAGGAGAAGCTGGCAGCGCTGCAGGGGGAGGCAGAAGAGGATTGGTGTCTACAATAAGACAGTACAGCAAACCCTCCTGCTCAGCAGGTGCCTGGGAACCCATTTTGAATTGATGGGGCCCAGTAAAGGAAAGCTGGCTGTACTGCCTTATCAGAGGCCCTGCTTTTCACTATCAACACCTGAACTCAAAAATCTGGAGGGACATCCACATGTTCAAACCATATATATTGTCAACATCCTCCGTACAGCTGTACAAAGAACACTAAGCTAATGACATTTATTTTGCCACCCAAAAGTCACTACCACCCACGCCCCCTCACCCCCACATATATTCATGCACATTAGTGCCAGCTTGCATGGAAATGAAATAAGCTCCCAATACATGTCTGGATTGTTGAAAAAAGCTAATACACCCAAGAAATGATAGAGAATGTTGATGGAGTCTCTACATTTTGCATAGGCTAGTTATTTTTTAAAGTAGAAAGGTTTTCATAGAAGGTGTACACCATCACTACATTAGCATATAAAGAGAGGTGTTATAGTGCATGTCTATCACATAAAATATCATAAACCCCCCACTTGCTACACCTCCATAGCTTGGGGGGGAGAGTGAGCCTAGATTTATTCACAAACAAGGTGCACAGTGGAAATTACATCTTTGCATTAATTTGGCCTCAATTAACACGTACCCCTGAGGCAGCACTGCAGGTTTCAACATTTAACACCACATTATAATACCATTAGCAATTACAATGTTGCATGTAAGCTTTAAGTTAATATTTTATTTCAATTATTACACAATACATTAGGAACACCTTCCCCACTTCTGTTTCATACTGTTAAACTTATATTGTATTAGAAATGAGATTGAAAAAAAATGCTCTTGAGCTACAGAATCCATTACTATATTAATGAAATGTTCACATTTTATGAAACATTACAGCTTCAGTTTTTGCAATTTCTCATGTAGCTGTAAAGCTAAAGAATAGAATTCTATAATCCATACAGTACATGTTATTAACAAATGAAATCACTGGCGGCATTTCATTACAGCAACTACTTAAAGAAGGAATATTTGTGCGAATGACAAGAGTATTTAATAAGTCAAAGTAAATGCTATTGTAAGGAAAAGAAGGTAAAGCAAATATATAATAAGTTAATGTCTATTTAATCCATGTGGATTGTTCTTTGGAGAATTAAGAGAGAAAGAACAACCTGCTTCATGCACAGAGGCTGCGACCTGCAGGCACATTTTCAACCTTTCCCCAGTGTTTTACGTTTGGAGCCCTTGTAGTATACTTATCAATGGGTATGAATTAAAGTTTACCCAAGTGGAAAATCTCAGGTTTACTTAAAGTGTTACTAAACCCACAACAGTAAAATCTGTCTGTATGTGCAGAATAGCATGCTTGCTATACTCACTATGTAACTTAAGGGGTAAATCCTCTGTATTGTATAAAAAGGATGTTTGATCTTGTATGGCCAGATACTCCCTGCTTGCCATGTCTACTATATTAGACTTTGCTATATTATACTACATGCAAGCAGTGTGGAAACATTGCACATGCTCTGTTCGAGCTTCCTGTTTCACATGGACACAGACTGCAGTGGTTTTCTAGAGGCAGTGATTGTTTATTTGTGAACTGAGCATGTCATTGGCAAAGCAACAATCAGCTCTGGCCAGATTGCAAATGAAGTTACATCATCAGAGAGTGAAATCTCCTCCTATATGAACACGGTGGAAGCCCTGGCTCCTTGCAGTTTATCACCTGACTGTAATATACAGATGAAAAAAAAGGTACACAGCAGCAGTATTTTGATATAAAAAGAAGATTTAGAAGCTGTGTGCACTGTGGGGGGGATGAATTGTTTTTATATTGCTGGATTTAGTAACACTTTAAGGCTCGGTTCACACCTAGGCGATTCGGCTAGGCGATTTGAAAGTGATTTGAAAGCGATTTGCAAGAGACTTCAGAGCTACTTTGGGCATTACAATGCGACCTGAAATGACCTCCATGCCAGGCGACTTTGCCTGTGGCCAATCAGAGAAGAGAGGGAGGGGGAGTTGCCTTGAAAAATTATTTTCTTTTTCCTGTAAAGTCGCTTCAAAGTCGCTTCTTCATAGACAGTGATCCGACTTGAAAGGGACTTCCATTGACTTCTATGGGCTCAAATCGCCTAGAAGTTGCTTTGAAATAGTACAGGAACCTTTTTTGAAATCGCCTTGGAGTCAGAGCGACTCGAGTAGCACATATTTACAAGGCTCCATTAATTCCAATGGGATTTCTGATGTCAGGCGATTTGAAGCGAATTGGGGCGACACAAGTCGGATCGCAAATCGCCTAGGTGTGAACCAGCCCTTAGGCTACTGAAGCAAAAATTGCTTTACTTAAAAAACTTATTTTTAGTCTTTATTTAGATTTTTTTTTGTGGAGTGTCTTTAAGGTAGTTTAGTTTGATTTAATGTTCTTTGTATTGTATTTGTGATGTATTTTTTGTTTATTTGATTTTTCTGTTAAATATTTGCAAAAACACATATTTTTACAGCTTCTGTGGCTCCAGGTCCCACAGCACTGCTTCCCCCAAATTCCAAGTATTGGGGTATGCACAGTGGGGTTGATTTACTAAAACTGGAGAGTGCAAAATCTGGTGCAGCTCTGCATAGAAACCAGTCAGCTTCAAGGTTTTATTGTCAAAGCTTGATTGAACAAACTGAAGATAGGAGCTGATTGGCTACTATGAAGAGCTGCACCAGATTTTGTAGTTCTCCAGTTTTAGTAAATCAACCCCCATGTGCCTTTTGCAGTGTAGGCTCTGGCATCTGGGAATCACTCACTTGGAGACGGGAGGAGCGGAAAAATGGGAAGTTACCAGGACAATATGTACGCTATATTACCAAAAGTATTGGGACGCCTGCCTTTGCATGCGCATGAACTTTAATGGCACTCCAGTCTTAGTCCGTAGGGTTCAATATTGAGTTGGCCCACCCTTTGCAGCTATAACAGCTTCAACTTTTCTGGGAAGGCTGTCCACAAGGTTTAGGAGTGTGTCTGTGGGAATGTTTGACCGTTCTTCCAGAAGCGCATTTGTGAGGTCAGGCGTTGATGTTGGACGAGAAGGCCTGGCTCACAGTCTCTGCTCTTATTCATCCCAAAGGTGTTTTATTTGGTTTAGATCAGGACTGTGCAGGCCAGGTGAATTGTTCCACCCAAAACTCCCTCATCCATGTCTTTATGGACCTTGCTTTGTGCACTGGTGCCCAGTCATGTTGGAACAAGAAGGGGCCATCCCCAAACTGTTCCCTCAAAGTTGGGAGCATGAAATTGTCCAAAATGTCTTGGTATGCTGATGCCTTAAGAGTTCCCTTCACTTGAGCTTATTCTTCATATAAGAAGACATCCAATAGAGTTAGCTATGCTTCATCAATTACTATGCTTCATTATTTTATATGGACTATGTTATGGACTTTTGATTAGTATTTCGCCTGTGTATATTTTTACCAATTTCATACTTTGAATCACTAATTTTTTTCACTTTGCTGATTTAGCACAACACTTTTTTTTAAAAGAAGATAGAAGACCCTTCAGAAGAAAGAAGGTCCCGCAAAAGAGCAGAAGAAAGAAGAGCCGGAGAGGGGAGAAGATGCTGAAGCTGATTTAATAAACTATTTTAAAAAGCTGTGTAGTGTGTTTTTTTTTACACTTTTTTAGGTAAATGGGTAGGGGTACGATGACCCCATACTCATTCACATAGGGTGGGGGGCCGGGATCTTAATGGGGGCTTCCAGATTCCGATAAGCCCCCACCCGCAGAGCCCGACAACCAATGGCCAGGGTTGTCAGGAAGAGGCCCTTGTCCTCATCAACATGGGGACAAGGTGTTTTGGGGTGGGAGGCCCAGGGCCCCCCCTGCCCCTAAGCACCCACCCCCCCATATTGAGGGCATGCGGCCTGGTATGGTCCAGGAGGGGAGGCGCTTGCTCGTCCCCACCCCCTTTCCTAGCCTGCCAGGCTGCGTGCTCAGATAAGGGTTTGGTATGGATTTTGGGGGACCCTACACATTTTTTTTGGTGTGGGGGTTCCCCTTAAAATCCATACCAGACCAAAGGGTCTGGTACCTTTTGGGGGGGAACCCCACGCAATTTTGTTTTTCATTTTCCCCTTCAAGATCCTCAGCACACAAGCTATATTTTTGGGATGGGTGGAAAACAATACGACCGTCACCCCCCCCCCCCAGAAGCCCCAACCCACTGCCCCTGGGTTTGGTCGCTTAGTCGTGATAAAGTGCTGCCTCCGCATGCAGCAGCTTCACCCTGTGTCTCTTCCTCCTCGGCTTCCCCTGCGTCTCCTCCTCCTCCCCGGTGGCCAGTAGGATCGCTACTCCTCTTGGCCAATTGGGTTTCAGGACCTGCTTCCTGATTGGACAGAAGGAGAATCAGGAAGACAATAGCAAATATTGATTCAATATTGTCACACAACTGGGTGGGCTCAGGGTGTAGTACTCTGCGCCCCAAGCCCACTCATTTTTGAAGCCAATTAGAGCCTCAGGCTCTAATCATGTGCTTCTAAAAAAACAAAAAACCCCATTGGAATCCATGCGTCCGGTGCATATAGATTAGGGGCCAGGTGCATGGATTAGGGGGGCAGTGTCCCTGCGCCCTGTATGGACGGGCTGCCACTGATTGGTAATCTGGTATGTTTTACATTTTTGGTTTTGGGTTTCTTACCACTTTAATTTCACCTTGTTTTCATCTCCTATGCATTTGGCCAAAATGGTAACATTTTGCTAACATCTTTTGCTTTTCATCCAAATATTTAAAAAAATAAAGCTCTCAATTTTGCTCATCCATTATATTAAATTTAGCCAGATTCTATTCCCTTCTGACTGGTTGCGATGTGCTACTGTACTTTGCACTACCTTTATGAATAAGCCCTTTGCTTGTGTGGAAGTGACAGATCACACCTAACAAGCAAAGGGATGAGGAATGGATATGTGATTGTTGCTCTAGGCTGAGCAGGTAAGTGAGAATTGGGAACACAGCTATAGGTAGTTATAGCAGACATTCCAAATGCTGCTTTTTGCTTATTCTTTGCTCCATTTTTGTGTTATTTCTCTGTAGTATAATAGATTCTCACATAACAGAGTCTCCACAACTTCAGAGCTGTGAGCAGACATCGTCTGCATTACTCCAGATGCAGAACACAGCCCTTGTACTCCAGTCACTGGGAGTAAATGAAGACGTACAGTACACAGTGACTGTAAATATCAAGACATGAGCTGAGCAGCCGCCATACCTACGACGTTATAAAGTAAAGAGGGAGAAGGACGGAACAGATGCTGCTTGTGGATGGATCCCACCTGTTTTCCGATACAATGTAATTAAACGTAAAAAGCATTCTCTGAGCACCGAGATTTATGCCTCCTAACTAAAACATAAGGAGATTATGTAGGAAAATTCTATGTATAAACATAACACAGATGAAAACTACAGAGTGATTTTGGAACAGCTTTATAGAAAGGGAGCAAATGACATCCGACTCTTTACTAGCGCAGATTCGATTAGAGAACACTCTCCATTGGCTGCTCCAGCCAATTTTCCTTTGTACCAACGTTTTACACATTATTGGGCTGTTTAGTGTATGTGGTCCTATTATGGATGAAAAGCACGTTAACAAAAACGTGTTCCAGTTTCCAGATTTCATTTCTGCAGTTCAGGGTTTAAAAAGTAAAAAAGTGAAGAATTGGATTGGTGGTTAAGGACCAAACATTTTTCTTTTGAGCATGCATTTTCGACATACGCCTCACTGTATTTTACAATATTGAAATGTTAAACATTACCATTCTCTGTCCTATCAATAATGCTCAGACCCACGTGGTCCACCCAAATTGACATCCCCTCATCAGGGCCGGATTAAGAGCACCATGGGCCTGGTGCTGAGGATTTTGGTGGGCCCGCGATTTACATGTCAATCATGTGTACACACACAGAGCAGGGCATGGCAGCATCAGCGACTCACTGGGCTGGGCCTATCTTAAAGTAGGGGCCTGGAGCTACAGCTCCAATAGCCCCCTGCCCCTCACCCACTGTAAAGGGCGCCATGGGTATACTCCCTGGGGATGGGGGGGTGAAAACACATCAGGGCTGTGAGCTTTGCTTCACAGCTCTGCCAGAAATTATATTCATCAGGTGCAATGCCCACTAAACGCTACCCATTTAAGTGAATGGGGTCACTCTGCAAGCATGACCCCATGACTGCATGCAATGCATACGGTGGTGGTGGTGCACTAGATCAGGATTTAAGGGATTAAAGCAGGCGTTATTGTTGAATGCTCTCTGCACTCTGATACAAACATGGATTGCTCTTCAGTGAGCGCCTCAAGTTGGAACGAGCCATAAGGGAGCAGGGTGGGTTGATTGATGCTGGTCATCATTCAATCCATAAGATTGTGCACATCTTGTAGTGAAAAATAAGTACTTTGGGAGACAGCTCCAGATAGAAGGTGAGTGTTGCAGCTTGAGCTATCACTTTTATTTTTCTTACCTGGGGGCCCATATATGTAAGAAAAAAAAAAAAACACTCAGAGTTGGGCTTTAAAGTATCTCTAAAGTCAAACCATTGTTTTTTTGTTTAACATAGAGTGGTGTCAGATTTTTATTGCTAGCTGCATCCCTGATAGGGAGGTGCACTCTGGTGATCATTGACAGAATGTGAAGAAAGTCCAAAGCTGACACAAGATCAAAAAGAGGGGAACTATAGCAATGGGGACAATTGTTCCTGTGAAATTCCCTAAGAGGGGATCGTTTTCCTTAACTTTGATGAGATTTCTTCTTAGTTCCTCTTGTGTTTACAGTGGGACATTTTTTCTCAAAGAATAGGTGCTGGAACTCCCCCTTCTGAGTCACTTCTTGTCTCGGGCCCCCATCCACCTCAGAGCACTGTCCTTTAGTTCCACCTCCTATCCACCTCCTAGCACCACCTCATTTAGAGAATACAGAGCCAAGTATTATTTTGTCATGCTAAGTAATTTGTATAAAATGTGTTAATGATAAGAAGAAATGTAGTAAAATAGACCTCCCCTCCCAGTCAGCAGCAATACCCCCCCCCCCAGCAACAAAAGATTTCCCCAGCAACAATAGACCCCCAGCAAAAATGGACCCCAGCAACAAAAGACCCCTGACTTCAACAACAGATCCCCCAGAAGCCATCATCAATCGACTCTCCAGCAGCCAGGAACAGTAGATCCTTCACTCAACAGTAGATCCCTTACAGCAACTATTGACCCACCCATCAACATAATCCCCCCAGAAACAATAGACCACCGCGCAAAAATAGATCCTCTCCAGCAACAATAGATTCCCAGCAGCCAGAATCAATAGACCTTCCAGCACACCCCGACACTCCTTGCCATTACATAAATTCAGTGCGTTCCCCCTCTATCCTGCTGAAAAAAAGCCCTGTATTTACAGGACTAAAAGGGAAATCTTCCCACATTGGGCATTATTTAAGCTAGTGTGTAACAATATACAAATGCATAACGTGTAGCAGCCAATCAGACATGTTTTCTCATTGGTTGCGCTGAATTACTGCAGTTGGCACAGCCATATTGCACTTTGTAGCACCTCGCTGTATAAGCCTGTATTTATTTCTGTAAAATTGCATGGTCATTTATTCAAAAAGCAGTGGAAACAAAGATTTTATGGTGGTTTTACATTGTTGTGAAAAATTGTTTTAATTTAGTAAAGGCACCATGCCAAAATCTGTTAAACAGCTCTTTCTTCTCTGTACTAAATAGTTTATTGATCTAGTTGAAATATTTTTGCAGTTACTGTTTATTTGAATGTCCTAAAAGAGTGTTAAGTTCTTATTAGAATTCCCGGGTCACACCATGGTAAAGATCCCACACTCCCACTTTGCAGTAAGGTCAATGAAGATTAACATCCCATAAAATAGAATAACACCGTGTAACTACTTTGTCCATTTGGCACATATATTTCCAGCTGTATGAACACGCAGATGATGACAGTGGCTCAAAGTAGTTTTATAATACAGCATTGTACGGTATGTAGAGTAGGCAGTGGGTTATTAATGTTGTAGGCTTTGGCCTCTTTTATCTAGAGCATGGACTGTGATGACTATTATACATTGGATATTGAAATTAAAAGCACTAAATCAGTTGTTAAAGTGGACCTGTCATATTATCCACCAAACCGTATAAACCAGGGATAAGCAATCTCAGAACTCCAGCTATGGTGAAACTACAAAACCCATCATCCCTCTGCCTCTGAGAGTCAAGCCTGGGTCTTGCAATTTCTAATGGGACTTGTGGTTTCATAATAGCTGGAATACCAAGGTTGCCTAACTGGCATAAACTAATTTTTTTATAAGGCATAGTCAGGTACCATGGGGTGCCTGCAAGTGTTTGGCTTGTCTTTAAAAGATACTATTTGTGTTTGGACTGTATACAGGGTCTTATCTTCTCTCAAGTCAAGATTAAGCACTATGCTCTCCTGGCACTAATCATCATGACCATTAGAGTTTTCAGCAATTTAAAGTTGGGTATCATTGGTGGAGGTTTAGTTTCATCAGTGGTAGACCATAAACTTGCTGAGATCTACCAGCACTGTACTGCAGGGGCTTTTATGATTAAATAACAGCTGGATTGTTTAGGTAGTCCTCATCAAACTACTTAGAGGACACAGCAATGTTCGACATGTTACATAGTTGGTAAGATTATATAAAAACACAAATCCATCCATGTTTCAAACCCTAACCTGGTTTTGGGTCATATCCGTGGCATATAACCCTACCTCTGATTACCACCATACAACCAATGGGGCTTCAGTGGGTGATAACATCACAGTGTTCCTCAAAAATAGTTCAGTATTTTGAAAGGACTCCTGTTACTATGGTTATGTGAACCTATATATCTGTTATGCTGGCCTTGATTTCACAGTAGGAGATGATCAAGCATGAAACACATATAAAATAAGTACGGATAATATGACATTCCACTAAAAAATGTATATAATGTACAGTATAACAACATAGCCATCTTAGAACCTGCTTCTGTGCAAAACGTAAAGTGGCTGTAATGTCAGATTTACAAATAACTGGCATCCCCTCTGTTGTATGAAGATATAAAGTACTGTGTGCCAGTTTCTAAAATTATAATCCTAAATACCCTGTTGCACAGCTCTGCTGTGCGATCATGTGACCTCCCTCTGCTCTCCTTCCTTGATCTAAGGAGAGCAGCAGGAGGGGCTGAGATTCTCCACTGACGTCAGTTGGCCAGCAGAGGGAGATCACCTGACCACCAAGCGGAGTTGTAAAAGAAAGTATTTAGGATTTTAATTTGAGAAAAACTGACACACAGTACTGTATATCTTCATACAAATAGAGGGGATGAAAGGTATTTGTAAATCTTACTTTACAGTCACATGGAATAGTGGCAGGAGGAGAGGGAAAGGGCAGGGAGTAGATTGTCTTTCACACACAGAAATGACAAGCAGGGAGAGAAGGAGGGGGAGAGACTCTGACCATGGATCAGCAGCCATAATTACCGTGCTCAATACACCTAGGGGGACACAGGAACAGGCAGGATCAACCAGGTATTTTACAACACAGAATTGGACAAATTACACTGCACAAACACTGTGGTAGCGATCATGCTTTAAAGGAACAGAAGCTTTTTTTTTCTTTTTAGGGTTACATCCGCTTTAGGGCTGAATTCCAGAAAACCAGGATGCACCCACACTGCAAGGGTTAAATGCTTTTTTAGGTCTAGGGGGCATTGAAAAGCGTATTTACTTACCCAATCCTCTGCCTCTTTGTGCTGATAGATCCATCCCTGCACCAGCTTCCCCTCCATGCTCTGGTGGTCTAAAGTTCTGATGTCATTGCAGACCATTGTAGGTCCATAGCTCTACACTCGCCATGCTGGCGAGGGCAACTCTACCCCTGGAGCATGGAGAAACTCCATCTGCCAGGACAGTGAAGGATTGGGTAAACTAAACAAGCAATTGAGAGTTGTCAGGTTTCCCAGAGTTGGTATTTTCGTTCAAAGACCTTTATTGAAATTTTACTAGAGTTGGTATTTAAAGCAGTAGGAAAGTCTCTTTAATCCCCCCCCCCCCACAGGTTAATGTCATAATGTGCTAGCATCCACTGCATATTAGCACATTATGACAGCCCTACCAGTAAAAAGGATCCCTCCCATGGTGCTCTGTCACCACTGACAGGGCTTCCATCTTCATTTAGCCTTCTTTCCACGCTCCAGTGATTTGATTGGCCAGGCGGATATGATGTCACTATCGTGCTTGCACACAAGAATCAAAGTTGCGGCACATCGCTCTGAATGGACAGCACGCTTGAGTGTGCCATCCATTCAGAGCACAGTGTGCATGTGCCGGTGACATCACCGGTCATGACAAATGTGAATAACTCCTAAATGTGTACATTTAGGAGATATTTACTGTACCTACAGGTAAGTCTTAATATGGGCTTACCTGTAGGTACAAGTGTAAAACCAGGCTTTAGTACTGCTTCAAAGCTGAAGTTTAATCTTATATATTTTATTCCCAGTTACCTCCTCCCCCTCATTAATATATGATATAAGTACATAAAATCTTTCCATTTTTATTGAATAACTTAATTTAGAGCAGTCACATCATGACTAGGTCTCTTTGTTTGCTTCTCTATGTAGTTTGGGCACATTATGACTGGTGAGAGGGGCCTGCTTGGGAGGAAAGGGCTAGATGATCCTAGACATCCTCAGGCAAGGAAATGATCTGGGTTCTCTGACTTACTACAGATTCTGTTGCACACTGTGAGAAGCTCCGCGTGCGGAGCCTGTATAATTGCACATGATTGGGTTTTGGAAGTGAACACAGCTTGACTCCACTGGCTTAGCGGAAAAGTGTACCCCTATCTTTATCTAACCCCTATGTGAAGATCCAGCTCTTTGCCCTTTCTCTACAATACAATGTATATAACAATTCATAGAAGACAAGCAGAGAGTAAAATAAACAAGTATAACCCTCTCTTTGAATTGCTCCATCCCAGCAGGCCTATTTTATAGTCAGTAACTCCAGAGCACCAAAACTAATTAATGTAATCATTTTTGTTGGTGACTTTTAGAAGGGTTCTAAAACTTGTTTAAAACTGACTTGACCTCGGCGTTCTATGGACGCCTTCATTTTCTCAGTTTTATTGTTAACTTACAAAGCATTTTATTAGGTTTAGTAATTATAGTTCATAATTACATTATGTTAAATAAAAATGCACATTTAGAGGTCTAGTTTGCTAGTTCGCTGCACAGCGCAGAGAAAAAGTATTTTTCTTCCTTTTCACATTAAAATATATACTGCTCAGAAATGATACCCTCCCTCGGGGAAAAACACAGAAAAGCAGCCAATTAACCAGGCATACTTTCTGCAAATGCATGTTGTTATCAAACATTTGAAACAGAAAGGAAGGAATTTTTCAAATGAAAATGCATTAGCACAAATTATTTGGGATTTTACTTAAAATGTGTAATGTTCAAAGTTGTAATTGAGCATTAGAATGGGAGAATTTTGTGTGAATTTTACTGGATATGCACACACAAAAATGCATTAGTAGTTAGGCACTAATCCTCTGAATTAAATCATTCATTTCTTCATATTTTAGTGCGGTTCTATTTGTTAAAATATTGCTAGCAGTGTTCGAAGCATGGATTTTCTTGAAAATGCATGCAACGTAGAAACGAATTACGCTATCGTTAAATTTGCCAAATTTCACTGAGACCACAAATTGCTTGTGGTCTCCCTGAAGCTGATCTTCCCCCTATTAGTAACTTACTAAACCTTGTTCTGCACAGTGTCTCTGTGTGGAGGTGGCCATCTGGTAGAGGCAAGTTTTTTCTTCCTTGTGTCAGAGCCTCCAGCAAAGAAAACAGTGAGCCGCACAACATCATTAAATCTCATTCTGTAATGAGGGGAAGGGAGGGAGACAGCACGACCATGCTGGTGTAGTACGTTCCAAGAAGGTTTAATTACAAAGACAAGTTAAAAATGGATACTCACAAAAAAAAGGCATCACATATACATATGGAAGTCCACGGGAGAGTGTAAGCCTGTGGAGGAGGCACAGTCCTAAAAGGGTGCGGCTGGATGTATGGATGATGAGCTAGAGGAAGAGGAAGGTCCCTCGAAATGCATCCTGTGACTCTGGACTTTAGGTGGACATCACCATCCTCCATCCCTTTTGACACCGGGAACAAGGAAGCCGCAGCACTACACATGCTTACTGGACTGTCAGAGCCATTTCCCCATTAACAGCCAAAGGCACAGAGATCCGGACTTTGTGCCTGTAGCAGCTCATCATCCATACATCCAGCTGCACACTTTTAGGGCTGTGCCTTCTCCTTAGGCTTACACTCTCCAGTGGACTTCCATATAAATATATATATATATATATATATATATATATATATATATACATATATATATACATATATATATATTTGTGTGTGCATGGCTTTTATACTTTTGTGATTATCCATTTTTAACTTTTCTTTGTAATTAAACCTTCTTGGAACTTACTACACCAGAGTAGTGGTCGCGCATTCTCCCTCCCTTCCCCTCTCTTAGTTACACAGATGGAGTCCCACCTCCATTTTGACAGCAGCACCCTTAAGTCGTCAGTTCCTTTTGTTTAGCTAGAAGAGCTACCCACTCATGAAGCCCCCCCCCCCCACTACCAATTTTGGTGTGTTCTGTCTTTATTCATTTTATGGTTTATTTTTTAATGGCATCATTCACATTTCTCATGAGTGGTTGAACGATGGTAGCCTAGCACCATTCCTGGCATTGGGGAATAAGATTAAATCTCATTCTAATTCTCCTGTGTCTAGCAGTCAGAAGCAGCAGTGCCTTTGATTTCACACTTCAGATATACTACTATTAGGCTGTAGATACAGCAGTCACTAGACACACTCACATACCAGAAAGTGCACTGCTATTTTTAAGGAGTAATTCATGACAAAAACTACATTTTCAGGGTACTGCTTAGGCAAATTTCTCTTCCCTACAACATAAAAAAATCTTAATTTTTTGAGTTCAAGTACACGTTAAAGTTGAACAGCAGGAATTATTTGCATTGCATACTTACAGTACCTTGGTAAAGC
>BLSH010176472.1:1221878-1237002 GCA_018402905.1 Glandirana rugosa
TGTATCCGTCATCATTGTACGAGACGGAGCCCTAAGGAAGAATGTGGGACGTTTGACGGTCTATTCGTGACTTTTGACGTACCACCTTCCCCGGTGGGTACCCGTCTCGGGACCTACCGGACACGTAATTCTGACGGGACGCGGTCTCCTCTTTCGGTCGGTCTCCCTTTCTACTCCGTAATGTGAGGGTTCTACTGTAATATAGGCGGTAGCCGAATCCCATCGCCTCGTAAAAGCGCTCATGGCTATGAGTGCTTTTACGGATCATAGGCTATGGCCATAGTCACGTAGGGATTAACATTGGGGAGTATCGGTACTCGCGAAAATGCTCCGCTACCCTAAGCCGATGGCGGATATAATGTCATCTTGGGAGTGTAATGCCTCATCTTTCCCTCTGGCTGGCTTTCTCCTCTGGCGCAGGGCAGTCTTAATGCACAGGCCATCCAGGGCTCTGCCCATGGGTGGCCCCTTCCACCATGCAGTTTTCAGTGCTTATCTGGCAGTTTGCAGGGTGTAAGAAGGAATCCCGAGGCAGAGCATGTTACTACTGCCTATGTGGGCGGGATCTGTAATTCTCTGAACACAGGGCATGGAGAGGGGAGCCGGCGGGGATCAAAGCAGAAGACATCCCTCATGCACAGCAGGGGTAAGATAATGCCTGGATCTAAGAGGGAACTGGGGAGTGCTGGGCTCCCCCCTTCTAAGCCCTCCACCGCCCCTGACACTTGCTGGCAGTCTCTCATCCCCGCATAGTACACATCTTGAGCACAGCAGCACTAAGAGCTACTCCTCCCCATCTCATTCCCTTACAGCTACAATGTGCACAGTATATAGCTAGCTACTACAACTAATTGCCGTTCCTACCATGAAATGTCACAGGTCGGAACTGCAACCAGTAGCTAGCTATACACTGTGCAGGCAATGGGATTTCAGCTCCAGTGCGTGCTGTGTGGGGAGCAGGAGCTCTGCCTGTGTTCAGGCTGTGTACAGTGCAGGGGTGGGAGACAGAGCTCTGCCTAATGCACTGCCTGCAATGACCCCTGTACTGTGCCCTCCTAACCCCCCTGTACTGTGCCCCTTAACTGCCTTACTGTGCCCTCGTAACCCCCTGTACTGTGCCCTCCTAACCCTCTGTACTTTGCCCTCCTGCCCACCCTGTACTGAACCCTCCTAACCCCCTGTGCTGTGCCCTCCCTGTGCTGTGTCCTACTGCCCGTCCTGTGTTGCTTCCTCCTTCCCTCCCCCACATGTCACCTCTGCCCTCATGTCTCCCAATGACCCTCCCATCCTCTTCCCCCCCAGTGATCACAGCCTTTCCATCCCAACTCTACCACCCCACAATCCCTATTTCACCACACCTTCAACTCCCCTGCCCTCTCTTACCCCTTTACTTCCTCCCTCCCACGCTGCCATCACCCTAGCCTCACCCAACTCCCTAACAACCCCTCCCCACCTCCCAAACCACCCCTCTACCAATTACCAATACCTATTGCCTAAGAAGAGTTTCCTAGGCAATAGGTATTGGTAATTGGTATCTGTGAGTACTTGAAAAAAGTATCGGTACTCATTAAAAAATGGTATCGGTGCATTCCTAGTTACAATAAACGGTGGTTTGAGCATAAGTGGACACACAGAATGTAGGTTCAGACTCAGTGTGCTAGAAACTATAATCACTATGCCAAGGTAACTTAGAACAGAGTTCTGTACCACTAGACTTGGATTAATTCATGATTCAACAAAGTCAGCAATAAACAGTGCATATAAGCATTAACTGCGGACTGAGTAATAATATTATAAGTAGTCTAGAGTGCACTCTAGGAGAATGGCTAGGATATGGTGCAATGTCCCCTGAGAGGTACCTCTTTGCATAAGCAATAGGTAAAGGTCTCTGTGCATCAGCTGTAAAGGGACAGTGTTTAGTCCTAACTCTCCAGCTGGCAAACATCGGGGTCCAGTTGTACCATTGGTGCACATGGGAATAGTCCCAATCAAGCCTACAGGCAGCAATAAGGCTGCTAGATTGTTGTACTGGCTTACCAGTCCCAGCGATCATGCAGTTCCCCATCTGGTCACACACATCAATTAGTTCACTCTGTGCTCTGCAACCAGGTGACTGCCTGTCAGCACCTTCAAACTCAGCACTCCAAATCCCACTCAAGCCACATTTATGCAGCAGTGGAGCTGCACAGTGGACAGCGATGTGAACTCTCAGGTCTCCCTCATGGCAAGAGGAAGCTGTGTCCTGAACAGCCTGAGAAAATGCAGTCCTTTCCCCCACTCCTGGAAATCTCACTCTAGGGAATGTGGTCCAAAAGCTCTTGATTACACAGTAGAGTCTCTGCTCTAGACTACAGTTCTCACAGTGCAGTGCTGTCTGACTCCGTTTATTGAGAGCTTCCTGATATAGATGTTAACCACTTCAGCACTGCAAGACAGCAGCTACAGAGTGCAGCTGCAGCCAATGATTCTCTCACTTTCATTCTTAGTCAAGCACCTGGTTACATATGTTTGCAGAATAGCCATTTTCAGTAGTACTCAACAAAATGTGTTAATTTTCCAGTGCTAATTCTAAAGTATTATAAAGTTGCATGTACTCACCTTCCTTTAGCTCCCTGCTGCTTCTTTCAGTCACCAGGGAGAAGAGTAAGATGCATAAGCTCTTAGTTGTTACTTTGAGCTTACACAGGACAAAATAACTCTCTTACCATCCCATGGGACAATGCTGAGTTCCCAATAACTGAGAACCAACACTATCACATGGGATATAGGACAGTGAGTGACATGGGTACTCACTCCAGGCGGTCAAGTAGAGAATGGGGGGGGGGGGGTTAAAGGAAGGGTGAGTATTGTAAAAGAGCAACAGTTAAGTGGAACTGTTATTTTTCCATGCATGGGTCACGGGTTCACTTTAATGTCTAAAAACCTGCATTTCCCATTTGGAGAGCAGAAACGCTTAGAAGAGGAAGCTTCCTTTTGTGTGTCAAGGTCCACCTTTGTTGAACCTCAGCTTTGAATCTTTCATATCTTGAGTCTTTGGCACTTTACTTTGTCATATATCCTTAATCAATCTAGGTTTATACAATTAACAAAAGGGAGCAATGAACATCTAGCACCCGCTAATGGCTTCCTGGACCTAAAAGGTAAGTTGAATTGAAATGTTCATTGACAGCCCAGTTGTGTGCAAATATAGAGCATGGATGTGTGCAAAATCTTATATGTACTAAGAACTTGTCATGAAAACCAGCTCCACTGCAGTTCATATTCCCAACTGGAACTAGGTTTGCATAGACATACTGTATTCCCCTTGTTACCAATAAAAGGACTACAGAGATAGGCATGTGTTAAAAAATAATCTACTCCACCCCAATTTGCAAGCCACACTGGAGTGCCTTCTATTTCACAAAAATCACAATAAAACAACTTCTATGATTAGGAGCCTGACCTAGTCTGTCACTTTTCTGATTTACTTAGCATTTTGCCTTTCACAGGAAGCAATTGACCTGTCCATGTTAGCGGCAGTGCCGTAGCAGACGGTAAAAGAACAAGACTGCGCCAAGGTTTTCCTGGAAGAAAAGGTTAGAATGTCCGGGGCTACAGGAGATGTATAGTCTGAGAAGCACATTTTTACCTAATCAATCAATGAGAAAGACTGGTGACAATAGACTGTCCAAAATTAATCTTCACTATCATCATTCACAAAGGACAGCTGTCTGTCTCTAACTAGATCACTGGCCAAGATAGGAAATAATTCAGTGCCGTACAGCTGCAGTGCGTACTTCTTTCCCTTTGAGTATAAATAGAGAGCTGCTATACATACAGTACATGTGTATATGATCCACTGTTATCTGTCTATCTATCTATCTATCTATCTATCTATCTATCTATCTATCTATCTATCTGGGAAAATAATAGATTAATAGCAAACAAAGTGCTAAAGAGAGAAGGGAATCCAGATCTATTTCTGAAAAACGAATGCAGTGTAAAAAGGAGATTTTCATACAGTATAGCATTTAGTGCAGCTTTAAGAGCTAATAAAACCTCTTCATCTCCCCAGTGAAAAACGAAATAGCTATTTTATACACCTGCCTAACACCTGACTTTTCCCTAATCCAGTATTCTTAGCCCTTTTCGAATCACTGACCCCTTTAAGAATATAATGAAAGCTATGGACCCCCTCCCTTCAGAAATATTCACATAAGCACAACTTTGCATACATTGAATATGTGTAACTTATTGTATTGAAATTTCATTGCCTCATACATATATGACATATACAAAAACTTATTCCTTTTCATGCAAAAAGTGAAATACAATTATCTTGTGCAAAGAAACAAAACTATTTTCATTCTGCTCAAATCTACTACTACTTCTACTACTACTGGTAACTGCTATATTTTCTACTACTATTTCTACTCTTAGTACTCTATCTCTTTATCTCTTTTTTTATCTGACCCTCACGGACCCCCTGGAACCCATCCATGGACCCCTGCCCTAATCTGACTCTAAATTCAAGGTATGGTTTTAAAGGAGAGGCTCACCTTTTAAAAAAAAAATAAAAAGCACATCTTTTTGCAGGTAAAATAAATGTGCATTTATTTTTTTTACTTGGAGCCTGTAAAACATTGCACAATTGATCAGCAGATCACGGGTGCCATGCTCTGCCTGCTCGTACCTCATACGGGCAGGCAGATACACACTGAGAGGAAGAGAGAGTAAACGATAAAGGCACTCAACAGCACCATTGAAACTACAAGCCAACAGCCACAAATGCTGTCGGGACTTGTACTTTCCCATTCGCAGAGCACTATAAATGAATGTTTTAGCGGGGCGGGTGAAGCCCCACATGTTCATGTTATTTTCAACAGTGACTGCAGGCACCCAGAGAAAATTGTCAGCTTGCTGTCACTGGTGGGGGGGGGGGGTAAGAGGGGGAGAGGCTGCAGGTTCTGGAACATGTTACATGTTTAATCCTAAATACGGATGGAACATGTAACATGTTCCAAAAGGTAGTCCTTTAATTGAATATGTATATTGGTCCAGCTTGGATCAATGTAAGAATGATCATTTCATACTTGAAGGGACATTGTGGAAGATGACCATCACTGTTGTACACTGTTGTACTGTAGTACAGTGAGATCCACAATCTTATGGGTCCTGTGCTGAGTAGCTGCTTAGAGCAGCTTAGAGAGGGTTGAAGATGATCCTAATTGTGTACTTATATTGGTCCAGCTTGGACCAATATAAACATGCATATGTTATACCTGAAGGACCACAGTGGAAGCTGACAATCACTGGAGTAGTTGCTGAGCAGCCGACTCACTGCCAACTACTCCAGTGATCATCAGCTTCCACTGCCGTCCCTCAGGTATAAAATATGCATGCTCACCTTGGTTCAAATTGTGGCAATGTATGTATGCAATATAGATTATTCCTGGAACTCAGCTTTAACCCTCCCTAAACCTACCAAGCCCCTGTCAGCCTATTTTTTGCTGGCTTTGTCCTTGCTGGGTAGATTCACTCTCTATATTTATAAAATGTAGCACAACACAAAGAGTGGTAATGTACACCTTAACCTTCTTTAATCATGGCATTTAATTGATATGTATATCCAAAACTTTCTTTTGGGATAGAGTGGGGTATGTTTAAAAACCATCAGCTACTTTTTTTGCTCTGTTTTTTCTAAGTACATTTATCTTCTTTATTTGTAACATATAGCGCAATAAAAAGAGCGGTAATGTACATTAACACTTAGCAACCAATTAGTGTTCAATTAGGAATCACATGTTTGTGAGTCCAGTATCTGAAGGTAAGGATCCCCTGAGGTCATCTGACCTATGGTATAGGCTTATAGCTTTTAGAGAGTCACTGGAGGAAGCCTAAAACAGCATTTTCTCTAGGAATGGTAAACCTTTGAGATTTTCTGTAAATCTTTATTTATCCATCCCTGCAAGGCTTTTAACATTGCTTTGAGGTAGCATTTGGGTATAGGTAATTTGTAAAGGATACATTAGCAAAAAAACACATAAACCTAATAAAACACTTACCTAACTACTCCATTGTTACAGCTTCATAGTCACATTTCAACTCTGTCTCAGACTAAAAGCCACCATTAATCTTTCAGAAGGTGTATACAATGTTTTATTATTCAAAAAGCAAGAATTTAACCATAAGTAAAACATCTTTTCAAACCTAAAAGTGTACTTGTTATTCTCAAAGCATAAAAATGGCAGGGGAGCATTTACTAAAGCCATTCACTCCAAAATTGTAGGATAAACTGACAGCTTCAATTTACCAATTGGGCAACAATTCATGATCACAAATGGAAATAAATAAAATCCCCAAAGGATTAGCCTAAATGAAATACATCCCCCTCCTTGGCCAAGCATTACTCATAATTCAAAGGTGTTGAAAATAAATAGAATGACTTAATGCGATAACATAGAGAGATGCCATAAAATGAGGTGTTTATAGAAGACATTACAGTTCCAAGCAATGAGCAGATGCCATCCTTCCAAAAAATCAATGTACACAACCCTTTACTACTGCTTTTTCTATAGGGTAATCTGGAAAAGTCACCTCCTATATTTTTTTTTTAATAATTAATCATCTAACCAAACACTTGTCTGAGAAGTCTACAATAGAAGGTGCCATTGTACAACATGCAGGCTACATACTAGTTCCAGGGCTTCAAGGTGCCACTTCAGCATCATACTAGGTGGGGTGATTGCTCTGGAAAGCATATACAGCTTTAAGGTGAATGTCTTGGCTTCCATCAGAGGTTTGTAAGACAAATATTTAGTTTGATAAATGTATTTTTCATGGCATACACCTCAAATATAACTATCCTCAAATGAGTACAATTAAGGATTCATTACAATGGGTATTCACAGACTAATGAATGCAGCCAATGTTGCTAAACCATATACTGTTTGCAATAATGTGGCTACAAAGGGGTTAAAACAGACATATTATGAGTGTTTCAAAACCAACTTGTCACAGGTTGTTTCTTGTTGGTTTAACAGAAAGTAGAACAAGGCTAGAGGGTGGGGAGCAAATCATAATCTGTCCCACAGAAGGGGATTCCAATAAACACTGGAAGATCTTACAATGGACATTGTTGCTGTACTCAGTGACTGATCTGTCTATCTAAGCCTTTCTCAAACTTTTCAACACAGAGGAACCCTTGAAATAGTTCTCCAGTCTCAGGGAACCCCTCCTAAAAAGTAAAAATCTACAACTCATGATACATTGGTGTGATGGTCAATGGGAAGAATGCTCCTTACACTTGTGATCATTGGGAAGAATTACCACTTACAGATAGCTAAAAAGATCAATGATGTCATTGGGAATTTATCTGAGAGGTAGAAATTGATCATTGCTGGAGGAACCCTAGGCTTCCACGGAACCCTGGTTGAGAAACCCTGGTCTATCTATTGCCACCTAGACTTAGGCTGGCCATACATGTTTGATTTTCTGTCCAATTTTCTTTAGTTTTACCTTTAACTATGTAGTACAAGGGCCTGCCTAATTGGATAAAATTGAAAATGTTGTTTAGTTTTGACCTCATATTATATGGTTTGTGGTAAATCTAAAGAAATTTGAACAGAAAATCTAATATGTATGGCCAGCCTTAGTCAGTAAATTTGGTGGCTTCATTTTTCAGTGGAAGGAGCAATGCAGAATTTGGCTTCTCTGCACAGTCATCAAAAAAAAAGAAAGCGAAACACATTTCCAAACTGACTGCCAAGTGCTACGAAGCAATACCAGATACTGTTACATCCTCTCCACCCGGAGGCTTGTGGCGTAATGTGTTCTGGAAGATGCAGAGGAGCCTGCATATTGCTAAGGTGTGTATTGAGACAAGGCCAGAATTCCCATAATCCTTAGAGTTCTACAGGCAGCTATTGGCAAGCGGGAACTCACTAGTTATTCATTAAATTCCCCTAAATTTGAAGATTTTCTTTTGCATAAAGTGGCTGGGTGAGCCAGCCGTAATCTCATTAAAAAGCCAAGCAGGGTGGCTATAATTCAGCTGGCTGTTCCCACTGCATTCACTGTCACACTGACCCTTATGACCTGGACTGTCTTCAGCTATGCGGCTGATATCTTACACAAATTCCGGAAAGCCATTAAAGAAAATCTCAGTCGCATATATTATAGTCTGGGAGCTGTAGCCAACCCATCGATTTCTTGGCACCGGAGGCACACTAGGAAGGGATAAGGGGCTACAGCTCTCCGCTACACTTGGCGGTGGAAGTGCCAATGTACAAATATAATTAATTCTGAGCCCGCAATGTGAGAAAGTGTCAGCAGAACAGCAAGGATTGCTAGAAAAATGAATGCAGCACATTACAGAGTATCTATAACCTCCTAATTCACGGACACATATGGGCTTATATAATGAGGATGTACAGAGTGTACTTGTTATGCCATAACCCTTAGCTACTAAACTAGATTCATATTCTCAGAATATGTACCAAGGAAAATGCCCCATGTATGAGGTATCGGTTAATCGATTTAATTAATTCACACAACATATTAACTGCAATTTATAGATTACAGGCGAATAAGAGGTAGACATATAACAAAATGTGTAAAGATTTTGATATAGGAACCATAAACTATGTGGAAAACAGTAATGGCGTAGCAAATTTAGGGGTATTTTAATATGTGTGATATATAAATATAGTCAAAGATAGAGATAACTTAAATGGAAACATGTTAAAAATAATCTGAACAGAATTCTTTTTTTAAAATAATTATTGTTAAAATGGTTCAAATAAGAATATGTATCTAATACCTACAAGCCTGTAAGTCTCACTCACTGGTACAACATGTCTCTGTCTCTCTTGCTGTAAAGTGTTATGGATACAACCTAGCAGTGATGACTGAATCAGAAAAAGGGCCAATTCTTCACATTTTGAGTCTCCTAAATATCTGCATGTAGATTTGTCTGATCTGCAGAGAATCACGCAATTTAGGATAACAGACAATCATGAATTACAAATGTTTGATTCTCCACAGGCTGGACAAGCTGTATGCATATGCTTAGGAGAATCAAAACATTTGCAACATTTTTTTTTTTGTCCAGTCACTTTGCTATTAAACCAAATCCCTCATTACTAAAATCTATCACTATCTCCAGATGTACTGTGTTTTTTTATTCATTCCATGTTAAGTATTTCAATTTATGGATTTAAAGCCCACCTCCAAGTCTTGGGATCCCGTCCCTATGCTTTTGCCGCCTCTGCCCATTTGGAGCAACCTTAGATCCTTTAAACAAAAATCCATATGCATACCTTATTTTAGAAGTGTCCTCAATCAATCACATGACATCACATGTCCTCTTCAATCCCCAATAGGAAAAAGGGGGCACATCTTAAATGCTTCAGAAAATTGCAACATTTAATGATATTGAGCTACTTTCTACAGCATTCATGTGTGAGTTCAGGGCCTGGGGGTAGGCCCGAAGCTCAAAGAAAATGGGTTCAATGATGGGAGACACACAGCTCAAAAATCATTGTGGCACTGGACAGCTGAGTTAATGGGGGACAGCACCTTAGGGGGACAACATAGGGGGAGTGTTGCAGCCAGAATTGTGTTTTGTCCTTTTTTTTTTGAGATGGTGGTGGCTGATAATTCTAGTGCTTTTCTCAAGCTCTCTTGGTCTTTAAAATGGTGAAACACAAAAGCAAAATGTAATATATTGCAGTTTACCAATCCTTGTTGGCTGCATTATTTCTTTTTTTTTTATTTTTTTTTATTTTCCTTTTCTTTTTCTGGTGATCTGTCCAGAAACACATTTTTTGTCATATGGATAAAGGAGCAATGAAGACACCTTTGGACTACCCATATTGATCTGGGGGAAGGAGAGTGTTAGATGCACTAGCAGATTTAGATTGACTTACCTAACAAATTAGAGTTGCATGCTAACTAATACTTTTAAGCAGTTACAGAAACAGTTTTTGTCTTTTATTGATAAAGGATTTAAATAAATTAATACAAGCTGCCCAGTGTGAGCTACCCTGTCAGTGTTAAATGGTTTGTTTCAACCCTCTAACTGCTACTTTGTCTGGACAGCTTGGTCTGTTAAAAGAAGTTGTAAAATAACAGACTTACTAGCCAGATCACCAGATGAAAATTAAGGAAATTAAGCTTAAAAAAAAGAAACCTTACGCAGCCTGGTAAGCTGAAATATATATATTTGTTTTTGATGTTAATACCACTTTAATAGTCATATATATATTTAATAGTCTATACTTAAATTATGATCCAATGTTATCTTTATTACCGTGCCCTTCTGCTCTCTTGTTGTGCCTTGTAGTCTGCTTTTGGTGTGAGAAGTCAGTCCTGTTAGCCATGTGTACCTCTTATGCAATCCTGACTGATTAGTTGGCAATACCCCCACCCAGCTCAGTATATATTTAGGCCTTCCCTAAGGTCTGCAAAGGCTGTGGTCTGCACAGGCAGGGATTGCATTCGCAACTATCATCTTGGATAAAGTATTCATATTGGATTAAGTATTACACTTCGGCTCATCAGTTCAGCGAATGCACAAAAGCGAAAAACCACAACAGACTACTGCAAAACACTAAACAGGCTACAGGTGACCTGATTCTTAGATTTTTTGTTCCTTCTTTCATCCAGTCTGCTTCTCAATCTCACCACTCTATATCATGCACTCCCTACTTTTTCTTCTCACAGTTGCATCCTCTCTCCTTAAACTCTCTCTCCTTCACCCTTATTCTCCATCCCACAGCTTATATATATCACCCTCACTCCTGTCTTCACCTGTGGACTCTTCCAGTCCTAGTGGGTGGAAAGGAGGTGGTGTTGGAATCCTCCTATCCCCTCAAAGCACTTTTCAGATTCTTCATCCACCCCCCTCTCTGTCCCTCTCCTCATTTGAAGATCACTGTATTCCTCTATTTCCTCCAGTTTCATTTAAAAAAGCTGTGATCTATCGGCCTCCTAGACCGGTAGCAAGCTTCCTTGATGACTTCTCTGCCTGGCTACCCTACTTTTTTTCTTCTGAAATTCCAACATTCATTCTTGGTGACTTCAACATCCCTGCTAATCTTAACACTCCTGCTACTTCTAAATTTCTGAGCCTAACCTCCTCTTTTGACCTAAAACAATGGACACATACTTCTACTCACTCTGATGGCAATTGCCTTGACCTCATATTCTCCTACCTATGCACTCTGTGCAACCTCTCCAACATTCCTTTTCCTCTCTCTGATCACCACCTTTTTAGTTTCACTCTCTCCTTGTCTTCCACTTCCTTGCCTTCCAGTTACCAAACAATTACTCGTAGAAACCTTCACCATCTTAACCCTTCTCTTCTTTTTTCTGCTACAGATTGTCTCTACAACAAAATCTCATCCTTGTCCTGTCCCAACCTGGCCACTTTTATCTACAGGGTGGGCCATTTATATGGATACACCTTAATAAAATGGGAATGGTTGGTGATATTAACTTCCTGTTTGTGGCACATTAGTATATGTGAGGGGGGAAACTTTTCAAGATGGGTGGTGACCATGGCGGCCATTTTGAAGTTAGCCATTTTGAATCCAACTTTTGTTTTTTCAATAGGAAGAGGGTCATGTGACACATCAAACTTATTGGGAATTTCACAAGAAAAACAATGGTGTGCTTGGTTTTAATGTAACTGTATTCTTTCATGAGTTATTTACAAGTTTCTGACCACTTATAAAATGTGTTCAATGTGCTGCCCATTGTGTTGGATTGTCAATGCAACCCTCTTCTCCCACTCTTCACACACTGATAGCAACACCGCAGGAGAAATGCTAGCACAGGCTTCCAGTATCCGTAGTTTCAGGTGCTGCACATCTCGTATCTTCACAGCATAGACAATTGCCTTCAGATGACCCCAAAGATAAAAGTCTAAGGGGGTCAGATCGGGAGACCTTGGGGGCCATTCAACTGGCCCACGACGACCAATCCACTTTCCAGGAAACTGTTCATCTAGGAATGCTCGGACCTGACACCCATAATGTGGTGGTGCACCATCCCCACATGCCAGGGTGATAGGGGTAACCCTGGACTCTGAACTGTCCTTTCAGGGCCACATCCAATCCCTGTCCAAATCATGCCGCCTTAGCCTCCGCAACATCTCTAGTATACGCCCCTTTTTAACCAAGGACACCAACAAGCTTCAAATTCACTCTCTGGTTATCTCTCGCCTCGACTACTGCAAATCTCTCCTCATTGGATTACCTTTGCATACGTTATCCCCCCTACAGTTCATAATGAATGCTGCTGCAAGACTCATCCACCTTACCAACCACTCAGTGTCCTCCACCCCTCTTTGCCAATCCCTCCACTGGCTTCCACTCACCCAACGATTCTCTTCGGTCCTCTCAAGACCTCCTGCTCTCTAGCTCCCTTGTCACCTCCTCCCATGCTCACCTCCAGGATTTCTCCAGAACTTCTCCTATCCTTTGGAACACTCTACTCCAATCTGTCCGACTGTCTCCTAATCTATACATCTTTAGGCGATCCCTGAAAACCCTTCTTTTTAAAGAAGCCTATCCTGCTTCTTGCTAACACACTGTTTTACTTTCTACATCAACTCATCCCCCACAGCTATTACCTTTTGTATAGGTTGACCCTCCCTCTTAGATTGTAAGCTCTAATTCCTCTTTTACCAAATTGTGATGTAACTGTACTGTCTGCCTTCATTTTGTAAAGCGCTGCGCAAACTAAACTGTTGGCACTATATAAATTCTGTATAAAAATAATAATATCTTTTTTTATAAAACCCAAATTACTCTTTTAACTTTACAAAAGACAGGTGACTAAAAGATGAATTGTTCTGTATGGTTCTTATTAGTGACCTGGATTCTGCACTTACTGTATAATCCCATACATGTCATCTGATAATGGGAATTAGCACAAATATTAGAAGTTTGACAACAACGGTGCATATTTCATTATTCATAAAAAAGTACAATGTCTGACCTGGAATTTGTACTTGTCTGTTCTCAGAAATCATCAATTTCACAATTAAAAAGCCACATTTTTCTACACATTGCAGCTTCAAATTCCATTTAACATTCAACTTGTTATGTGCTGTCAAATCTGGTTCATAAACATCTTATCGGCTGTGCTTATTGCTGGCTTCATCCAGAGACTGTGTCTCTACATTGAGTTCCATGCATTCCCTTATCCTCTTGAAGAGTTTGCAGCTGTATAAACTGTTTAATTATGAATTAGTCGATCTTAACTTATCACCGCTCGGCAGAGCTTGGCCACCGAACACACGCACTGGTAATTCCCTCTGCCTGGAAACAAGATCTGTCCCTATCTACTTAGAGATGACTGCCAGCCAAAATTAAAAAGCTTCATTTCAGAAGAAAACAAATAACCAGGCTTTTTGTTCATTAAAGATCAGAGGTCTAAAATAATAATAAAATCAGTAACAATGTATCAGTTACACATTCTATTAGTATTCCCCGTAGAACAATCAGATTCCTCCGCTTAGTCTTGTCCCAGTAGAGACTGCCTGGATTCATCTCAAGTTATTATTGTTCCATCGGCTAGTCTCTCCTGCATTCTCAAAGAACTGCAACCTAATTAAAAAAACAGGATGGTTCTTTACAGAAAACCAATCACTATACTTGTTTTGAAATTAAATTCCCTTAGTCTTTGGATATTTTTTAACTTTAGCACAGGACATGGGACTTTCTCCAGTTCTGTGCTAGCTAATAGCCTTGTTTTGCCACTGGCCGACCTCACAAATTCAAGCCACACAAATGTCTAATGGAGACTTACTGGCTGGTTTGAGCATGTGCAGGATCCCATAGACCATAACTAAGGTCTGTATACTTAAAAAGGTATCCCCAATAGGAAAAAAGGCAAGTGTGCTGGTGCGCTACAATAATGGGGATGACTTTTAGTAAATGCAGATTAAATTCCAATTGAAAACACAGAAATGAACATGTAGTCAGACAAGCATTGAACTAACAGCTTCATGTTTTTAACTTTACCTCCATTTTTCTGCTACTTTTGTTTGGAGGGTCTAAACAAAATGCATTTTGTTTTCAAAATTTTTGGGCTTTTATCGTTTATTTAGCAAAAAAGAAAAAACCCAGTGGGGATTAAATACCACCAACAGAAAGCTCTAGTTGTGTGAACAAAATGATACAAATTTAGTTTGGTTACAGTGTACCATGACCGCGCAATTGTCATTCAAAATGCAACAGTGCTGAAAGCTGAAAATTGTCCTAAGCAGGAAAAGTGCCCAATATTGAGGTGGTTAAGATTACTGATAGGTTAGGTGAATAAGATTGATTATCACATTACAATGGCATCTGAACATTGGTAGAATAGGTTAGGCAGCAAGTAAACATGTTGTCCATGACGTTGATATGTGGAGAGCAGAAATAATTGGCATTTATGTTTGTTGGGTATGGAGCTGTGTAGCAAAAGACAGACTAGGGTGCCCATGCTCACATGTGTCAGTGGCCAAAAGATCTACAATGGGCACAGGGGCATCAGGCAAGCTGACTGAGACATTGTGATGCATTGGGAAATGTTTTGCTGTTCAAGAATGAATTGAGGAACGCAACAATGAGGTGTGTTGACTTGGCCTCCAAATTCTCCAGATCTTAATCCAATCAAGTACCTATGGAATGTGCCGGAAAAACAAGTCTGATCCATGGAGGCTCCACCTCACAACTTACAGGATCTGCTACTGACGGTTTGGTGCCAGATACAACAGCATACTTTCAGAGGCCGAGTGGCATCCATGCTTTGGCGGCAAAAGGGGAACTTATTCAACTCAATTTTAGGTGGGTCATCGTAATGATACTGCTGACTGGTGCACATAAACACTGTATATATATATATATATATATATATATATATATACAGTATCTCACAAATGTGTGTACACCCTTCACATTTTTGTAAATATTTTAATATATCTTTTCATGTGACAACACTGAAAAAATAACACTTTGCTACAATGTAAAGTAGTGAGTGTACAGCTTGTATAACAGTGTAAATTTGCTGTCCCCTCAAAATAACTCATCACACAACCATTAATGTCTTAACCGCTGGCAACAAAAATGAGTACACCCCTTAGTGAAAAATTGGA
>BLSH010176472.1:1248785-1260013 GCA_018402905.1 Glandirana rugosa
GTGTGTACCGAATTAAGTAGGACTGTCTGAGTCATCGGTTCGACCCTTCCTACAGATAAGGCATCTTAAGTATTCCTACCGAGGTATCTCAGTTTATCGTTCCGTCAGTCGACCATTATTGAGGGGTTTACGTATCTATTTTCTCCCTTTATAGAACGTTATACAAATTGGTGAAGGGCTGGCGCGATATCTGTTTTCTGCAGGTGTCGCGCCAGCCCAATAAGACTGTCCTGCAGGTACCTGCAGGAGGTCTTATAGCGAAGGGCGCGCGGGGGACCCCGCGCGTGTGCCCTTGTAGGCACTGGCAGGCGCGGGAAGCGATATTCTGGAGGACGTCCATGGACGTCCTGTCAGAATAACCCGACCGCGCTGTGGACGTCTTTTGTCTATAGCGCGGTCGGGAAGTGGTTAAACATATTGCAAGATATTTCCCTCTTTTATCTATGCATTTGGGGAGTTATTACCAGCTGACTGCCTTGCTATTTGACTCTATGGAGCCATCCTTATGAATTCTACGGAATAGACATCCTTCCCAGCTTGGCTACTGAGTCTGTCAGGATGAATTAAGCCATGTGTGGTCTCTATAACCTGAGAGCCACGATTTCTGGTAAGTGGTGTGTATTTGTGGTAAATTGATTCGTTTGAACACTTTTGGTACACAGATATGCACCTTTAAATTCATCACTGAAAAATTAATCACTGAAAAGTAGGGTTGTCCCGATAGCACTTTTTTAAGACCGAGTACAAGCACCGATACTTTTTTTCAAGTACTCGCCGATACCGATTACCCATACTTGTTTTTAATGTGACAGTGGCACTAATATGCTGTACTGATGACACGTGGACAGTCAGTAGTTTTTTATATGTATTTTATTTGTTTTTACAATTTTATTTTTTACAATCTATTTTTATTACTTTTTACAATTATTTTTTTGTTATTTTTTTACATTGCTTTCTTTTTTTTGGGGGGGGGGGGGGCGGGGAGGGGAGTGGACGCGTCAGTGTGTTTTTTTATTTTGTTTTTTATTATTTTTACAATTTAACCTTTTAGATATTTATTACAATTCTTTTATTTTTTATCTATTTATTTATCAGTCCTGTTGAGGGGTTTTGGTGAAATATCAGGGGTCTTAACAGACCCCTGACATCTCCCTTTTGAGACAGACAAGGGGACTGAGAACACAGATTTCCCAGTCCCATTCTCAGCAGCCTCAGCTGCACTGAAGATGAATGGACAGGAGACAGCGGCTCCTCTCCATTCATAAACTGAAGCATGGTAAACACAGTTTACGATGCTCAGTGACAGCTATGAATGGACAGTCAGTGATCACTGACTCTGTTCATTCAGAAAAGGAAGGAGCCGGTAAATTACATATCCTTCCTCCGCTCTCCATCCTGAACAAGGAGGATGAGGGGGGACCGCAGGAGCACGGAAGGGATCAGAGGGGACCGGAGGAGCATGGAAGGGATCACATTAGACTGGAGGAACAGGGAGGGGATCGGAGGGGACCGGAGGAGCTTGGAAGAGAAGGGGGATCGGAGAAGAATACAGGGGACAGTCAGTGGACAATCTGTGCAGCGGGGGGAGTTACAATCACCAATCTCCCTGTATACATTTCTCCTTTCTCCTGAAAGCTGGGGGAGGAGAACCTGCTGTCAGCTGCATTAATGAAATGTATACAGGGAGATCAGTGATTGTAACTTCCCCCCAGCGCTGCACTGATCTTACCTGACTGCCCAAGTATCGGACGAGGCATGAGATCATTTTTCCCAAGTACAAGTACTCGGGCAAATGCTCGGTATCAGCACCGATACTAGTATCGGTATCAAGACAACCCTACTGAAAAGGATTGCAATTAACTTTAGGACTTTCACTGTTGCAACATTTTCTAGATGGACACTATTTTTGATTGAAGATTATGGGGTTAATTTACTAAAACTTGAAAGTGCAAAATTTGGTGCAGCTCCACATAGAAACCAATCAGCTTCAAGGTTTTATTGTCAAAGCTTTATTGAACAAGCTAAGGTTAGAAGCTGATTGGCTAGCATGCACAGCTACACTGGTTTTTGCACTCTCCAGCTTTAGTAAATCAACCCCTATGCGTCATGTTTTGTTTAGATGAATACATTGTTATTTAGTTTTTATATGATTAGCGCACCTATTTTTCTTTATTTATTTGCCTTATGGTTCTTGTGTTCGGACTATATTGGTTGCATCTTTTCTAGATATATATTTTATGTTTTTTTCTTTTGTTCACAATGTGTATTCATTTCTGTAAACATTCACTATATTAAATCATAGTAAAAAGCAGCGCTATAATCAACAAATCAATAAATCAATGAACCATGGTGCAAATGATGCAATAATGTGCTAAAAGTTCATGCAAAGTCGCAGCAAAAGTGCCAGTGCAAACTATATGTGCAAGACAAACTGGTGCAAAATTGCAACAATATAAGTGTCCATAAACAGTCCTCCTTTAAGTGTGCAGCATCAATCCTTCATACTTGTTTCCATCACCAAAAAAGACCGCATGCAGGTGATCACACCAGAGGCTTACCAGATGTCTGGATTAAAATCGCCTGTATATCAGAGTAAACCTCAGCCAAATATCCCTTAAATGAGGTCCACACTTCCAAGGAACAATCGATCCCCCATGTATCACTCATAAGAAACAGAGAAGATTCCTCATAGTGTATCTCTTTAAGCAGGTGAATTTATTTAAAAGGATAAAATTGCGCTTACATCAAACCATAAAATTATTCGCAGTGTGAAAAAGCAGAGACATCTACCAGTCAGCTGTTCCTCGCTCCTCTCCTCTCCTTAGCGAGCGTACTAGCCTCTGGTGTGCCTGATGAATCAGCTCTCCTCGGGCTGCCGTGTAGCCACGCCCCTACGTTTCGTCACTTCCGACTTGATCACAGGGGCTGTGACATATTTTGCATGGAAATTTGGCGTTTTATATTGTAGGCCTGTAATTCTTAGGAATAACTCACTTAAATCTGTCCAAACAAGAGTCTAGTGGACATCCCGGGTATGATAAAGTTTGAAAAATGAAATCATAAATTATAATATGATAAATAACTAAAAATAATTATTAAAAATAATAACGTAATAGTAATAAAATGTATTCAATAATGTAATCAAACCAAAAACACTGAAATTTGCTCAGTTGCAGAATTGTCGCTGTCGTCACTTTCAGTTTCTGATGATAAATTTCCCCAAAAATCAGTATCACTCAATTCTGCAAATCATTCTTATTTACTATCGCTGTTTTCTAGCTGATCAGAAACCACTTTTGACGTAAAGGGACACTTTTTGGTTGCTATGGACATTCTCATGTTTCCAGGCAGAAAGAATGACATAAATAATACAAAAGTGCATGCAGGGCTCTGGGCAAACCACTAGGGACAAAGGGGATGTGAAATGTTTTCATACAGCAATGTAATCTATAAGATTACAGTGTACTGTATGTGCTGTGTGTTTCACTTTTTGAATTTCTCGCCGGTCTCCGTCTCCGTGCGACGCTCGCAGGGAACGGAGCCCGGCACACAGAGGCATCAGGCGGCGGACACAGCCCGCAGACACGGCGGGGGACATCGCTGGATCCAGGGGACAAGGTGAGTAACGCTGCCTTGGATCCAGCGATGCGATCCCAAGTGTGGCTCGGGGTTACCGCTAATGGTACTGAAACTCCACCCTGAGCCACACTCGGGAACACCGCCAGGAAGGTTAATTGATTTATTTTCACATAAATGTGGTAACGGGATAGGCTCAGGATTAATATATATTTTTAATAGGTAGTAATACACAGGGTTTTACAAAACTAAAGGCCATCCGGTTACAGTTTAGCTCTACATTTATAGGCATAAGAAACTAACTTTGCCCAGAAGTATAAGTTTCATTCCACTGTAATTTAAAATACTGAACTTTCATAGTATAGTTCTAATTTGAAGTAAACATTAACAGTGGCAATTTTTTATGAGACGGAGGCTTTTAAGACCCCCACCACAGCTCTCTCGGAACCTTACCAATAAACAGGTCCATGCAGTCAATGAACAGATGTTACTATAGCAGGAAAGGAACATGTTCCAGAAGCTAGCACATTCATGACACTGATGTAAACGTCATGTGAATGGCTGATACAATTATTCTATGTTGTTGGCTCTTTCATTCTATATATCTGCATTCAACTAGATGCATACAGTAAGCGGATGCAGGTGTTTTTCTTTTGTACTGCCTGAAGCTTAGTGCTAAGTCCCAGACCTGCCTCTACATCCATATCAATGCAGCTGTTCATGCTCATGTAGACATTGGCAAGACTGTGCAGCAATCCCAAACTAATCCTTCAGTGTCCACAGGAGCAGCAGGTAGATGAAGGTCAGGAGGGGAGGCTAGAATCATATTGCAAGCCTCGGGGTGCCTCATTGTATTTTCATCTTGATTGATGACAAAAAAAAAAACATGATTGGTTATCTACTTGAACTAAGACATGTAATTGCTATTTTACATATAGTTGTTTTTAAAGTATGCACGGTTACTGAAAAAAAAAAATGAACAAATTTAAACTACAGATTGAAGCTAAATCACTTAAATTATTGCTCATTCTGATCAAGTCTGTGATACTCCCATGTGTTTGAAATGATGATTGAGCTCAGGGTAATAAAAATAGGTTGTTATATGTTTTACTGCTCAAAATTATTAAGAAATGGCTTGCTTTTGAAATCTTCCTGTTGACCTGTTCTCATTGCCTTTATAGCTGTAAGTATCGCACCTTCAAAAAATGTAGCAAGGGTTAAATGTTATGATGAGGGTCATTCATGTGTAGCATACACAGATGTTTCTCCCAGTTGTGCAGTTTATCTGTGCTCTGTGCGGGGATTAGAACATTCTGTACACACAGGAGAATTCTGCAGCTCATCCTCCCTCCATCTCATGCCACCGAAGCAGCACAATGGTTTTTGGTTTTGTATTGCAAAGCCCACACACACACACAAACACACACACTATAAAATCTGCCAGTGGTTTGTGGAGGTGACTATGCCTCCATATGTCAATGGCATGTGTTGTTTTTTTTCATTTCAAATGTTTCATCTGCCATTTTCGGAAAGACTCAAAGAATGTAGGTATCTATGGGATATATCACTCTGTTATCCCGAAAACATAAACTGATCAGCCATAACATTGTGCCGACTGACAGGTAATGTCAATAACATTTACTAACTTGCTACAACAGCACCTGAAAGGGGATAACATATATGTGGCAGCAAGTGAACATATTTTCCCTGAAGTTGACGTGTTGAAAGCTGAAAAAATGGGCAATCTTAACCACCTCAGCCCCGGAAGGATTTCCCAGTTTAGGACCAGAGCACTTTTTGCGATTCAGCACTGCGTCGATTTAACTGACAATTGCGCGGTCATGCAATGTTGTACCCAAACAAAATTTGCGTCCTTTTTTTCCCACAAATAGAACTTTGTTTTGGTGGTATTTGATCACCGCTGCATCATTTCTGATCGCCGCTATAAACAAAAAAAAGCGCCAATTTTGCAAAAAAAAAAATATATATATATTTCTTACTGTTTGCTAAAATACAAATCCAAAAAAAAATAAGAAAACTTTTTTTTTTCATCGGTTTTGGCCCATTTATATTCGTCCTCATATTTTTGGCCAAAAAAGACTGCAATTGGCGTTTATTTATTGGTTTGCGCAAAAGTTGCCGAGTTTACGAATTATGAGTATTAATTTATGGGGTTTTTATTTTTTTATTATTTTTTACTAGTAATGGCGGTGATCTGCAATTTTTAGTAGTACTGCAATATTGCGGCGGACATGTCGGACCATTTTGACACTTTTTTGGGACCATTGGCATTTATACAGCGATCAGGGCTATGAAAATGTACTGATTACTGTGTAAATGCCTTTGGCAGTGAAGGGGTTAACCTGGAGGGGGCGCTCTAATGGATAACTGTGTTCCCTTGGTGTGTTGTAACTGTATGGGGAATGGGCTGGCAGGGGGAGGGGAGTGATCACGGCTCCCATATACAGGAAGCCTGTGATCACATCCCTTCCCCCTCTGTCAGAACGGAGATCCGTGTTTACATACACGGACCTCCATTCTCACACTGCGGGGGGGGGGGCATCGCGGGTAGCCGATGGAGATCGAGTCCGCCCTACCAGCTCCCTGGCCCCCCCGAAACACAGTGAGCATGTGCGCGCAATACTCGTTATCGCGGCCGCCAGCAGGTGACAGAGGTTTGTGATAACTAGAGTTGAGCGAACACCTGGACATTCGGGTTCGGAGGGTCCGAACGAACTTTGGAAAAAAGTCCGGGTTCGGCACCGAACGTTGCCCGAACTTTATCCCAGACCCCGAACCCCATTGAAGTCAATGGGGACCCGAACTTTTGGGCACAAAAATGGCTGTAACAAAGTCCTGGCAAGTGCTAGAGGTCTGCAAAAGGAAGTAAAATGGGGGTAAGAGTAGGGCAAGTGCCCTACAAAAAATGGGGATAGGGAAAATAAATTAAAATCAAATAAACTAGGAGATGATTTTTGAAAAATAATGTGCCACTTACAGCTGCAGCTAGAACCTCTCCCTTTAGAACTAGGAGATGATTTTTGAACAATAATCTGTCCCTCTAAGCAGAAGCATCTACCTAGTGCAGTCAGATCGTTTAGAGCAGCAGTATGTGAAATCTCAAATTACTCCCACAATCTGATCATTGTGTACGATCGTAACGATCGTTGTGTTATGAAGGGTTTGATCTGCAATTTGTCACTCAAAGCAGCAGTATGTGAAATCTCAAATTACTCCAACAATCTGATCGTTGTGCACGATCGTAGCGATCGTTGTGTTATGCAGAGTTTGATCTGCAATCTGTCACCCAAAGCAGCAGTATGTGAAATCTCAAATTTCTGCAATCTGTCCCTCAGAGCAACAGCAGTAGTAATCTCAGGATGCAGGATCAGATGTTAAAATGTCTGCAATCTCTCCCTCACAAAAACGCCGGCAGCATCCTCTCCCTACACTAACCCAAGAGCATGTGACATGCAGCACTGTGACTCCAGCTTATAAAGAGGCTGGGTCACATGATGCACTGGCCAATCACAGCAATGCCATTAGTAGGCATGGCTGTGATGGCTTCTAAGGGCAAACCAGTGAAACGCTTGTTGATTAGCTGCCCTTCAGCTATTCAACATGTGTGATCAACTACCAGAACCCAGAACCCGAACGTTTTTTGAAATGTCCGTGTTCGGGTCCCAGGCACCTGAAAGTTCGGTATGAACCCCAACCTTACAGTCCAGGTTTGCTCAACACTACCGATAACAAACCACTTTGCCGCCGTCAAGCCACGGCAGGCAGTCTGCAATGTTAAGAAATGTGCAACTTTGACAAGGACCAAATGGCTAGACGACTGAGTCAGACCAACTCCAAAACTGCAGCTCTTGTGGGATGCTCCTGGTCTGCAGTGCTCAGGGCCTACCAAATGTGGTCCAAGGAAGGTCATGGTAATGGGCAGCCAATACTCATTGATGCACATGGGGAGTGAAGGCTAGCCTATGCAGTCCAATCCAATAAAAGAGCCACTGTAGCTGCAAAAGTTAATACTGGTTCTGATAGAATGCTGTCAGAACACACAGTGCATTGCAGTTTGTTATATATGGGGCTACATAGCCACAGACCAGTCAGGGTGCCCATGATGACCTCTGCCAAAAGTGGCTACAATGGGCACATGGGCATCAGAACTGGACCATGGAGCAATGGAAAGAGTCTTGGAGGTTTTGGCTTGGCCTCCAAACTCTCCAGATCTCAATCCAATTGAGCATTTATGGGATGTGTTAGGAAAAAAATTGTAATACATGGAGGCCCCACCACACAACTTACAAGACTTAAATAATCTGCTACTGATGGCTTGGTGGCAGGTACCACAGTATACTTTCAGAGGTTTAGTGATGTCTATGCTGTGATGGGTCAGGGCTGTTTGGCAGCAAAGGGGGCTTCTTTGGCAACAGAAAGTAGACCTTTTCAATACTGGGTTGTCATGTTATGGTGGGTGGTCATAATGTCATGGCTGATTGGTGTACATTGCACCTGGTTATGTTTTGATTCACAGACTGTGATCGCTTATTGTATTTATTGGTACATATGGCTGGATTGGTGTCTAAAAAATGCATTTAAACAAAAATTCCAAAAATTCAATTCCATGTCAGCTTACCAGTCCTCACATGGGGTGGCTGACATTCTTTTTTTTACTTTTATTAACTTGAACTTGGTGAGCCTTCAAGTAACACATCTTCTGTCTTAAGATGACAAAGCTCAACCATAGTTTTTATGACTATAGAACACCTCCTCGTATCCTCATCTCTATAACATAGGAAGAGTTGTTCTGTAGTCTATAAAGAAAACAATGCTAGTGCAGCACAGACACCGGAAGTTATCAGTTTTGTGGTAAGATGAATGTATATATTTTGAACAGTTATAACTAAACACTGCCAACGGTATAGTTAACAGACCAAAAGGGACCAAATAACAGAAGTTAATTTTCAGGATTTATATAATAAATTGTTTGCAATAAAGACTGTCTGTGCTTCTCCAGTCATACCCTTAATTCCTTTTCTAACCTGGTTCAGGAACAAGAAATGGAGAATATTGTTGGTTAGTACTTGAGAGCTAGACATTGGTCACTCCCATCATGTCTCCTTAGTCAGGTAAAGGTGATGGCAGACTTAATTTATTCAACAGACGTTCAATTACATTATGAATGATGGCTTTGCCCCCTGGGATGCTTCAGTCTTGTTTCAATGTGTTAGTGACTAAACAGTATAATCTACAATAAAAAAGACTTTACCACAAATTGATCTATGTCAGTCATGATAATCCAATTACTTTGGTTAGTTCTAGGTACTGAGACTGCACGTGGCATGTAAACGGTGATCGCACAATGCAGCCTTTGAGCACTTTGGTAAATGTCTCTTCTCTCTCATCCACAGTGTTGTGGTCCATCCTGTCAGGCTGTTTATCAAACCAGCACTTTAGATGATCAGTTATGACAAAGAAACCCATAATCGTGTCACAGGGAAATGCACAGCATCATATTATCTCCAAGGGAGGTTCTATGTTGGGTTACAAGTCCTTGGTGACACACTGTTCTGCAAGTGTCATTAGCTGTCCATGTGACAAGTTATATTTTCTATGCACATATTAATATTAATAGTAAAACATTCCAAATGCTGAAGGCAGAAATATAAAAATATGACTTCACACAGTTGCGTATTCCTTTATTTTTGCCTTTTTATAATCAGCTAGAACATTACACTTGGGGAAAAGCTTGTTTGCTGGATGCACATGCATTGACAGTGAACATGTGCTATATATTTGGGAATAAGCCTACATTTTGGGATGCTAGTCCTTGTTGAGTGTCATTTTCAGTGTAAAGGATTCCTCATAATGTCTCATTGGTGGTTGTGTAAGGTTATTATTTCTGTCTCACCAGTGTCTGTGGAAGGTCTTTAGGACCTGAGGGTATACAATTAAATATATATATATAGATATATATATATATATATATATATATATATACTGTATAATAGATAGATAGATAGATAGATAGATAGATAGATAGATAGATAGATAGATAGATAGATAGAAAGATAGATATTCAAATGTGTATAAGCACAATGAGGGAAATGAATCAAATCTGTTGAACAATAAGTCAATATTAAGCAAGAGAAGTGTGACAAATTATGCAACAGATTTACTACAGAGTTGCATCTTAAAGTAGAACTATAGGCAAAACTTTTTTTTTTCATTTTGGATAGAGCAAGGGAGGGTTATAACCCACATCAGATATTTTTTTTTGCCATCTGTGTAAAATTGTCGAGATTCCCCTTCACTTCCAGTCCCATAGACAGACAGGAAGTGAGAAGAAATCCCTGAAAATTAAGGGAATGCGTAGGGGACCCCCAGGTCCACAGAACTTGGGTCACCATTGGAAGATTTCCCCTCTATTACTTGCAGAGACTAAAAAAAAGTTTGCCTTTAGTTATACTTTAGGGTGGGAATTCACCTCCTGACCGCACCACAGCCACCTTCCACCATCTCATCTCATCCCATGGTATATCATGCATCTCAGTAGGTCATGGGCTATTCCACTGCACATGTGCCAAGGGTTGGCTTTCTTTGTTTGATACTTGCAGCCAGCCCCTTATGTCATGCCAGGGTGTATGCCAGTCATCATGAAGGCCAGCTGCAAGAGATAGCCAGCATCCTGATGAAACCACAGAAGAAGATGGCAGCACAGGGCCCAGTATGCAGCAGAAGTGCAGCAGATTCCTACAGAACACAGCTCAATTAATGTGCATGCAAGTATTTATTTTGTGATTTATCCAGCAACAAAAAAAAAAAAGAAAGGAGAGATATGGGGGAGGGTGGTGATGGGAATGAAGTTGTTCCTCTTCAAGTCATAAATTCTTCCCTCAGCTGCTCTTTAATGGGTCACATTCATTGCGGTACTGTTGTAAGTTAAGGGGGTGGTTGGGGGCTATAAATCTGCAGCTCAACCTCCTATTTTCACTGCCCGCATGTGTGAATGAGCCCTGCGTCTTAGTCCTACTGCACTAAAATGTCTAGCCTATACATAAATATTGAGACTGTTTAAAGGAGTAGTAGGGCCAAAGCTTTCTTGGCCCTACTTCTCCTATGGATCACAGGAGTGCAGTCCATTCTGCACTCCTGTTACCCGTTTTCAGCCAACACCAGGCTAAAGTCCACTGTTGGCTGACATCACTCAGCCGCTTACAGTTGGGATTCACCAAGAGTAGAGTTGAGCGAACCCGGACTGTAAAGTTCGGGTCCGTACCGAACTTTGGGGTGTCCGGGACCCGGACCCAGACTTTTCAAAAAAAGTCCGGGTTCGGGTCCGGTGTTCTGGTAATTTTAATGAAAAATCTTAAAAATGCTGTAAAAAAGCCCAGGAAGGTCCTAGAGGTCTGCAAAAGGAAGGAAAATGTGGGTAAGGGTGGGACAAGTGCCCTACAAAGAAATGGGGACAGGGAAATAACTTTAAATATTTAAAAAAAAATAAAAACATAAAAATGCAAAAATGGAGATCATCTTCAAAATGGGTCTGAAAAGTATTAATTAACATTAGAGGCCATAGAACTGTTCTAAAATCATCTTCAAACTGTGTCCAAAAAGTATAAATAAGCCCGGAGTACCCATATCACTGT
>BLSH010176472.1:1269914-1289069 GCA_018402905.1 Glandirana rugosa
CGGTTCACCAAAGTTTCAGTATGTTAAAAAATGGACTTACGTAAGGGAAGTAAGTCCATTTTTTACAGGGTCATCTTCATACGGGGGGGGGGGGGGGTATTTGACTGGATTAAGTAGTCCGCTAGGTCGTGACACGGACACACATCGTCGAGAGATGAGAGTGGAACGTAAGTGTCCTGTGTCTCCGTCGTCACCCTCAGTAACCAAAGACAACGACAGTTAGTTTAGGCCACTCGTGTCTCATTTCCCACCCCGGCTCATCGTGACACACATTGACACCTACATGTGTCGAGACGAGAATTCGCTCGGGTGTGTAGACGGACTTCTACTGGGACATTTTTTACCTGAATGAAGGGAATGCATTCAGGTAAAAAATTGTATGACTTTGAAACCACTTGGCAGAACATGTTTCTATACTGTATGTGTTGATATGGCTGCTTATAGTCTCTATTAAGGGCACAAGTGACAGGGTGACAAGGCAGGTAAGCAACTGGAAGACAAGGACAAATAACTGTCACCTCATAACAGGTAATAGGTAATAATATGTGCCTGAGCAAAGACCTTGATGGCAGGATCACTAGGTATTATTTTTTGTTTACCAACGTTTTTTATTGAAGTATACCAACATATATATGAGAAAAAAACTCATTACTCATCTAATCTTCCATTACATCTGAGAAGCTGAATAAACATGGTCAAAAATACATCTCTATGTTGGACACAAAGAAAATAGGAGAACTAAAAAAAAGATAAATAAAAAAAAAAAAATAGAGAATGTGATGGCGAATGGAAGTAAAAGTCACATCATCAAAAAAGTTCTTGTATTATACATATCATTTCATAGCCAGAGAAATCAGCATATATGAATAACTGGAAACAATGTTTTTTAGGACTATGCATGTATAATGACTTATATAAGAGCGGGAACTCTAGTGGACCCACGTGAAGATTAGTAGGTTGACCAATACTCCCATTTACGATTGAAAATACACCTGTCCATAATGGCGTGGTGTATCCTCTCCATCAGTTTTATGGACTCCATATGATGGAGCACCTGAGACCAGGGCACAGAAGGAGGCTGCCAATTTAGGCATCAGGTATTATTTTAATAAAACCAGCAGATTTGAAAAACTGTTTAGATAACATTAACTTTCTTAAATGAGAAAGATAGATATCTTTTAGTGCAAGATATGTAGGCATAAAAACACACACTTCCATACCCCTCAATAATGCAGACCATGAAGAAATAGTAAGCAAATCAAGAGCGCTTAATCCCACAAATGCTTTTTATCACTACTTTTCCCATGTACTGACAAAATACCAAATACATTATTATGGAGGTCAGCTGAAAGATTTGGTGAAGTATAGCACTGTTAGTAGTAAATAAAACCGTTTTCAAAGAGGGGCACAATCAGACTAAGAAGAGGGTAAACTGGGGAAAAGAAGAATAGGGGATTCGGTTTCAAAAGATGGACAGTCCCTAAATAAAAGGCATATTTGGGAGCGGTGCGTATAACATGGCTAATCTTAAATGAGATTTAATTACTGGGTGTAGACATATGTTAATTGGAGAGGTGTTGCAACCAACTTACAGACAAATACTCAGTCTTCACAGTGTCCCTCTATCAGCATTCATTTCTATTCTTCCGATCATTCTCCCATTAAACTGTCAGACAGTCTTTCTGGAATGTATTTACAAGACTGCAGAACCTATACAAAACTTCAGTGAAACTATCTGTGCATAAAGCCTGCTTGTCAGTTCTGTCATTTTACCGAGGACCCCATTAAACACTTATTCTTCTTTTCACTTAGCCAGGAAATACAGAATATCTATTGAAAGCATTTTACATTTCATTATGGTGTTAGCATCTCTCTCAACAGTTGGGATCCTGCTTGGTATTTCTTAAAGCTGACACTTGTCATTCACATTTCCATTTAATGAATAGATATTTTTTTTCTTTTCGCACTTGTTATAAATCTGCCAAGAGACACTAAAGCGCTTTAGCCTGTGCTGCTTTTATTTTACAGTGTGTGTATATTTTATAGCTGGACTAGACAGTGGCCTTTTCTTAAAACCAGGAGCAAAGTTTAGTGATTGCTGGAAAGAGATAAAGTTCAGCTAGGCATGCTTGTAGGCAGCTCTACAAAAACCTGGCAAATCACAGGTCACCTAAGCCTTGCCAAATATTTTACCCAAAATTTTAAAGAATTTCTTACATTTGGATGCAGTAGTAGGGTTGGGTATCATGCCAGTTATTGCTACTAAGGTCTGCTCACTATCTATATAGCCATTACTACTAAAGTGTGTAAAGAAAAATAGTTGGATTTTAATAATGGATGGGTCACTCTGTCTATACAGGTATGGGTTTCAGAATCATTTTTAGAATTTTCTAGTGCCCGAGGAAAGAACCTAATCAAGATCATGTACGTTTGAGTCTTCTTAATTCAACGTATATGTTTAGCCTTCTAATAAAATCCCCTCAGCCCTCTCCCAAGCCCCTTCAATAGTGGGAGAACTCTTAAAGCAGAAGCAACCGGTACGAATCTTGGTTTAGGATCATTTGTCACTTTAATAAAAGTCCTGTTCCTATGTTTCATTTTCAAATCACCCTCCTAAAATTTCCAAATCCAGGACACTCAAAATGGCAATGCTGACATCCCCTTAAACTTTAGTGGATGAAGCCCTGAATAATGGGATCATGGCAATTTACATTTTAAGGGACCTCATTGCTCTGCAGTGTTAAAGGTGGGCTTAGGTACCTATGTACAGTATATTATTAGGGAGGATTCCAGCAATCTGATGGGATTTCCACCCTCCCTTATGTTGGAGTTTGTCATAACTTTATTGGCAGTTTTACCTTGTCCGTCCTTAATTGGTTGCTCACTGTTTTATAACTTCAAGTGGGTTTTCTGATGTAGTTGAATGAGTACTTTTCACTAAAAGTATGAGGTTTAGTCTTTTGTTCAGTTTATGGTTACAATGTTCTCAAGGTTTAGTTGTGACTGGTTCAGTTTTTGTTTGAAATGGTGAATAATTATACGCAAACTGTATTATTGTTTTTTCCAACTTGAATTGTTTTTTTGTCATTATAGGTCAAGGATGCATTTTAGAAATACTAGAGCATATGCTTCTTATATTAGCTGACATGACTATCCAGTTTAGATCTCGGAACTGTGCCATCCTCTACTGTCCACTGGTTACAAAACTCCAGAGCATTGCATAGAGCAGAGGTCTCCAAACTTTATAAACAAAGGGCCAGTTTGCTATCTTTCACACTAGGGGGATTGAACAGTGGGATTAAAAATGTCCTGGGGTGAGTGGGAGCAAACAATGCCCCATCTTTGTCATTAGTGGGAGGAATAGTGCCCATTGTTGGTGTCAATGGGAGTAATGGTGCCCCATGTTTGGTATCAGTGGGGGGAATAGTGCCCCATCTTTTGCGTCAGTGGGAGGAATAGTGCCCCATCATTGGTGTCAGTGGGAGAAAAAGTGCCTCATCGAAGCAAGAGGTGGTCACTATATACTGAGCACCCTAGATTTATGGGAACACAGGAAGCAATAAGAAGTTTCTTGGTGTGCCCCATGGCTTTTCAGTTCCCATTTGTATTTTCTGTGGGGACACTTACTCAGGTTCACTATTTTGCAGATGTGCTGTGTAAAATGGTAGAACGCCAATGTGGGTTAATCACAGGTGTGGGCTGTAGTCTCCTTAAACAAAGTGTAGTCTTTAAACTTTTCAGTGAAGTCAATGGTTTTGGTTCCAGACAGGTGCCAACAGTTCCTGATAGGAGATTCGGTGAAGCTACCTTAATCATGCTGGAGCAGTAGGGTTGCACAATTAACTATAATGATTGACAGGCTACCTACCTACTTAATGATAAAGAAAAAAGAGGGTGTAAACACGGCGGTTCCCCGTTCTGACAGACAGCATGTCAGAGATCTACTGATCCCTGTACTCGGGATCAGTTATATCTCTGGTGCCCCTGGCAGCCCAGCCCCCATACAGTTAGAACACGCCTAGGGAACACAGTTAGCCTCTTCACTGCCCCCTGTAGGTTAACCCCTTCCCTGCCAATGACATTTATACAGTAATCAGTGAATATTTACATTTCTGATCGCTGTATAAATGTCATTGGCCCCAAAAAGTGTCAAAAATGTTCAACATGTCCGCCCCAATATCACAGTCCCGATAAAAATCGCAGATCACCGCCATTACTAGTAAAAAAGAAATTGTAAAAACGCCAGAAATGAATTCTCATGGTTTGTAAACGTGGCAACTTTTGCGCAAACCAATCAATACATGCTGATTGCGATATTTTTGTACCAAAAATATGAGGAAGAATATAAATCAGCCAAAACCGATTTATATTTGTTTTTTATATATTTTTTTTGGATATGTATTTTAGCAAAAAGTAAGAAATATTGTTTTTTTTTTTTTGTAAAATTGACTCTCTTTTTTTGTTTATGGCAATGATCAGAAATGACGCAGAGGAGACCAAATACCACGAAAAGACAGCTCTATTTGTGGGGAAAAAAGGACACAAATTTTGTTTGGGTCGCACGACCGCGCAATTGTCAGTTAAAGCGATGCAGTGCCGAAATGCAAAAAGCGCTCTTGTCCTAAGATAGGAAATCCTTCCGGGGCTGAAGTGGTTAATAAAATTGTACATTGGGATAATGCACAAGGCCAGTGTGCCCTCTTTTTTCTTTATAATTTAGTGACACCTGGGACACCCCCAATGCTTGAGGGCAGCAAGGCCACTGGAATTATCCTTTGAATATCTCTTCACCCTACACTACACTATTGCGCAGGAGTATTTGTTTGTTAGCTACCTACTTAACCTCCAGCCAAAACTGGATTATTAGCTTTATGTGAAGTATTTTTATTAAACTATACTACTCTTACCATCTTATAACATTTTGTCCTTTAATTTCCCAACCTGAACACTTACAGCTGGAGTCTGGTTTGTCACAACAGTCAACTCAAATGGTTTCCTTGCTCTCGGTTTTCAGAATCAGATGCTTCATGCACTTTGCAGCCAAACATTCATCTTTGTCTAGATCCTTCTCTTAGGTAACTCTTTCTAAGAAGGCAATGGAAACAAGGGAACACAGCAGATTAACATGTGAATTTGTGAGTGTATAAACGTACTGTGTAGGACATGTGGCCTTACTGTATGCCTTCACTCAGCCATATCTGCTCAGTGCAAGAAACACATGGCCCCCGCTGCTCCCAGGAAAGCTCCTTGCCTCTCCGTATCTCTGCTTTCGTTGCAGTTTGACAGCAGGTCAGCTGTGTAATTCAGTTCTGGCAACTGAGGGAGACAAGTTTAGCCGGTGTTCACACATGTGAGAGACTCTGTACCTGATTCCAGTCAGATCACATTAGTGGGATGGAAAGTACAGTAACAGGGGAGAGCTAGAGGTAGTGTACATCTCGGGAAATCTCTGCTCTCTGCTGCTTCAGAGGGGACTCATGCTTGAGAAAGCTTCAGCTCTAAGGAGTCTGCAAGATACTCCTCACCAGAATGAATGCCATATGCTTTATCATGCTTCCGCTGCAAACTGAATCTAAACAGATAGGCTGGGCCCACCAAAAAGACAATTATTAGACTAAGCACACAATGTAACCTATCATAAGATATACAGAATATTCTGAATAATGAACATTATTATCTTCTGGTATTAGAAGACAATCAAGAGTGTTTTTAAACAGAGATTCATGAGTTAGGCACCTGTACTACACCTTTTTTAACCCAGACAGCATGGTTACCTATAGTGAAGAAGTGTTAGCATGTAACCTGCACAGATTGTCTTCTATTGCTCTACTAGAGGGTTTTACATTGTTTTATCGTTTAATTTGAGATTTTTTTATTTTGCATTTGTGTTAGCCTCATTTTTATACTTTAAATAACTACTAAGTACTGTAAAGCAGAGTTCCACCCAAAAGTGGAACTTCCGCTTTAAGGGAAGGTGACCCCCCGACATGCCACAATTGGCATGTCATTTTTTTTGGGGGGGGGGGACCAGGGACCCTATTTTCACAGGGTCCCAGATCCACTTCCTCCCCTGAAGCCGCGGCTCCAAAAGGAAGTTCACCTTCCTCCTCTCCCTCTCGGTGATTTTCTGGGGCACATCACAGGTCCCAGAAGATACGCTGGCCATTCACAAGGTGCAGCACGAATCGCACATTCGGGCAGTGCGCGCCTGGCTTTGAAACCAAAGCTGGGTGCCCACACTTATGTTGCCCGCACTGTCAAGGGGAGGGGACAAAGAGCGAGCCCTCGGGCAACTGCATCACTGGAGCCTGGGAGAGGTGAGTGTCTGATTGTTAAAAGTCAGAAGTCAGCAGCTACACTTTTTGTAGCTGTTGACTTCTACCTGGGTGGAACTCCGCATTAAAGCAACAATAAACCCAAAAGCAAACATCTTTTATATTGCAGCTTCCAATTATTAGATATAACGGCTATATGTATATATATTTTTTTTTTGCTAGAATATAATTTCTTTCTTTATTTTGATTTGGGGATTCTGCTCATAAGTCTATTGTTCTTCAAAAGAACATGGATGTCCTGCAGATGTAGCAGTTACAGGGTTGGCACAAATCCTTTAACACTGACAGGGGTGTTCACAATGGTCAGCTTTAATTAATTTATGTAGATCCTTTATCCCAAACAGAAAAAAAATGTTGCTGTAGTTACATAAAACATATTAGCTGGAGTTCAGCTTTGCTGGTGCATCTAAATCTGCTAATCCATCTAGCATTCCTCTCTCCCTGGATTAACAATGCTGCTGTCCAAAGGTGGATTTGTTCCTCCTTCATCCAAAGTGGGAGTACCATAATATGGGAGCTGTGTTACTGGTCAGATCACCCAGTGAAAACTGAGGGGAAAAAAAGAAATTGAATGCAGCCACCACATCTGATAATTGGTAAGCTACAATGTATTACATTTTTAGTTTTGGGCTTAAAGTGGTTGTAAAGGCTGAAGGTTTTTTACATGAAGGTAAAAAACCTTCAGTGTGCAGCTTCCCCCTCAGCCCCCCCTAATACTTACCTAAGCCTGATCTCGATCCAGTGATGTGCATGCGACCCGAGGCTCTCCTAGCTTGCTATGGGGGTACTCAGCAAGGGAGAGGGGCCCAGAGCGCCAGTGGGGGACCTGAGAAGCGGAGGATCTGGGCAACTCTGTGCAAAACCACTGCATAGAGCAGATAAGTATTACATGTTTGTTATTTTTTTTAAATAAAAATGTTTCCTTTACAATCACTTTAATACTGAATTACTATACAATAAATAAGTTAATGTAAAGAGGAATGATAACATTCCAACTTTAAAGATTCATAGCAGCCAATCAGAAAACACCTTATTTTAGTTGGTTATATGGGCATTGCCACTTTGTGACTTATAATTCCTCTCGAGACCTCATGTACACTGCTGCTGGTAAACGGACGTTTAGGCCTCATGTACACTGCTGCTGGTAAACGGACTTTTAGGCCTCATGTACACTGCTGCTGGTAAACGGACGTTTAGGCTTCATGTACACTGCTGCTGGTAAACAGACGTTTAGGCCTCATGTACACTGCTGCTGGTAAACAGACGTTTAGGCCTCATGTACACTGCTGCTGGTAAACGGACGTTTAGGTCTCATGTACACTGCTGCTGGTAAACAGACGTTTAGGCCTCATGTACATTGCTGCTGGTAAACGAACGTTTAGGCCTCATGTACACTGCTGCTGGTAAATGGACGTTTAGGCCTCATGTACACTGCTGCTGGTAAACGGACGTTTAGGCCTCATGTACACTGCTGCTGGTAAACGGACGTTTAGGACTCATGTACACTGCTGCTGGTGAACGGACGTTTAGGCCTCATGTACACTGCTGCTGGTAAACGGACGTTTAGGCCTCATGGACACTGCTGCTGGTAAACGGACGTTTAGACCTCATGTACACTGCTGCTGGTAAACGGACGTTTAGGCCTCATGTACACTGCTGCTGGTAAACGGACGTTTAGGCCTCATGTACACTGCTGCTGGTAAACAGACGTTTAGGTCTCATGTACACTGCTGCTGGTAAACAGACGTTTAGGTCTCATGTACACTGCTGCTGGTAAACGGATGTTTAGACCTCATGTACACTGCTGCTGGTAAACGGACGTTTAGGCCTCATGTACACTGCTGCTGGTAAACGGACGTTTAGGCCTCATGTACACTGCTGCTGGTAAACGGACGTTTAGGCCTCATTTACACTGCTGCTGGTAAACGGACGTTTAGGCCTCATGTACACTGCTGCTGGTAAACGGACGTTTAGGCCTCATGTACACTGCTGCTGGTAAACGGACGTTTAGGCCTCATGGACACTGCTGCTGGTAAACGGACGTTTAGGCCTCATGTACACTGCTGCTGGTAAACGGACGTTTAGGCCTCATGTACACTGCTGCTGGTAAACGGACGTTTAGGTCTCATGTACACTGCTGCTGGTAAACGGACGTTTAGGCCTCATGTACACTGCTGCTGGTAAACGGACGTTTAGGCCTCATTTACACTGCTGCTGGTAAACGGACGTTTAGGCCTCATGTACACTGCTGCTGGTAAACGGACGTTTAGGAGCAGTTGGGCATTTTTTTTCAGCTGCCCCTGAACTCTCTTCTATGTTATCTTATCAGTACATTTACACAGGGTTGTTTAAAGTTGTGTCTAGGCAGTTGAGTTTATAGGTATTTGTTGGAAAGGAAAAAATGAGTTTGGATGTTCAAAGGCATTTGAAACGTCAAATGCCTGTAACAGCTTGTAAACACGCCTAAACGTGGTAACTCGCGTCTAGGATAGTTTAGAGATGGTTTTCACTTTAAAGAAAAATAAAAAACACTTCTAGACCTGAATGTGGCTAAACGGATGTTTTTAAATGTTGGCTTCTAGCTGTCCAGTTGAGTCGTTCAGGGGAGGTTGAAAAACGCCCCGTGTACATGTAGCCTTACAGTGACTTATTAAATAACAAATTGTTATATTTTGGATAATGTGATGCCACAAACTCTAGCTGAAAAAAATAAATAAATAAAAATTTTAGCTGGAATCTGATTGGTGGTTTGGAAGAACACAAAGGCACACTTGTTTAAGAATAATCTCCTCTACATGTATTTTAGAATAATCTACAAAATTGACTGTGGATTGAATACAACTGCTGTTCTTTCCCATTTTTACATGGTAAGCTTGACAATCTTCTTACTCTGTGCTGTGTAAAATTAGTTACAACATAAAGGGAATTTGCCACAGCTATGTTCATTTTGGCGTGTGATTAAAATGCCTACAAATGTTTTAAATTGAATTGTGTCACAATTATGGGCATGACATACTATACCTCTGGCAGATTCACAGGTATGATTTAGTGCACAATAAAGACTTCAGCATGCGCAAGAATATCATGATATGATTATGCTGCAAGAAAGAACAGCTGAATCATTTATGCCAACATACATATGAAAAGTAAGCGCTAGTTACTCCAAAATGAAGACAGATTGCTATTAATTATATGAAGTGGTGTATGAACTAGGGTCACTAGACTGATTTCCCATCCACATCTCTATGTTATGAAAATTATGGTCTGGGTGACATTTAAAAAGTTGCCAGTGATTACTTGATTATGACAGGTAGACATGAATGATCCAATGTTGGCAGCTCTATATTTAACCTATACCAATATTTCAATATGTGAAACCCTCCAGCATGACCAAAAATACTTTAGCTTCTATCATCTCACTGCCTTTCCAATTGCATTGGGGGTGATTTACTAAATGCAAATAGGCTGTTCATTTTTGCAAGGGAATTTTCCCCAGAGCTTAGTGCATGTGGTGAAAATTCACTTTGCAAAGATTACCCAATCACATGCAAAGAAAAAATAAAAACAACCACATGTGTTTGTTTACATGTGGTTGGATGATAGAAATCTGCAGAACTTCACCTCATTCACTAAGCTCTGGGGATAATACCTTTGAAAAATGCAACTTCCTCTGTAAAGTGAACAGTCTATTTGCCTTTAGTAAATTGACCCCAACATCTCCTGAACTTAGTCAATAAACCCTGTGAAGGGTTTGCCCATACATCAGGTGTAGAAAAGTAGAGAGATGTTCAGAAGCAAAGTTTTTGTCTATACCTAATCACATGAGTCATGTTGGACTGTAATGTTGGCAAACAATAGACAATTAAAGCCTAGTTTACGCCTTTGCATTCTAGGAATGCTTGTCAGTCCATGGAGTGCTTGACAGTGCTATTTATTTGGAATGCTTCCCATGCACAGTACAGCATTTGTCGATGAACCTGCACTGCAGCACACTACAACGCACATGGTATGTTGGGGTGCACAGCTTAAAGGAGAAGTATGGCCTGAGCTTGTTTGGCCATACTTCTATGGATCACAGGAGTGCAATTCGTTTTGCACTCTTGTGACCCATTTTCAGCAGAGAGGGGATTAAAGTCCACTCTCTTCTGACGTCACAGGAGATGGGACAGGCACCGCGTCATCCCGATTTCCAGAATTTGGATCCGCCAGGTGCCTGGACCGACAGCCTTCTCAGCCTCTCATTGAGCTGCTGAGAGCCTGAGACGGCCGATCCCTGCCCCTCCACAGCTCGGCGCTCCAGTGAGCATGGAGGAGCAGAGAGGAGAGCTGCTGATTGACAGCCAGCAGCTCTCCGCTCAGGGATCAAAGAGAACCGAGCCATCGGCAGTGCTCGGTGGTTTGGTTCTCAGTGTACAGACGCCGGGGGACAGATGCAACATTGGTCTGATGCTGCATCCATCTAGGTAAGTATAATGGGGGAAAAAATGGCAAAGCCATACTTCTCTTTTAAAAGTTGTGCAGGTTTAGTTTTTGTTCCATTGCCATGCATTAGCAACCCATTCTTAAAGTGTATGCAACTCTTAATAATAAACTTTGATTTGCTGTCTTTTGGTCTGTTTAATATACCATTGAATGATGCATTTCATATTTGAAGGATCCTCTGTTCTCATTTGTCTCATTAGCTATCACCATTATTACTGTCTAATTATATTACCATATGTGCCGGTATTTCTCTGTTCTACCACACTCAGCCCTACGCAGGGAGCTATATTTATAATGACCCAACAGAGATCAGAATTCATACACTACTCAGTTTATTTCTGGGTACAGTATATTTTATAGTATAGAATCGGGATATAGCTGGGCCAGCCCTCTTATGGTTTACCTCCAATACAGGCCAGGCTTAACACCTCTCCCACGTATAGACCTATTATTCATAACATATCTCGTCTGACAATGTACAGACAGATCTTTAACAGTAAACAGGCTATTACATCACTTTGTCCCAGACTCTAGCTTGCGGTTAGCACAAGACTACAACAAGACTTTGTCTTTCTCTATAGACTTGTTTCCTACTTTTAACTACAGAAACAATAATATATTTAAAGGAGTATTCTAGCCTTGGGTTTCAATAATAGCGCAAAGCAGTGTAACTATTAGGGGGGCTTTTTTTACAAGATTCTTTCAACCTCCTCTTTTGTCACAAATGGGACAACTACAAAGTCATTTAATATGCATCAACCTGGATTACTTTTCCCATAAATGTGTTACTATCTTAAGCATGTATTAAATAGAGAACAATAAGCACATCAGAATTAGTAGATAGCAAAATCTCAGCTGTATAACAATTGTCCATGAAAAATAAAGGGGAGGGGGGATGACAGTCTGTAGGTTAATGAATTAGTCCTTAGCAAAAATAGAAAAGAACACAAAAAAGAGTCTTTCTTGGCTTGCGAATGTCCATAAATATTCCGATTACAAAGACCACATTATTTCACTCCTTAAGTTCATTTCCTAAACTTCTACAACCCCCTCTTTTATTCTGTATTCACTCATGCCACCAGAAGGTACACATTTTTGCACATTTACTGAGCAGATAGGGCCCTGAATACCATAAAAAACATTTCTCCACAAGGTAGTCTTATTGGTTTTAAGTTGCTATACAGAGGGGGAACTTAACAGAGTTATTATTTAAAAAAACACTTACCAACCAGGGCCCTTTTTTACATTTATTGGTTACAAGTTAAAAACATTTTTTTTGCTAGAAAATTACTTAGAACCTCCAAGCATTATATATATTTTTTTCAAACACCCTAGAGAATAAAATGGAGATTGTTGCAATACTTTTTATCACACGGTATTTGCGCTGCGGTCTTTCAAGTGCGATTTTTTTTGGAAAAAATTCACTTTTTTGAGTTACAAAATAAGACAACATTAAAGTTGGCCCAATTTTTTTGTATATTGTGAAAGAGGATGTTACGCCGAGTAAATAGATACATACATGTTACGGTTGAAAATTGCGCGCACTCTTGGAATGGCAACAGTCCGGTACTTAAAATCTCCATAGGCGATGCTTTAACGGTAACCATGTTAGAGGTGCAGAGGAGGTCTTTTGCTAGAATTATTGCTCACACTCTGGCTATCGCCGCTATACCGCACATGTGTGGTTTGAACACCGTGTCCATATGCGGGCGCGACTTATGTATGCATTTTCTTTGCTGCGCAAAAGATTTTTAACACTGTTCCTTTTAAAAAAAAATTCTGATCACTTTTATTGCTATCACAAGGAATGTAAACATCCCTTGTGATAGTAATATGTGGTGGCAGGTACTCTTTATGGAGGGCTGGGGGTCTAAAAGACCCCCCCCCCATCTCTCCTTTGCACTTCACAGTATTCAGAACACCAAAACGGCGATTCTGAATATTGTTATTTTAAAAACGGCGCCGTTAGCCGCCGAGTAATCCGGAAGTGATGTTATGACGTTGCTTTCCGGAATTTGCAGAAAGAGACCCGATCAGAGCTGATTCCGGCTTCTATCAGGTCCCCTCTGATCATAGCTCCAGTCTCCCGGTGAGGCCGGAGAAGAGCGACAGAAGGCGGCGGGAGGGGGGATGTCCCCTCCCGCCCCCGGGAATAATGCTCCCGAGCCGGATCGGCTATTATTTCCGGATAACTGACCGTCCGCTATAAAAATGGTACCGGTATATAGCCTGCAACTACAGGCTATATCCCGGTACCATGCACACAAAGTAGCCGCCGCCTATTTAGGGTGCTGGGGGTGAAGTGGTTAAAGTAATCTAAACTCAAACATTAAGATTTCATACCAGATTTAGCATACTAATGTAATTTAACCACTTGCCGACTGCCGACCGGCGTCTGACGGCGTCAAAGTGGCTCGATATCGCAAACCACTGTCATATGACGGCAGCTGCGATATCCCACACTGTGAGCGTGCGCGCCGCCAGAAGCATGCTCACTGTGTTGGGGGGGGGGGGCCAGGGAGCAGGTAGGGCGGACTATATCGATGGGCCCCCCCGCAGTGAAAGAACAGAGGTCCGTGTAAGTAAACACGGATCTCCGTTCTGTTAGAGGGGGAAGGGCTGTGATCACAGGCTTCCTGTATATGGAAGCCGTGATCACTCCCCTGCCAGCCCAGCCCACACACAGTTAGAACACGCCCAGGGAACACAGTTAACACTTAGAGCGCCCCCTCCAGGATAATCCCTTCACTACCAATGGCATTTACACAGTAATCAGTGCATTTTTATAGCACTGATCCCTGTATAAATGCCAATGGTCCCAAAAAAAAGTGTCAAAATGGTCTGACATGTCCGCTGCAGATCGCCACCATTACTAGTAAAAAAAAAAAATAATAATAAAAACCCCAGAAATGAAATATCCTCCATAAATGTGGCAACTTTTGCGCAAACCAATCAATAAACGCCGATTGCGATTTTTTTACCAAAAATATGAGGAAGAATATAAATCGGCCAAAACCGATGAATACATTTGTTTTTTTATATATTTTTTTTTGGATTTGGATTTTAGCAAAAAGTAAGAAATTTGGCTTTTTTTTTTGCAAAATTGTCGCTCTTCTTTTGTTTATAGTGGTGATCAGAAATGACACAGAGGTGATTAAATACCACCAAAAGAAAGCTCTATTTGTGGGAAAAAAAGGATGCAAATTTTGTTTGGGTACAACGTTGCACGCCCGCGCAATTGTCAGTTAAAGCAACGCAGTGCCGAATCGCAAAAAGGGCTCTGGTCCTAAAGTGGGAAATCCTTCCAGGGCTGAAGTGGTTAAAAAGTAATTTTTAGTTAAGGTGCACCTTTCATTAAAATAACACCTGGTGATCCTGCTGTGAAGGCCTCTTCCTGTTATGTGGTGACAACGCCATGTCTCGGTCTCCCCTGTGTTCCTGTGTTGTCACCCAAGCCTCCAGTGAAGGCTACAGGTAGCCATTCCAACATAAATGTACAGGTTAAGAAGCCTGTCCTGAGCATTGTTATGCAGCTGTCACCAAAAAGTATATACAGTATACAGGCGGTCCCTTAGTTACAAACATCCGACTTACAAACGACTCCGACTTACAAACGGAGGGAGACAACAGGAAGTGAGAGGAGATCTACCCCTAGGAAGGGAAATTCACTCCTATTAAGGTGATCATGTGAAAAAGGTGTCTCCACTGAAGCTTTATCACCAACCAACTCAAAATTTTCAAAATGAAAGGGGTTGATTTACTAAAGCTGGAGAGTGCAAAAAACGGTGCAGCTGTGCATGGTCGCCAATCAGCTTCTAACCTCAGCTTGTTCAATCAAGCTTTCACAATAAAACCTTGAAGCTGATTGGTTTCTGTGCAGAGCTGCACCAAATTTTGCACTTTCAAGCTTTAGTAAATCAACACCAAATTGTCATAGGGACAAAAAGATAAGTAAAATCTTCTGAACAGAAGCACATACAGCAAAACAAACCTTACAGGGGCGTTACCCCTTCCCTATGCTACACAAAAAACTTAACAATTATTGTTTTGGCTGGAGCTACACTTAAAAAATGTACCTGTTCCCACTTACAAACAAATTCAACTTAAGAACAAACCCAGGTTGTTTGTAACCCGGGGACCGCCTGCATATGGACAGCAAGTGGCTGTAAAAAGGGTTTGGAGGAAATCAGCAGTACTGAGAAGAAAAAGAAAAAAAAAGCATGCTAGTTGCTTATGATTCACAGTCCTTAAGCAACATCAACCATTTAGAGTTTATACCCACATTAAGCATATTATTAAGATAATAGCTAACCAATTTCCCTCTGCTTTTTTAAACAGGATAGATTAACGTCATTAAAAATACAAAGGGTGAGCATGAGAAATCAAATCCATTGCAACCAATTGGATTCTGTGGCCTGAACAGCAGAGGCATGACTTCTAACTGGTTGCTGTAGAGCACCACATTTGCACATAATCGCTGCATTTCATTAGTAAATAATCCCAATGGCTTGCATTCTGAAGTTCATCTAGTAAGAATTAATTGAGCCAACAGACATTCACACAAATAGCTGTGGCCTCATCAAGTAAGGGAGAGAGAAGCCGCTGATATGCCCACACCCTTATCCCCAGCCGAATAAACTCCAGTCACGTCCGGCATGGCTCTGGCAGCTTTCATACATTAGGAAGTATTCAGACAAACAGAGGGATTTGTTTGTGAGCTGTAGTTGTGGAAATAGCAGGATGGGAGGCAGTATTTCTGAGGGTCTGATCATTAGGAATTCATTACGTATTCATTCTAACAGCATCAATCATTGTGTTCCAATCTGATATTCATGTAAAAATCTCACTTGTAGAGCTTCATTGCTACAGTAATCATAATCCGGGAGTGTTCAATCTTGCTCTACGCTGACTGCTTATCAGCACACAGCAAATTCACCAAGAGACAGGCCTCCTCTGCCCTCCTCAGCCTCATACACCAGCTACACCAGGATGTCATTCGACTGTAATATGCCACTGGAGCAGCACCGTGACAAGACTTTTTTTTCTAACTTTTTTTTGTGTAAGGTTAACCAAAAACACATTCATGAAATGAAAACATGAAGGAAGAAATATCTGTGTTGCTCATGGCAGCCAAGCGCCAGCTTTCATTTTATAACCTATACTAGAAAATCGATTGAATTAGAATATTATTGGTCATAATAGACCATAGTTCTACCTTTACATTTATCATGTATAGCACCCCTTTACCCCAAGAAGTATGGTGGTAACCACCAGAGGTGGGCTGACATTTCACCCATAGGGAGAAAATTATTAAGGCAATAGTGGGATGTGAACAGATGGGCACCCATCACTTTTAAGTAAAAACACAAAAAAATGATTTTATTGCGCACAGTCCATGGAAGAAAGGATTGGGGTTGCAGATGCTTAGGACTTAAGCATAATTCTGTCACTTCACTTGGCACAACACAGAACAAGAGCCTTTAAGTTGAGACTGACATTCCTGTATTAGAACTCATCATCAGTAGGAACGGCATCTTCGTTTTTCTCCAGGAGAGTCAGCCAACCTCCATGAGATGCCATCCCATGCTTAATCTTCTGCAGGCGAGTCAGACAACCTCCATGGGACTCCATCATGCCTCCAGTGAAGATCAGCAGCTCCAGGCCTCAGCTCCAGGCCTAATCACATCCAGAGCCCCTTCCGGCAGGCAGTCCTAAAGAAGAGGCTCCATCACATACATCCTCCCCAGGCCACAGACTAAGCGGGTGGGAGGTGGAAGGGGGTGGTCAACAGCCAGCCCTGAATATTTATATCCTTCTCCATGATGCACCACTAGCAATGGAAACTTCTTGTATTGGGCTGGGAAAAGTAATGTATATTCAGAATCCAGGCCTACTGTGTGATCTCACACTAATACCAGAGGTGACATGCCTATCTTCTTTACAGATCGGAGAACTGACAGCCAGGCTGGACTTAAGGGAAGCTGAACAAACCACAGACTACAAAATGACATGACATAGCATGACAGCCATGCAGAACTAAATTTAGACACTTCTGCTTAAGACAGGGTGGCTACACTCAATTTTAAAGAAAGCCTGTCATTAGAGAATAAAGTTCAGTCCCCTTTTAGAAAGTGTCTGATGTGTGTGATAGCACTGGCCCAATGGAAGCAAGGTTTGGTTCTGATGAATATAAAATGGCCTGTGTCTGCCTTCAAAGGAGCTAATACATAATGAAGGTATAATGTGGATACCTCCTAGGGTGCACTCAGCATAAACTGGAGAGAACCAAGTACAAAGGTTTATGTATAAAGGTACTGGCCTTTACAAAGTGGATGATGCCTGGCTGTGATCATGATCTGCCAGCTTCACTGGTTCATTTTGGACAAAGCTACAGGTTCCCATGGTAGTGTTTTCCCCAACCTGCTAATCTCCCAGTGCTTTGTGGGTTTGCTCCAAATATTGAAAATGTCCAGAATGTATGGGTATGGGAGACCATGTGACTTTCTCACCTTCCTGAGTAACCAATCACCTTGCCCAAGCCCTAACTTGTTGGGATGGAAGAAAGCTCTTTATCCCTGTGTAAGTTTCAGCAAAGACAGTCAGACCACATCTTACATGGGGAATAATAAAAAAAAAAAGAAATAAGAAAAAAATTCTGTATAGTTCTTCAAAATATGCTTTCTGTTTTATCTAAAATACAAGTATAGAATAATATCTGTTGATCTACCAAAAGCTCAGTGTGCCCCTAACTTCCCATTGGAGTGCCTTTTTCTGTACAGAAACCTCAAGCTGTGGTATTAGTCTTACTTGCTGGACTGCAAACCACTATCTATCCCTACCATTTGGTCTCTCTTAACGTATATACATTGATTTCTTCCTCAACAAAACAATGCTGCTGACTTGCCTTCCATAACCTGCCCACACACTGGGTTTGATTCAGTAAAGGCACTAAGGCTGTTTACTTTGCAAGGGAATTTTCACATCGCTAAGTAAATGAGATGAAGCTCTGCTGAATTTCATTATCCATTCATGTGTTTTTCGTGCATGTGATTGGGTATTGTTTGCAAAGCAAGTTTTCATTAAAGTGGAGTTCCACCCAAATGTGGAACTTCCACTTTAAGGGAAGGTGACCCCCCGACATGCCCCAACTGGCATGTCATTTGTTTGGCGGGGCAGCGGGGACCCTGTTTTGACACGGTCCCAGCTGCACTTCCTGTCCTGGCTCCAAGGAGCCTGAAGGAAGTTACCCCCCCCCCCACTTGGCGATCCTCTGGGAGATGCCACAGGTCCTAGAAGATACATCGGCCATTCACAAAGCACAGCGCAACTTGCGCATGAGCAGTCCGTGCCCGGATTTGAAGCCAAAACCGGCACCACATGGAGGAGGGGGAGAAGAGCGAAGCGCCAGGTGGCTGCATTGCTGGGGTCTGGGACAGGTGAGTGTCTGATTATTACAAGTCAGCAGCTACGCTTTTTGTAGCTGCTGACTTTTAATAGGGTGGAACTCCGCTTTAAGCTTAGGGAAAAATCTCTTGCAAAGTGAACAGGCTATTAGCTTTTATAAATCAACCCTATGTTTGTAGAGAAAGGGCTTTTCTTTTGGGTGGTTTAGTTCTGGGGGAGTACTTGCACCATTAGAGCTCTCAGCAACTTCTCCTGCAAAAGAATTGACAGGCTCATTGATGTGACAGGTAGTAATAAAAGCTGTATCTTACTATACGACCAAGGATAAAGAAAACAACAATGCTGGGGCATGTTTTACAGGGGGGTAATTCCCGGACGTACCTTTGGAGGGTTCCAACAGGCAAACAAAGCAATGGAGAATCATAGGGAAAGTAAGTATCAGAAAGAGCGGTGGTACACCAACACAGCCTATATAAGTAACAATCTGCTTCTGCTGACAGGTTATCCGGTGCTTATTCACCCTGGTAAATATTGCATAACAGAAGCTTTGCCCAGCTTTAAAGACACAATACAAGCAAGAAAGGTCAGCACGGTCACTTTCAGGTATTGTAGCCTTTTTTGAAGTCAATAGAAAAACATCAGCATTTGTTCAAAAACATGTTTCATACACAAGTGCTTACTTATAAGGCTATTCTAGTAAGCATTGAGAATGAATAGAGTGAATAGAATTCATGTTTATGTTTATTGTGTATCCTTATGCCTATGTGGCAATCATTTATCTTCAGTTCTTATAAATGTTTATGATTATATGAAGAATGGGCTGACATTTATTTATGTTTTCTAGGAATATCGGGTTTATGATTATTATTATTATTGGTGGAATGTCCCGATACATGACACTATAACTGTATTTCTGCACATAAAATACAATCAC
>BLSH010176472.1:1311961-1322634 GCA_018402905.1 Glandirana rugosa
AATTTTCGTGGGCGAATCGCGACGAAAGTTTAGTGAAAATTCCGCTAAACTTTCGCCGCGGATAAGTAAAGTTACCCGTCAGCACCACCTCCTCGCCACATATGTCACGAGGGTGTGGAGGGGTTTCTACGACGAACGTCCTCGAAAAAAGGACAGGACGTTCGCATGGTGTGAGTCCGAAAGTGTGACCCCGACGTCTTCTCCGTAAAATGTCCGCGAAATGTACTCGATAAAAATCACGTTTTTGCGGACATTTCGCAAAGTAACGCTTTCCCCAGATTTCGGTACTAAACACTGTAATCTGTGGCTGGGTCTGAATGCTAAAGATATTCAGCTCCCTAGTTTATTGTAGATTGTTCAGAGATTGGTGAGTCTTCCTTTGCTCATGACTGCAAAATCAAAAAAGTACATTTAGACCCCTTTCGCAATGAAACGCTTTACAGGCGTTTTTGCACTAAAAATAGCTCATGTAAAGCGCCTGTAAAATGCCTCTTCTGCAGCCCCAGTGTGAAAGCCTGAGTGTGGTACGCTTGCAGGACAGGAAAAAAGCTCCTGCAAGCAGCATCTTTGGGGAGGTGTGGGAGCACTGTATACACCGCTCCTCCACCACGACTGCCCATTGAAATGAATAGGCGCCGCTTTCAAATCGCCTTAAAAGTGATTTGAAAGCAGCGCTAAGCGGGTGCTTTTAACCCCTTTTTAACACCTTCCGGGGGGTTAAAAATGCCCTGCTAGCGGCGCCGAAGCACTGGTATAACAGCTAAGGGACCCCCCGCTTCAGTATGTAAATGGCCTTAAAGAAATTTATGACAAAGTGGTGCTTATAAAGTTAGTACATTGTTGGGCTATTTCTTATGCAGAAAAACACTAAAAAAAATGGGTATGCTTAAAAGGTATAGTTCTGCTTTAACTGGTTCCCGACTGCTGTATTTCAAATCACCATATATAAGTGGGGCGGCTCTCACTTGCGCAGCTAGCGGGTGGGAGCGTGCCACCGGTGGGGCACTCTTGTACCCACCGTACTCTGCAAGAGTGTGCCCGCGGCTCGGGCGGACCCGATGTCCCAAGCTGCGATGACATGGCAGAGAGAAAGAATGGGTAACGGCTAATGTAAACACGGCAGTTCCCCACTCTGTCAGTGGGCATGTAAGAGATCTACTGATCCCTGTCACTGGCAGCCCAGCCCCCTCACAGTTAGAACACACCTAGGGAACACAGTTAACCCCTTCCCTGCCCCCTGCAGCTTAACGCCTTCACTGCTAATGACATTTATACAGTAATCAGGGGATATTTAAATTTCTGATCGCTGTATAAATGTCATTGGTTCCAAAAAAGTGTCAAAAATGTCCAACATGTCCGCCCCAATATCAAAGTCCCATTAAAAATCGCAGATCGCCACCATTACCAGTAAAAACCCCAGAAATTAATTTTCATGGTTTGTAAACGCAGAAACTTTTGCGCAAACCAATCAATAAACGCTGATTGCAATTTTTTACCAAAAATATGAGGAAGAATATAAATTGGCCAAAACCGATGAATAAATTCGTTTTTTATACTTTTTTTTGGATTTGTGTTTTAGCAAAAAGTAAGAAATATTGTTTTTTTTTTGCAAAATTGTCGCTCTTCTTTTGTTTATAGTGGTGATCAGAAATGACACAGAGGTGATCAAATACCACCAAAAGAAAGCTCTATTTGTGCGAAAAAAAGGAAGCAAATTTAGTTTGGGTACAACATCGCACGACTGCGCAATTGTCCGTTAAAGCGACGCAGTGCCAAATCGCAAAAAGTGCTCTCGTCCTAACATGGGAAATCCTTCCGGGGGTGAAGTGGTTAAAAAAAACAAACAAAAAAAAAACTTGTGCACATGTTTTAAAGGGTCTGAAGCTGGCAATAGTAATGAACCAAGAAAAAAAAAAAAGCCAGTGAAATGACCTGTCAAAGTCACATGACAGCCTCAATGGCGTTAAGTTAAACAAAAAGAACTAAGTTGAGCAGAGAGAACTCTGGCAGGCAGTGTGCAGCAGACATGAGGAGTATAACAGGGAGCAGATGGCGATATTCGCTCTCTGCTACAAACATTTTTGTAGTTGCATTTTCCTTATAAGTAGCAGTCACTAAAAAAAATACACAGAAAGGGCTCATGCACCCTGCGGTTGAGCAAATTCTTTTACCACCCCCCAACCACTACCCTCTTTAGCTCCAGAGGTAATGGCCATGGGTGTACACAGGGAGCTTTGTGATAATTTGCTTCACAGCAAGAATTTTACCGCCTGTTGCTTTTGACTGGTGTAGCACCTGCCAAACACAACCCACAATGCATGCGGCTTTGGGGCACTAGTGCGGGCTTCAAGGGGTAAAGCGGGCAATGAGGAGGTGATACAACACCCCCTCACTGCCTGTTAAATGCTCTCCAAAGAGCACTGCTAGTGCAAACAAGCCAAAAATAACCATTCTGGAGAACAATATAACCTACTCTCTTTTTTTGCAGCCCCCTATTTATTCAACATTATGTTACATAATGTATAAGTGATCTTTATATACCCTCTACATCCATCTACTGTTTCCTATCAGAGGCACAAACCCTTCCCTGCTCTATCTATAACAAACTAAAAGATTTTGCTTGGAGTTAGGCAAAACATTTGTGCGAACATTCGAACATGAAACATCAAAAATGCTCATTTTAAAGGCTTATATGCAAGTTATTGCCAGATAAAGTGTATAGGGACCCAGGTCCCGCCCTAGGGGACATGTATCAATGCAAAGAAAAGTTTTTAAATCTATCGTTTTTTCAGGAGCAGTGTCTTTGATAATGGTTAAAGTGAAACAATAAAAATGAAATATTCCTTTAAATAATGTGCCTGGGGGGCCCCCTTTGTCTGCCTGTAAAAGGGCACACCTCTGTGATATTTAGAACAGTGCCAGAGCAAAATCACATTTGTAAAGGAAAAATTGTCATTTAAAAATCACTCGCGGCTGTAATGTATTGCTGGCTCCCGGCAATATAGATAAAAAAAATCACTGAAAAAATTTGTGTAGGGTCCCCCCAGTCCCTACCAGGTCCTTCGGGTCGCAGAGCTCTCCCTGTCCCAAAGCACCCAAACTCCCCATGTTGAGGGCATGTAGCCTGGTACGGTTCAGGAGGGGGTGGGGGCGCTAGCTTGTCCCTCCCTATTCTGGCCGGCAAGGTTGCATTCCTGGATAAGGGCCTGGTATGGATTTTAAGGGGAACCCCGCACCTAAATTTAAATTGACGTGCGGTTACCTCTAAAATCCATACCAGACCCTTATCCAATGAAACCTGGCCGGCCAGGATAGGGGGGGAAAAGCGAGCGCCCCCCTCCTGAACTGTACCAGGCTACATGCCCTCAACAGGGGGAGTTTGGGTGCTTTGGGGCAGGGGGGCTCTGCGCCCCCCCACCCCAAAGCACCTTGTCCCCATGTTGGTGGGGACAAGAGCCTCTTCCCCACCACCCTGGGCTGTCGTTGTGGGGGTGTGTGGGTGAGGGGCTTATCGGAATCTGGAAGCCCCCCATGTGAATTAGTATCGGGTGCGTTGTTCCCCTACTAATTCACCAAAAAGTGCCAAAAAAGAGAAAACCACAGGAGACAATTAGGGACAAGTCCGTTATTAAAAAAGAAAAAAAAAAGTGCCCCTCGTTGTAATCCATCATCAATCATGGCGCACAACGGACCCCAAAAAAAAAAAATCCGCAACAGCTCTTCCTCCATGGGACTGACTGCTTATTGCTTTGACAGTTTATTTATATGGAAGGGTGGGGCCACCTGGGGACGTAGGCATGTGCCCCGCCCCCTCGGACATCACATGATGTCAGAAGGGGCGGGGTCGCTCGCTTACGTTGCTGGGTGGCCCCGTCCTGCCATATAAATGACCTGTCAAAGCAAAAAGCGTGCAGACTGCGGGAGCCCTCCCAAATGGGGAGGAGCTGTGCAAACCATCTGCGCGCAATGCATTATGGGGCACTCTGTGGCAGCGAAGTCAATGCGAACACCCCATAATGTTCTAAATTTGATGAACTGGCGAACGCCCGATGTTCAACTCGAACTTTGGACCTTTCATTAATCCACCTGTTCTCTTTTCATTATGGGAAATGATAGTACATGAATCGAAGAGGGGGAAAAAGGGTGGGCATAGTTGTCACTTTTGATGATTGCAACCATTCATATTAACCCCCCCCAGCACTTGGGGGAACAAAGCTGCTGGGGCATTTGGGGGCAGAGTACTTCAGATTTCAAGAAACACAGCAGCCACCAGCACACGGAACATCCTTCATTCATGTAAGTACCATCCTTGACACTGATTAAAAAAAAAAATCACTGAACTTTAGCTTTCAACTGATGTCAACCCAGATTGCAATTGATAACTTGCAACACATTTGTGGCAGAGTTGAATTATAAGTCTGTTAACTTGCTGCACATTTTCACTGACAAGTTGTACACTTGCAGCACAAGTTCTATTTGACAAATTTGCATAGCAAGTCCCTAGCAAGAGCAAAGTTGAAGCAGTGAATCTACAGCAAGAGCTCTGCAAGTCTACAGAATGAAAATTCAACCACAGTGACCCCTGTGATGGGATGACTATTGCACAACATAACTGAACCAGAACTTGCAGAATGTTTGCAGAAATTTAAGAAAGAAAAGTTAATCTGGAGTCATGCAATGCAGACTTGCTGCAATTGTGCAACAAACTTGTGAAGCCTGGCAAGACTATCAATAGCTTAGCAAGTCTTTTTCAAACTTGTAGCACAATTGATTGCTGTCTGGGAAACTGCTGCCAAAAATTGTTGACACTGGTCTTAGGGCCAGTGTCAAGTAATATACTCTATTATGGAATGCTTCCCAAAGAGTGTCCATGGATAGATCTTTCTGCCAACCTTCTTCCCATTGTAACAATACCAAATCAGACAAGAGCAGGCATATTTTCTCTTGATTACATGCGATCCTCACTCTTGGAATAGATCTACGCGTCACCGAGGATAACAAAAAAGTCTTTGATGAGATAAGCTTATGATTAAAGTAACTCAAATCTGATCCAATCAGACATAAGTCTGAGCAGATTTTGATAAATCCATGTATAATATTATGATAAAAAAGAAAAGCAGGTTACAATATGCTGAAGCTGATGGCTGATATTTGTTGCCAAATTTACAAGTTCCAGAGCAATGGCTCATGGCTTCCTTGGTTTATTGTCTGTGGATGTGGACACAGTAGAGAAAAGACTCTGCGTACACAAATAGGGCTCGTGTTGCGGGCAGAGGCGACACAGCTCATTAATCTCAGCTTTTATGATACAGCCCTCTCCGGGGATCAGTACAGTTTACAAGCACATTATCTATCACGCTATCAAGAGCTCACTATTGAAAGTATTTACAAATCATATGCCACAGTCTGTCACAATTTAGGAGATGCTGCATTTATGCTACTCCAAGTACCCCCGAAAATACATATTCTACATTGCTTGGCATAACCGTTTAAATTGAAGGGTTCAATGTTATCTTACTCATCGAAAAATTCCTATAACTTCTCCCCACATGCTAATCTGACACTACAATCTTCTTTAGATCTACCAAGGGCCTGCCTAATTGGATACAAAAGAAATGAATAGTGTAATATGGCATATTACATGGTTTTGGTCATTTATGTTGTAACATGTGCAGTCACCTTTAAGGACAATGCCTACATGAGCAGCAATTTGTATTGCGGGAGATGTATGCTCTTTGTTTGCCTTGGTGGCCTTTATGACCAAGAGGAAATGATGGGAATTGCAAATGTTTACAGTTGTTACCAAAACAGGAGGTGAGGGAAAATCTTAGAATATCATCTCAGGCCCCTTTTGTATGGATGCTCTCATCTATCTCAGGTCCACCCGTCAGTATTTCAGGTAAATCTGAATAAAAGCTTCATGTTAGTCTATGGGCTGACAGATACGAATGGACTTGCATCCATTTACATCTGATTACCTCTGAGTCTGCCTATGTCTGGTAAAAAAAAATTGGAAGAGGTCTGTGTCCTTTTCCAATTTTCGGACCTAATCATAATGAACCCTTTGCCATTTACATCCGATTCCCTCCGAGTCTGCCTAGGTCTGGAAAAAAAAATTAAGAAGTCTTTGGACCAGATGTAAACATTAGCCTGCTCATAGGCCTAACATGGGCCCATTAGGCTACTGCAGGAAAAGACTGAATAGACACAGATGTTGCAAAAGTGAAAAATGTACTGTTTGAGATACATTCAGTAGGGGAAACATTCATTGATCCCCTGCTAATCAGAAGGATCGAGGATGTGAAAGGGCCCTAAGATGGAAATTCCCCTCACTTAATTTCCTTTCCCTGTTGCATCTCCAGGACAGGAAATTAAAGAGAGAGCTTCCCAATTGGATTGTACTGTACAAATATTTATAGAATCGGATTGTAACAAATATGATGATTTTTTTAAAGAAGAATTACAGGTATGGATATTTTATACATAGCAACATTGGTCTAGCTTGGACCAATTACGTACAGTATATTCCATATCTGGTCAATGTCCCTGGTTAACACTGCTACTCCAGTGGTCTCCACTTGCTTCTGAATCCCATGCTGAACAGCAGGTTCAATGTATTGTGAATACAGGAGGTCAGCCGCTTAGTATGGGTGCCATTCAGAGGATGCTTTGCATGTTCTGAATGAATGCAAAGCATCCTTTGATTGGATAAGGTAGAGAGGTGGGATGGTGGTGTCACGCTCTCCACCTTGTCTAAGTAGGAAAATGCTCTGCATCATTCAAAAAATGCAAAGCATTCTTTGAATGGCACCCTTGTTGAGTGGCCAACCTGCTGTGTTCAGAATGTGGCAAGGCAGCGGTTGGGTGTGGGGCCTGGACGTGAGTGGGGGTCATTGAAGTAGCGGTGTCCATTTTAATGATTTCCAGCTTCAAGGCCATCGGCCAAGTATGGTGTATATTTATATACTGTAGCTGCATTGGTCCAAGCTGGACTTATATACAGTAACCAAGTATACAATATCCATACCTGGAATTCTTCTTTAAGTACCAATTCTGTAGCACAGTAGCCCATTGCAACAAATCTGCTAAGGTCAGTCTGTGGCATGATGAATTCTAATTGATTGCTATGTGTTTCTGCAGTAAAGAATTAGCCCTTATGAATCAGAAGACTTTATTAAATAAGCAATACAATGACCTATTTGGTAATATCTGTTTTGACTGAAGTTCTCATTTAAGTATCACATGCGTAAAATGTAACACTGTGGTACGTCTGCCCTCATTGATTTGCTGCACTGTATACAGGGTGGCTCTTCCTGCGCTCATACAGCTGATCTATCATAGCTGTTTTTTGGGAGCGATCTATACAAGGATGGCTAGAAATTCTAAATAATGTCTAACATGAGCAAAGTATCTAAGAAATCAATGGCAGCGCCTGATCTGACATTGATTAAGAGAAGGGTCCTCTCACCTTCTGATTCATCCTGGGTTATATAGTTAGACACCAGTCACACAATTGATTTTTCTTCCTCCTGTACCTCAGCCTGTCACTGAACACAATACAGATCTGGAGCTGCTGAGATCCCCGCTAAGTCCTTGCTTGCCTCTAATCCCGCTTGCCTGGAGGTCATTTCTAAAGATAAGTCCACTGAACCCGTGACATAGGCCTCTGGTCTTGCGTGACAGCTATATGTAGAATATCTGCTCTTCAGCCTCCCTGACAATCCCGATCGATATCCATTGTGAAAAATGAATTACAAAAACCTCTCCAGTTGAATGTGAAATGGAGAAGTCGTAGGTGGATAGCCTTACAAAGTATGTCTTTGGTGTGATGCTGCAGAAATCTGCCCTTTGCAGACTGAAGATAAGCCTATAATGGCGGGAGAAAAATAAAGGTTAAACGATCACAAGATTAAAGTGAAGTAGAGGTGTGTGCAGCACGGATAGAAATGGATTTGGCAGAAATGCAAATTCTTTAATGTAGGTCTAGAGTCCAAACATTTTTTTCTAAGTCTAGCAGTGAAAACCTGTCTTTTTTATTGCCTGTGTCCATTTGTGAAAATTTGCCTTCACTTCCTGTCTTGTAGAAAATAACAGAAAGTGAAAGAAACTATCCAAAAAAGCTGCACGGACCATTGAACAGGTGTCCCGTTTCACCTTCCTTCTAATTTTATTGTGATGACAACATTAGGTTGATTTTTGCTGTAGGATTAATAATGAGGGTAAATCTCCCCAGGGGTATACAGGTAGCAAAATGTTGTATCCCCCCACCCTTCCTACAACTGCAAAAAAGTTTGAATTTAGATACACTAATTTAATCATAATCTAATTTAATTTTAATCTAATTTTAAAAAATCTGTCATGTATAAACTTAAACAGGACTTCCATACTAAAATAAATGTTTTCATGGTAAATTTTAAGAGTAACTCCACTTTTATTAATAAAAAAACTATTCTCTCTTGGTGAATAATGGAAATTGGTAGGATTTTAACAAACTTTGTTGCAGACTCCTACCCGTTTTTGCTCTGAAGAAAAAGCTGTTTTTTTTTTTTTTAATGTGCAAAGTGACTCTGAATGGGAGTGACATTTTTCACTATTAATCAGTTGATGCGCTTGCAGTGTTCTAATGAAAGATGCAGTGTCTGCATCCCTTTAAATGTAATTAACCCTTTGGGAGTATCTCACCAAAAATGACATTTTTGTTGCAGAGGATGTCTAAAATCTGACTTGTACCTTAGTGAAGACTTTTAGAAAAATCAGTAAGCCAATCACACAGCAGGAAATTACATTTCTGGAGAAGTACTATAAATCCACTGTGTACAGAATACCTCCAGGTTGCCATAGTGCAGCAAATGTTACAGAAAATTACAGTGGCTTCAGATTCAAAAGGAAAGGTCATTTTTAGGAACGTTAAATCACTATGGGTTCCATTCACAGGACCAGATTGCATGCAGTATTTAGGTGTTTTCCCAAATACCGCATGTGATTCCTGAAAATGTCAATTCACAATTCCTTCATGCTTAAAGCAAAAACATTTGGTAATTACCGCATGAAACAGGAGTGAAAGTCAATTCACTCAAAAGAAAAAAAAATGCATGCGGTAAATAAGTAGTGCTCCCAGCATGCGATATTTAAAGAACTAGGCATTGTGATTGACAATAGATCTACAGCAAGGGACATTTTTTTTATTTTTGTTTTTTCCATAATGGACCTGTCAAAAACTGCCTACTGTTTTTTGGTGAATGAGTAGGGGTACTATGTACCCCATAGTCATTCACAAGGGGGGACAGGATCTGGTGGCCCCTTTGTTAAAGGGGGCTTCCAGATTCTGATAAGCGCCCTCCCTGCAAACCCCCCACAGCCACCCGCTAGGGTTGTTGGGAAGAGACCCTTGTTGAGAAGCGCCCCCCTTCCCCAAAATACCCCCCATATTGATGGCATATGGCCTGGTATGGTTCAGGAGGAGGAACTTGCTTTTCCTCGCCTTTCCTGGCTTGTCGGGCTGCATGCTAGGATAAGGGTCTGGTATAGAATTTTAAGGGGATGTTATGCCATTCTAAAAAATTGGCATGGGAGTTCCACTGAAAATCCATACCAGACCCTAAGGGGGTCATAAGGGTGAAATTTGGGGGGGGGGTTGAGTACCACTTCAAACCTAATACCGTTAAAGTGGTATTAAACCTAAAAATCTGTTTTCACCTAGTTACCTGGCCAGTAACACAAGTCCTGTATTAGTGCAGCAGGCAGCAGTATCATCAGTATGCCCCCAGACGACGTGTCTTTTACACGAAACGCGTCGAGCGCTTCTGACTTATTGTTTGCTGTGTTTTATACTCTGGACCTTTTATACCTACAAGCTTGTTGGACTTTTATACTTTTAATCATTGTCAGTTAATTTCTCAATAAAACCACTTTGTCAGTGGGATTTTTACACTATGGGGAGTACCCATTTTTTGTCTCTACATAACTGACGGAGATACTCGAGGACCCTCAACAAAAAACCCCCACCGCAAACTCCCCCTCCACCTTCCACCCCCCCCCGCACCAGAGGACACCCGGCTGACAAGGAGGACCGTGGTTATTCTAATCCGGAACCAACCAACCCAGAGGAAGCCAGAGATACCAGGAGAGGACGCAGAGCCACCTGAGAGGGACGACCAGGCTGTGTGACGCGACCCAGGGAGGAGATCCCCGTTTTCCTACTGACGCCACGGGCCGGAGGGTCCTTATAGATCTCAAAGGCGCTTTTCCATCTGATTTCTGGTAAGCCTCCACACTGACCAAAGTTGGAGCCCTTCTTATCACATTCAATAACCATCACAAAGAGTCACCGATTTCACCTCAAGATATTTGGATATAGCACATTGGATCCCTGTCACACTTTATGGACACTTTGTCACTTTAATACTTTATTATTGTTTTTATTGATAACCTCACTTTTATTTGTGTAAGCATATTATTTTATTAATTTATGCCTATTTATTTAATCTATACAATTGTTTTCACTTGAATGATCACTATTTATTGCATCATATGACTGGTTTAATATCACCACTTGCCATCATCTGATATCTTTCATTCATTCAGTTTAGCGCCACCACACACAATATACTTATTCTTACGATTTAGTTTGGTCGATACAGGTGGCCGCTTACTGCCCCCCATCCTCACTCAGG
>BLSH010176472.1:1327600-1350639 GCA_018402905.1 Glandirana rugosa
GAATTAGATTAGTGGGACTACAGCACTTTACACAGTTCTGACTACAACTAACAGGTTTTTGTAATGTCTCTACTCAATGGGTACTCCGATATTTAAGACCCTGTACAATATCGTACAGCCATTTATTCCAAACTGCTTACGGCTGTACCAGGTGGTGTCTAGCATTATTTAAAATATCATAGGTACAGTTCTCAAAACTAATAAACTATGCATCAGCCAGTATTAACAGTTGCAACTTGTTCCGTAATGGTACAGACAATACACAACTGATCCACATGGCTCTCCTAGCTCTAATGAGTATCAGGAACATGTCCCAGAATTTATAGCCTCATGGGTAACTCATCTCTGTAATGTTTTTGGACAATCAACATCAGTCTTGACACATTTCACGACATCAGGGTGATTAGATTAAGGTGACTGACTTACCCATGTGGCTATAAATGCAGCGGTATGTTCTTGACACTCATTGAAACTGATGAAACCACTTGGATATGTCTTGAAATGTCATCAGTATTACAGGACACGTCCATCTGAATGTGACTAACTACTACTATCTATACCACGACCTGCATAAATAAGAGCATTTAAAGAAAATATGCATTATTGAGAAAAGATTTACCAAACCATTTTGGATTGTGAATCAAAGGCAGATAAGTCTTTCTCAATAGTGAACTGATCTACATACACTGACCACCAATGTAAGTGTTTACTTCTACACTGACCAATAATGTCAGGGGACACCACAATTTCTACTGTTTGCATTTTTTATGGTAAATTTCATTTATTTTCAAACAATTCTGGTCGAAAATGTTGTATGTCACATTATTTATTCTATTCTAGAGTTTAGTGATCATAGTAATGTAACTGCAGGTAAAATAATTTTAGCAAGAGTTCCTCTTGAGACAAACAACATATTAAAAGGTTTCCTCTGGACCTCCATGCCAGACCTAACAGACTACCACTATGCCATTATTTTAACCCAATTAAAAGAATGTTTTTTGCCATCCCCAGAGTGACTGTGGGGAGAAATCGAACAAGCCGCCATATCACATATTGACCTAAAACTTTGGCTCTTCAGCAGACAAACCAATACAAAGGCCTGTGAACACCCCCCGAACAATAGAAGCTGCAGTATCAACTTGGATAAAAGTAACAGCATATACATGGAGGTACACACCTACGGCCACACTAAGCCCCCCCCCTTGTCCATCATGAAAATCCTAATTCCTAATATACACTTATCTTCATGGACTAAAGACCCAAATATTAAGATAGCAGCCATTTATGATCCTAAACCATTCACTCAACTACAAAGGGAACTGAACCTACAACCCTGATTATTACTCCTACTTTCAAATAACACATTGCCTTCGTCACAACTCCCAAATTCGGGCACCCATTCTGGTAAAGATCTGGACATACCTAAACTACCCCACAAACACACGCAAAGGCATATCGAGCATTTACCCCGTACAGGCAAAAAAAACATACCCTCCATAACAAAGGCAATAACCAATTGGGAACACGAAATAGGATCACTCCGAACCAATGGGTAACATCATTCAAATCAGTATATAATGTCACCTCATGTGTAACCCTATGGCAACTTACACATAAAATAGCCCAAAGGTGGTACCTAACTCCAACGACCCTGGCAAAGTTTAACAATACTACCTCACCAAAATGCTGGAGAGGATGTCATCAATTGGGTACACTAAAACACATCCTCTGGGACTGCCCTTGCATGCATAATTACTGGAAGATGTATTTTTCCCTAATAGCCAACGTCACAGGTACTCACATTTAAGTCACCCCAGAACTAGCTATTCTCAACCTACAAACAAACCTAATCCCAATAACTAGTTGGAAGATTGTCATCCATATTCTATTGGCAGTTAGATTATCTATAGCCAGAGTATGGAAATCAACCACCCCCCATCCATATCAGAAGTAATTGAATTGACCCAAACACACCACACATACGAACTCCTGATTACTACAAACAAAACTCAATATCTTAGAGAAAAACAAAAGTGAGACCCTTGGAATAAATGGTATAATACTTACTTTTAATTAACATATACTCACAATGTAATGAAATGGTTCTATCTTATGCCCGGATGGGGTAGGAGATGACTTGCTCAAGACACTCTTTGCTAGTTATTTGCTAAGATCTGCTCTTCTATTTTCCTCTCCCTTTCTTCTTTTTTTTTTTTTGTTTCTGTTCCGCTTCTAAGCCTAAGACATGTTTATACATCATTGGATAGCCGATATTGTCAATACTAGAAGTTAAAGTCACACGACCCGCCTCGGTTAGATAAAGGTAGAATCTATTACAACACTAACATTAATCTTAGAATTTGTTATAAAAGGTATTGCCTCTCACCGGACACAAAATGATCCCAATGGGGTGTCTGGAAAGAGAAACAACATGGATTGACGTGTTTATAGATATAACAAGCAACCCTCATTAACAACCGATTATATAAGTAATATGTTCAATCAATTTATAATTGTAATTCTATGTGATTGTGTCTTGATACGGCTAACAACGTTCATCACCTGTAATGCACCTTAAAAAGAAATAAAAACATTGAAATGAAAAAAGGTTCCTCTGGGGTAAAAAAAAGGTCAACAAAAGGCTGCTATAGATGTACCAGTATAGCTAAAAGTAACCTATAGAAACCAAAAATAGTTGCTTTGGTATAGTTAGGGTATATTTCTAATTGGCTACTTCTGGCTTCTGCAAATGCATGTGATCTTTGCTCTTTAGAATTCCTTACTAAATAAGCCAATAGTACCTTGTTGGAAAGTGACACAAAACTTTATCTTTGCTCCCCAAATATTATTCCAGACATATCCACTACTTAATGGTCCTGCAATCTATTCTGTATCTGTACTGCTTATGCACACTACAAATCTCATAGCCCATAGCCCATCTTTGAAGCAAGCAAATGAGGGTGGCTACTTTGCTGCATACAGTGGGACCATGGAGAATGAGCATGGCCACCCTCCAACAGATCACAGAAGCAAAAAAAAAAAAAAAAGGGAACTTGGGGATTGGAAGAGGCTGGGAACAACAGAGGGGACTTTTTTTTAGTTATGAATACATAAGTAGTTTTTTTTTTTTATTGCAGATTGGACAATGTGCAAAGAAGCACAGAGAAGCCTTCATCCCTTCTATTAAGGTGACTTCTATAAGGCACTGACCTTTCCTGCCCTTCAGCTGCCATTGTGTGTGGGAGGACACAGTTCAACCAAGTAACAAAGTAACCCACTCAGTGTAATTGAAAATCGGAGCGCTCACTGTCCACTACAGCTATCTCATTGTGTCTGCCTTTCTATTGCACAGTCAGGTGAGATGATAAAAGGGAGTCACAGAGAACACTTCACATTCACTTATTATTTACAGAAATTGAATCTTTCCTGCAGATTGATCCACATTAGCACATTGAAGGGATCATAGTACACTTATTTCACAAGGGACCTGTCTATGTGGCCTGTATTGGGTTTGCCATTATGTATACATTATGTACACAGCAGAATGTGTGTTCCCTACCTAGAAACAGCAGAAAATAGACCAAGTGGTCCCTGGAGTTTGCCTGATTTTTTTTAAAATTGATATATGTTTTTTTCTTGTTTGTTACCTTTCTTATCTGAGTATAGATCTATGTTTGTCCCAAACATGTTTAAATCCACCTACTGTTGACTGACTCTCTACCTCTAATAGAAGTCTATTACAAGCAATCAACTTAACTAAGGACTGCACAGCTATGACTCACTGTTCTTTGCATGGCACGGAGAGGCTGAAGATGAGAAGGGCATGTGATTTCCCCACTTCCCTTGCCCACCAGCTTAACTGACAGTGTGCAGCCCATCATTGCCACTGTAAAGGTGTAAGCACTAAAGTCCATTAAAAAGCAAACTGTAATAATTATAAGAAAAAGAAACCCTTGTTTGTCAATTCCTTTTCTGCTGGTCCCCCATTGTGGTTATTTATGTGTAGCACAATCCTAGGTAAGTGCTAGGATGAGGGTATTATAGTTTTTTGTTTTTCTGCTTAACAGGGAGACAGCTAGGTAAATTTATGTGCTGCCTGCTTAACAGGGAGCTGTGATTGGTTAGTGCAGGCTTCTTAGTGTACTCTGACGCTGCTTATGGTGTCTAAGTGTCCCTGTGCCTAGCAACCTAGGGCAATTCTGGGCTATAGGTGGAGACTAAGCAGATGAGCAGCATGAATATATATACAGCCTTAGCCAATTGTAAGGGGAGGTGCTCATAAGCATGATGGGTACCTGTATTTATGTTTGAGGAGCCCATGGGCTCTGGGACACCCCTAGGAGAGGATTGCACCAGGCTGGGGGGTGAGGCTTTGCCTCCCCAGCATTTGTGGCCATGTGGCCTCAGGTGGGTGATCTTAGGGCCTGCATTGCTGACATGCGGCTTCAGGTGGGAGATCTGAGAGCCTGAAGTCTGTGTGGCGGATCCTGGTCCTACCATAGCTGACAGAGGGAGAGTCTACAGTGCATATGGCCTGGTATCACAGAGAAAGAAGGCTGCTGGTGGAGCTTCAGGGGCCTTGCGGGTAAAGACACCCTAAGGATCCATAGACAGTTATCCCATCTTGTGCTCTAAGTCAGCTGAGGTCTGCATGTGCCTTTGCAAGGACTTTAGTCAAGTTTCACTAGGAAAGGAAGTTAGAATCCTCGTTGTGAACAGTTCAATTTGGAGTATCCTTCTATATCCCTTCCCTATCCAAGTTCTCCAATAAAACAACAAAACCCCTAGACTGGTTATTGGAGACAACGAGCGGAAGTGTGTGTATGTGTGCACCTGGCTGTGTGAAACTACCTTGTGCCTGGCTGCGGTGCAAAAGTGGGAAAAACCCAGGCAAAATATCATTGGCTCCTGCGGGAAAGTGCTACATATGGAAGGACTGATAAAACCATTAATGAAGCCACCATACACATGCACACCGGAAGTACACATGGGACATGTAGTCTCAATGTCAAGGCTTTCTAGAAAGTGAGTGTGCGTGTTCCTCAACTGGACATTGCACTTTACTTGGTTAATGGGGTAGGAGAAGATTTAGAGGGGTAATGAAAACACTTAAAAATGGCTTGCTAAACAATGTTTAACAAAGCATGCAAACATTGTCTTATACTTGAGGGATTAATACTACTTTAAAATAACTCAATTGGATTACAATGGCAATTTTTCCATCTGTGACAATATTCACTTAGTAATAGTATGCTTTATCGTTATATCTTTATTTTAATAAGCCATTTAAAACTCTACTAAACTTTCTATTGAAATTATCACAGTAAGGACATTTCAGGTGCATTAAAACAAAAGGTATGCAAAGTCGCACAGTTGGTTTTCTTTGGGAAGCAGTCATAGCCTGAGTAGAAAAAATCTGATATACCCACTGTCAAGTCAGGAAAATGAACTCTGCAATTAGCAAAGCTTCTGCTCATTAGACTAACATTGGAGATTTTCTAAAATGAGTGCACTCAGAATCTAGTGCAGTTGTGCATAGTAACGAATCAGCTTCTAACTTCAGCTTGCTCAATTAAACTTTGATAACTAGGCCCCCTTAACACAGGTTTTCTTATCAGGTCTGCCTGTCAGTTTTTTGGGTGGACCTGATCGGACTTTCCTCTATGGAGCGCCGGATCACAGCTGTGACATCCGCTGCTATCCGCTCCACTCCGCCAAATCCAGATGAACGGAGGTCCTATTTTCCATCTGTCTGGTGGATCGGATTGCATGGGATCAGATAAAAAACGATCTCCCGAGAGAGGAGAGAGAGTTTCTGACAGGTCTGTCTCAGCACAGTGAGTGGAAACGGACTTGTCATCCACCTGCTCAGCGGGGATCAGCGGATCAATCCCCCGTTTAGCAAGCATAGTCCGTCAAATGGACAAGCCCCTGTGAAAGGAGCCTAAAACCTAGAAGCTGATTGGCTACCATGCACAGCTGCACCAGATTCTGTGTGCACCAGTTTTAGTAAATCTCCCCCATTGTCTCTGGCTTCAGTATCAGTTCCAGACTGCAGACAGGTATACAGTTCAGGAAAGTAAAAAAAGCTGAGAAATGCTTATCTGCATCCTTGTTCAAGCCAAGCCCTCAGTGTTGAGCATTAAGTGAAGATGTGCAACCAGCTTCTTCAGAAGGAGAGCAATGACAACCTCCATGCTTCTCTCATAATTTACTTTACAGATTAACCACTTCAGCCCTGGAAGGATTTCCCACTTTAGGACCAGAGCACTTTTTTGCGATTCGGCACTGCGTCGCTTTAACTGACAATTGCGCAGTCGTGCGTACCCAAACAAAATCTGCGTCCTTTTTTCCCCACAAATAGAGCTTTCTTTTGGTGGCATCTGATCACCTCTGCGTCATTTCTAATCACCGCTATAAACAAAACAAGAGCGACAATTTTGCGAAAAAAAAAACGAATTTCTTACTTTTTGCTAAAATACAAATCCAAAAAAATATATAAAAAAACATTTTTTTTCCATTGTTTTTTGCTGATTTATATTCTTCCTCATATTTTTGGTAAAAAAAAAACCCCAATCTGCATTGATGATGAGAATTAATTTCTTGGGTTTTTATTTTTTTTTTATTTTTTACTAGTAATGGGGGTGATCTGCGATTTTTAGCGGTACTGCGATATTGCAGCGGACATGTCGGACCATTTTGACACTTTTTTGGGACCATTGGCATTAATACAGCGATCAGTGCTATAAAAATGCACTGATTACTGTGTAAATGCCATTGGCAGTGAAGGGGTTAGCCTGCAGGGGGCGCTCTAAGGGTTAACTGTGTTCCCTGGGCGTGTTATAACTATGTGTGGGCTGACCTGGCTGGGGAAAGGGGATGATCACGGCTTCCATACACAGAAAGCCTGTGATCATCGCCCTTCCCCCTCTAACAGAACGGAGATCCGTGTTTACTTACATGGACCTCCGTTCTCTCACTGCGGGGGGGGGGGGCCATTGCGGGTAGCTGGCGGCGATCCTGTGAGGGCGTTTCACAATAACGAGCCACCTTGCCGCCGTCACCCTGCGGCGGGCGGTCGGCAAGTGGTTAAATGTTAAAGGAGTGTGATGCTCACAGCATACACTTTCATTTTATAACGCCAGCCCTGTAATAACAATACAAACAGTATTGCTAAGAATAGTTATTTTGATAATCCAATATAAGCTTTCTTGAACAATCTCCTTTCATATTGTGAGTTCTGCCTGTCTGGTGGCCATCTCTTATGCTGTGCAGTTTCTCCTCCGCTGTTTACTTTCAATTTCCAAGGAACAAATGGTACCTTGCTGCCTGAAAGCAATGATTCCTGTACCGATTCCGCCTCCTGGATCTCCTCCTCTCGGCACCCCTGTAGTTCAGAAGGCAGGCTCTGTGAAATGTGTGACACAGCAGTGCCTATTCACAGGTCATAGCGAATACAAGTCACAGAATTCAAGGAAGTAAATGTGTGGGGATCTTCACAAAGTAAGTTTACAAACTTCAAGATTGTGCAGTAATAAGAGTAGGATAGAAATAAGTTAAATACAATATGTTATTTTATATGTTGATGATAGATACATTTTGAAAGTTAAATCTAAATAAGACGGGGTGGTTATAAAGATTATAAAGGATATTTTTTGCATAGAAATGAACACTGCACTATTAAGAATACCAATGTTGTCTCTTTGTAAGTCAAGCCATGGCCATATCTCCTTGAACCATAAGTCACTTGAACCATCAGTAAAGAAATTAGAGAAAAAGGGAATATTACATGGTTCTGCATTACATGAATGGAGCAGATAGATGTGAAAGCAATCTAGATAAGAGACAGAGAAGTTCGTATTGGTGAAGAGCAGCCTGAAAAGCTGATGCAGGAAGAGAGGTTGATGAGGTCATGTTTAATCCCGTAAGAAGTAAAAAGTGTAAAGTTGATTCATCAGCAAGACAAAGACGCCTGGGAGATGGAGGGCAGCAACCTATATTTGTATTCACTTATACTGCAGGAGGTGAATGAATCAGTAAAACAGGCCCATGAATGACTGGAGACACACTGTAGAGGGAATATATATGCAAAATGAATCCTTCCTTCAGACAAGGCCTAAAGTGATTGGATTTCTCTACTGTAAAAGAACACAGAACATCACAATATGTTACATGCAGGAAATAAAGAAGATCACAAACGGGTCACCTTAAGCGATTATTGTAGTATTTGGGCTGTCATTTCTTGTTATTTCTGAGACCATCAGGAAGGATAATGTCAATCCTTCCAGGGACATTACTCTTCTTCATCCTACCAATTCATGGACTGTAGTTCTAACAACGGGAACATTGGAAGATTTAGCCCCAACATCTGCTTACATGTCATACACCTGTGAGATGTAAGTCTATACTGGTTCCACCTCCGTCTATGCATTTTTGACTGGGCACACATGGTGGCAGCCAATTTTACCAGCTCCATATTTATTGGTGTGTTTGGTGTTATTAAAAAGACACTAAACTCTGGTTTCAAAAATATATTCTATTCAAGTATGTATTTGTAACACACGAAATAAGCTACTTTTGCCTCCTCCAAATCACCAAACTTTTGTTGGCTACTGTGGTTACTTCCATCACCCTCTTAAGGCCCGTACACATGGTCCGATTGCTGGCCAACAATGGTCGTCCAACAGCCTGTTGGCCGATAATCCGATCGTGTGTATGCACGATTCTACAGCCGATTTCCAATTGTCGCCCAACAGAAGTTGGACGGCGAGGCCAGATAGCTTGTGTTGGCCAACACGGTGTTGGCCGATTGTTGGCTCGTGTGTACAGAAGTTGGCCAACAAAAAGTTGAAAGTGCAAACACGCATGCTTGGTATCTAGGAAGTGGTCGGTCGTGTAACCTGTGTTCTTAATTCACAAATCACATTCAACTGAACTTCCTCGTTATACATTCGTAACACGTCACTACATTCGACTTTGTTGGCTGATTACTTGACTCATGTCAGTACGCTAGACAAAACCACCAACAACCAATTTGGACAAAAGTTTGACGTTCGGTTGCCCCACAATCTGCGTGTGTGTACGAGGCTTTAGAGGGTGGCTACATTCATTCTCCATGGTCCTACTCTACTATTGTAGGATCATAGCCACCCTCTATTGATTACTCCTGAGGTGGACTAGAGACCATGGACTATGGGATGTGTAGTGTGCATTGAGCAGTACACATGGCCGAAAGTAATGAGGGAAAAAGGAGATGTTTGGAAGCTCACAGAGAATGTTACAAGGAGGCAGAAAACCACAGTAAGAAACAATTTCATGAAAAATAGATTACGGGGCCATTAAGTGTGTTGATGTGTATGGATAATGATTGAAAAATATAGTGTCACTGTAATACTGAGAAAAAGGTATTCAGTGACAAACTTGACAAAGTGCAACTTCCCATGCAAAGTGCAACTCCCTTTTCATAGTGAATAGCCTTTAGTTTAACCCCTATGCTGTATGCAGTAGTGTTCATGAGCAGGCAATGATAATGAATGAAGAGCGATGGTAAACATATGCATAACCAGACCATTGCTTTGAAGTTGCATTAACATTAAGGGGTGGATTTACTAAAGGCAAATGGACTGTTCACTTTACATGGGATTTCACTCCAGAGCTTGGTGAATGAGGTGACACTGTACTGACTTCCATCAATAAGTCACAATCAAGAAAAAAATATTGTTTTTTGATATTCTTTGCAAAGTAAATCTTCACCACATTCACTAAGTTCTGGAGAGAATTTCTTTGCAAAAGTGCAACTTTCCTTGCAGAATGAACAGCTTATGTACCTTTAGTAAATCAACTCTTGTGTCTCAAGTAATAATTGGCCAGTAACTGTCCTTCAAGTTAATCTGCTGACCGATTTGTGGTTGCTTATTCAATTTGCAGCTCTGCTCCCTAATTGTGCCTTCATTTCCATCCTTTCCGCAAAGCCGGAACAAAGGGATCACTCTTCCATGGATGGATCTGGCAGTGCAATAGGCACAGCAGATGGACAGAGCTGGAATTTTTGGTAAAAAAAAAATCACTAACAAAATTGCTGAGACATACAAGAAAACCAGACTGCAATTCTGCTTGCCACCCATCACAGAAAACTGAAATATCAGTTATGTCTGGATAGTTTCTTTAATAGTTTCTGTGCTTTCTCTCTTCTTTATCGCTCCAGCAATAGTTTTATGGGAAGACTGTCAGATTAATCAAACATTTCCCTTATCATTGGATATGAAGAGCTCAGTAGGAGCCGTTAATCAGCCTTCATATCTCACACTCACAAGGTTCTGTTCGGGCATCTTTTTGTTAAGTGTCTTGGCAACAATACTTTGTTTACAGCGGAGCATAGCACCGGAGTCAAAATTAAATTGGCAATGTATTATCGAGAGCCAATTTTGCTTGCTTTTGTCTGTCAGCTTCACATGCCGCAAGAGCTGTTCGCAGCATTTATGCTTCTGAAATTTGCATGTACGATGATGAAAAGTCATCTAGCGCAGCCTCTACTTTGAGCTATTAGTCTATTTCTTTGCTTGAAATTAAATAATTTATCATGACCTATGTAGATGAAAGATAACATGAGAGGTTCAGATATGCTCATTTACATAAGATAAACAATTTTTTATATGCGTCCCCTGAAATAAATTTTAATGTAATACTGAAAGTCTACTGCTCCAGGCTGAGTTAGAATTTTTGCTCCAAGCTCAGTTACATGCTATTGGTTTGGCAGAGCACCATTGCCCGCAGGCTGCAGCACACCAGATATTTCAGGATTTTTGATTTAGAAACAGCGAGCTGTAAGTCTCTCACATGGGTACATTTATTGTATGTGTGCTGATTTGTCAACTGTTTTTGTATAAATCTTAATATATATAAAGGTTACGTTCAATCCTTCATATCTTACAACCAGCTGGGGATGCAGTACTGTGGTAGTCTTTGCTACAAAGGTCCGAGCTGGCCACTTCTGGGTGCTGCTCAAGCAACTTGACTGCTGTATACTGAGCAAGAGCCACTCGCTTGACACCTCCATCATTCAGAGAATATGTATTTTTTGACTGCCTTGTTACATAGTTACATAGTAGGTTACATAGTAGGTAATGTTGAATATAGACAATTGTCTATCCAGTTCAACCTGTGTAGGTGCACGTTTGTCAGTGTCTATCTTCATTTCCCATATCCCTGTATGTTGTCTTCTTTAAGATGCATGTCCAAGAGTTTTTTTAAAAATATCAATACTTCCCGCTGACACCACCAATTGTGAAAGAGAGTTCCACATTCTTACCGCCCTGACAGTGAAAAACCCCCTGCTCAGCTTAAGGTTAGACCGCTTCTCCTCCAGTCTCATTGTGTGGCCCCGTTTCCTCTTACACTCCCTGAGACTGAATAGTTTTTTTCCTATACTGGGATCACCATTGAGGTATGTAGATCGATATCATGTCCCCTCTCAAGTGTCTCTTCTCCAGCGAGAATAAATTTAGGGCTTGTAATCACTTCTCATAATTGAGGTCCTCCAATCCCATAGTTGCCCTTCTTTGGACTCTCTCCAGCTCCAGCACATCCCTTCTGAGGACTGGTGACCAGAACTGGATGGAATACTCCACATGTGGCCAGACCAGAGTTTTATAAAGTGGCAGGATTATAGTTTTATTTCTGGAGTATATCCCCTTTTTATGCATGCTAAAATGATGCTGGCTTTGGTAGCTTGTGGCCATGGCAATGTCCCCAATGAGGCAAATTGCCTTCTATATACTGAAGATGGGGGTTGCTCGCTCAGTGCCTCCACCGTTCACAGAATGTCTTATATTTTTTTGGCTGTCCAGTGGGCAATTAAGAAAAGGAATATTTAACAAGTAAATTGCGGTGCTTAAAACTAGATCCTGCAATATTAACCCCCAACACTAGTGTAAGTGTCTACAGTAATAACCCCCAACATCGGTGTAAGTGGCTGCCATAATAACCCCCAGCACTGGTGTCTTTGACTGTAATAATTACCCTAACACTGACGTATTTGACTGCAAAAATTACTCCAACACTGGTGTCAGTTTCTACAATAATAACCCCAACACAGGCGTAAGTGACAGAAATAGTAAATCCCCAGCAGTGCAATAACATACCTCCCAACTTTTTTGATTGAATCTTATTAGTACTTCTTAGAGCTTGTTCACATGTGAAAAGTAATCTTTATGTGGGTCACTATGCAGATGCCTTTGATAAAATAAACCTGCAAGACAAAGACATAATGAGCTAGTGTGCATCGCATACTAGCTCATTATGAAATCATTACCTTAGATCAAAGCTGTTGCAGCGGTCCCCGCACACCGCTGTGACTGGGGACATGTCTCCTGGAGTTATTTCCGAGTTTCCGGGCTCCGGCGCTGTGATTGGCTGGAGCCTCGATGATGTCAATCCTGCGCATGCGCGCGTAAGCTGCCGGTCACAGCACGGGCCATGAAGAAACGGCCCGCTGGGTATGTAAACTTATGAGCACAACTGTATCATGTATAGGGCATTCAATCTTTCCTTGGGGGACCATGAGATACCAATGAACGATGTGATGCAGCAGGCTGCAAACTTTATTTCAATGAACTTTTGTTCTTAGTTGATATAGCAAAACAATCTGGTGCTATACACTGCTACTTACTGTGCAAACATGCGCTGAATATTGAATGCACAGGAATATTTGTCTCAAGGGGGAATTGAAAAATCAAAGATCCTTTTAGACTTTCCATACCAGCTGGCCTTTTTTAAAAGATTTATTTAATCATGTTTTTCAAGAAAAGCTTCAAAACAAGAATGAACAATAGCGTCAATAATATTGCCTAGTAGCCAAACATTACAGAGCAACCAATAACAAATCCTTCTTATGAACGGGCCATTTAAGAGGATAATAAAAAAAAGCCTAAATTTATTGAAAGATTTATACAATATGGAATTTCCAGTGCCTGGCAATGACAACAATTAGGTGTATTATGATGAGTGAGCTTGTATGCTTTTGTATGTTAATGTGTAGTAGTAACTGCTTGGTTTGTCCAGTGCTGGGTAAACAGGGTCTGATTTTATTACTGGAGTATGTCAGCATAATATCTTAGGAGTGCAAAGGAACCCTCTAGGCCAGTGATGGTGAACCTTGGCACCCCAGATTTTTTGGAACTACATTTCCCATGATGCTCATGCACTCTGCAGTGTAGTTGAGCATCATGGGAAATGTAGTGCCAACCCATCTGGGGTGCCAAGGTTCACCATCACTGCTCTAGGCTAAAAGAACCTCTTGTACACAGAATATTTTTTTTCTTTTTTAATTGATCCTTACCCATCTCAGAATGTTATGAACGTGTAAATAAATGTTTATGAGATTATTGTGGGGGGGGGGGGGTAATTAAACTGGAGAGTGCAAAATCTGGTGCAGCTCTGCATTGAAACCAATCAGCTTCCAGGATTTATTCTCAACGCTTAATTGAACAAGCTGAGGTTAGAAGCTTATTGGGTACCATGCACAGCTGCACCAAATTCTGAGTGCTCCAGTTTTAGTCAATCAACCCATTGTGTTTCTACTGATGTTGGGGAAAAGCAAGTGGGTGATAATTCTACAGAGACAGACCACATCTCTGCCTCTACTGTCTAGCTGTAGGCCTGCTGTGATTAATGGTAAATCTGACCCTGTGGACAGGCCATTACATATTTCAGTAATAGAAGAACAGTGGGTCAGTACTGTGATAGTTGGTGTACATTAATGTTGTAACAGCACTATAACCTGATTGTACTTGTAGTGCCGCTCTAAGCAAAGAATGGAGATATGTATTGTACTGTTGATGCTTAGTAATGGGATGCCAGCACAAAATATCACCATCCAGTAGTGTGTGGCATGCTTAGAGAAATCGCTGCTCTCCCAGTCCAGTCTGTGTTGTTAATAGAGCTGCACAATTCTGGATAAGATGAGAATCACAATTTTTTTGCTTAGAATAAAGATCACGATTCACAGCGTAACATCATCTTTCACATTATACAAAAAATTGGGCTAACTTTACTGTTTAGTTTTTTTTTAAAAATTCATTTAAGTGCATTTTTTCCCCCAAAAAATTGCGTTTGAAAGACTGCTGCGCAAATACAATGTGACATAAAATATTGCAACAAACGCCATTTTATTCCCTAGGGTCTTCTCTAAAAAAATATTTATAGGGTTTGGGGGTTCTAATTAATTTTCTAGCAAAAAATACTGATTTTAACTTGTAAGCAACAAGTGTCAGAAAAAGGATTAGTCTTTAAGTGGTTAAACTGACCTCATTTTCAGACCAAAGGTCATCCCTTTGATCTCTAAAAGAACACAGGGATACAATGTGTCTGTTTAATCTCTTTTTCAGTGCATGCTGTTGATAAACACTGCCAAGTGTTTTTTTTGTTTTTTTTTTACAGCAGTGAGCAAGGAGTGGCTCTGCACTTGTTACATGAATCACAGAAATGCCGGATTAAGATCGTGAGGGGGTTGAATCGAGATCGCAATTTTTTAAGGATTAATCATGCAGCTCTAGGTGTTAACATGTGGGAGATGGCCTCAGCCTTACACGGCTCCACATGCCACACTGTCTAACATGTTTCACCCCACCCATCGGTGGGCAGGGTGAAACAAGTCAGGGAGCATTGTAACAGAACTAGGTATGGAACAGTTTATACATTCTCTTTGGTGTGCAATGCCATTTGGTTAGGATTCTGCTTTTTTTTAAAAAAGTACCCTATTTCTCCTAGGTCTCCTGTATTAGTCTGGTGAAAAAAACAATATTTTCTAAATCCATAAATTAAGTTTTGATATGATTCTCTACTAATAAGATTCATCTCTCCTGTTTGTATGGCAGAACTGGTTGGGAATGTTTGTTCCTCTGCTGGTTGGCTTCATATTATTACATATTCTGAGGAGGTTACGCTAGTTTGTTGGTCTACTCTGAGTGTAGCCACCTTTGCCTTTATCAATTCTAATGCTGGCCGTAGATGGGTCAAAATTGGTGTGATTCAGCAGTCACAGACACATTTCGATCCATGTTTAGACATTCCTGTTTGACTTGAAACGCACAAGTGAAAGTGGTGTAAGTGGGCTATGATTGATCTAGCAAGTTCATGAACTGATTCTGCTAGATACAAGTAAAATATACTCTTTTATAAAGTTTTCATTTGCTAGAATAGGCAGAAACTATGGCTTAGAAATAGTAAATATGCAAGACAATTGTCATAATTAATTCATGGGTTCTTTGTTTGCATATGCTCCCACAGCGCTAAGTGTTTGCCAAGCAGATTGCATAAGATTAGCTCGTAAAATATCTGTATTGGGGGAAATAATTAGACTTTTTATATACTAGCACAGTTTCTTTCTTCAGATGAGCAAAACGATACCACATTGTTCTAAACAAACAAGTCAGAATCAGAATTCTGTATCTCTTTAAAGGATTCTCACTTTAGACCAAACAGATAGCTCCCTTTTCTACCTTGAAAAACATGACTTTTGTGAAGGCCCATGTCTCTAGACACTCATCATTGCACCAACTGGCAGAGTTCAACAAAAACTCCACAAATGCTTTTTGTTAAGACAATATGTCGGATTTTATGCTATTATGTACTGATTCTAATAGATCCAAGGCAGCAGTGGCCCAATCATTAGGGGCGCACGGGCGCCGCCCCCTATCATTGCATCCGGTCCCCTGATCTGCATGGGACTATGGATTCCAATGAGGGTGTGTGTTTTTTTGAAGAGCGTGATTAGAGCCAGAGGGTCTAGGCTTCAAAATAGGATGGGCTAGGGGTGCAGAGCACTGCGTCCAATCCCACCCAGCTGTGTGACGATAGTGAATTAATTTTTGCTATGTTTCCCGATTGGCCAAAACATCAGGTGCTCCTATTGGACGCCTGACATGGAGCCATGGAGGAAGCAGCTGGAGTCACTGCACGCAGCCCGCCACCCTGGAGCCACGGCCCACACCCTGCTGCCATGGAGCCGCTGCCCGCACCCCGCCGCTCTGGAGCCGATGCTTGCAGACTGCCACCCTGGAGCCACTGCCCGCACCCTGCTGCCCTGGAGGACACCCGCCACATAGATTGGGTAAATGCCGGACCAACCGGCAGACGTGGGAGTAGTGCCGCGTGCTGCCCCTTCCCCCCAAAAAAAGCCCACCAGCCACCACTGATCACAGGGCTTGACAAGTAGAATATAGTAATTATCAGAGAAGGGCGTGTACAGGTAGCAGAGGAAGAATTAAAATATTTGTTTGTGGAAAATTTTGTTTAGTTTCTGATTGCCTCCTGTTACATCTGCATTTAAAGGGTTATATAAGATAGTTAATTTCTACACCCCAGCTAATAGTATGGTCAAGTAAAACATTGTTTTAGTTGGCACTACAAAAGTACTTGCAGGTCTTTGCTGATTGTAGTCCAAAATGTGTGATTTGTCAGGAATGTACTATGATTAGCATTCTGTTGGGGTACCTAAGAACTCGTCAGTGCCAAGCTGGGTTTTCTTTTGGTGGTTTTGTGATCCTGAAATAAGAGCAGCAGGAAGGGGATTGGGATAGGACACATAATCTTTTGGGTTAAAATTGTGCATGTTTATTGGAATTTTTAGAAAAAAGGGAAAACAATTATAGGTCCAATCTCCATCTTATACATTTTGGGAGCTTAAATAGCAGACCAACATCACCTTTAGTGCACCCACTTTCCCCTGAGCAAAGGCATGCAGCAGCCACCATCAGAACACATGCATATAGACAGGAAGTGACTGCAAATAATCTGCAGGTGATGAAAAAGAGCATAAATAAAGTGCCAATCCTGGTGTACTCCATTCTTCTACTGAAAAACAGAATCTTAAAATGACTGGTGACACTGGTAATAGAAGACGTTTTAATGATACTGAAGCCATGAACCATACGTTTTTCCATAATTCAGTTATAAACAATAAAACTACGACAAGTTAAAAGTGTGCTAATGGTGCTGACAGCTACAGGAAACATCTGTGTTTTTAGCAAACAGGCTGGCATCAAAACCAGGCAGACACATAGCACCTGTTATCAGAAACCAAACTTTAACCTTACTATTGCTGGAATATTGAAGTGAGAACTTGAGAAGAGGGCATTATTGCAAAAGTGAACGCCAGTTAAAGCATGTTGGAGGGTGAAGAGAGGGGAGATGAAAGTCAATTGCAGACTCTTGGAGTGGAGCATTGATATTTTGTACTTATTGGTGCGCCTTAGTTAACGTGCCGTGTTAAAAGTGCCAAACACTTAACAAAGAAATTGCAAAATTGGCCATGCCAACGCTTAGCCTGGCCTCCCCAAGAGTTGGACGGAATTTATACTTAGATGGAAGGGGAGGTTTGAACAATTATTCATTTAAGAGCTAATACAAGAGACAAATTGGTGAAAGTGGAGGTTGTCTGCTGTAAACAAATCGCAAAGCAGGATGACAAGAAGATAAGGCTAGATGTTTACTTTTGGAAAAGGCACCATGAAAGTAAGTTTAACTCAATATAGACAAGTATAAACAGCAGTTACAATCAGTCTTGGCAATGAAAATGTCACAGTAGATTGGGCTTTAAAATATGAATAGCGTTATTGGTTACCAGGGGCAACAACAAGGCAGATGTCACTTTTTGTCACGTAAAGAAGCTTAGTATTTCAGAGATGAGTGCTGCCAATGGTTACCTGGAGGAGAAGAGTAGAGAAGACAGGATGAGAGGATGATGAGATGTTTTTTGTGTTAAAAGTGTCAAACGCAGAAAATGGAATTTTACACAAAAAATGGCCTTGCCTACCCCTCACCTACCATTTCCAGGAGTTGTACTGATTTTATACTTAGATGGGGTGAAGGAGGTTCGTAAAATGAATCAGTGAACTATGATCTGAACAAGTAAGCTATGAAAAGAGCACCCTTCATGTCTGGATCTTTACTGAGCCTCTAAAGGACATACTGTATTTTGGCCCATCCTGATATGATGCACTGTATTCTTCTACTGAAAAACAGAATCTTATAATCCCCGGTGACACTAGTAATAGAAGACTTCTTAATGATGCTAAAGCCATGAACCATACGTTTTTCTATAACCATACGCTATACGCTATATTGTCAAAAGTATTGGGACACCTGCCTTTACCTAGCACATTCAGTCTTAGTCCGTAGGGTTCAATATTGAGTTGGCTTTGCAGCTATAAAAGCTTCTACTTTTCTGGGAAGGCTGTCCACAAGGTTTAGGAGTGTGTCTATGGGAATGTATGACCATTCTTCCAGAAGCGCATTTGTGATGTTGGACGAGAAGGCCTGGCTCGCAGTCTCCGTTCTAATTCATCTTAAAGGTTTTCTATCGGGCTAAGGTGCAGGCCAGTCAGGTTCATCCACCCCAAACTCACTCACCCATGTCTTTATGGACCTTTCTTTGTGCACTGGTCAAAATCATACGGTGGTGGTGGGGGGGGGGGGTATGGTGTGGGGTTGTTTTTCAGGGGTTGGACTTGGCTCATTAGTTCCAGTGAAAGGAACACTTAAGGCATCAGCATACCAAGACATTTTGGAAAATGTCATGCTCCCAACTTTGTGGGAACAGTTTGGAGATGTGTCATCTATGTGCCATTGGCTTACCTCTCCGGGACTCCAGCCCCTCTGCACCGGAGCAACAGCAGCTGAAGCCGCCGCTGCCATGGCTGAGCAGACTATTCGTGGAGCACATAAAAGGATTCCCAAGCCATCGGGTGGACACACATCCATTTTAAAGCTTTGTTGACCCACCTCGGCATTAGCCCAGGTGGTCCACACCTGAGGGTGAGTGTGCACTCTGGTGGGAGTCTGCAAGCTGGGTGTTGCAGGATTTGCACAAGCACAGAACACCTTACAATTCAATATTGGATGAACTCTATATGCACTTTTTATTGATGCTTGTTTATGCACATTTTTCACTGGTAACGTGCTTCCTTCATAAAAATCATGGACTGCACATATACATTTTTTTTTAATTTCACATACATGGTTTTTGAACTGATGAAATATGTTGGTTTATTTTTGGACACTGATGGGGTGTTTATATGGTTTATTTATGCACATATTTATTCATGTATTAATTAGCGTATAGCACATCAGCACTTTATTTTTCATATAATTAGAAAGCGTGTCAGTAAACCATTCTAATTTTAACAGTTTGGGGGTGATCCCCTTCTTGTTCCAACATGACTGCGCACCAGTGCACAAAGCAAGGTCCATAAAGACTTGGGTGAGCAAATTTGGGGTGGAGGAACTTGACTGGCCTGCATGAGTCCTGACCTCAACCCAATAGAAGACCTTTGGGATGAATTAAAGTGGAGACTACGAGACAGGCCTTCTCATCCAACATCAGTGCCTGACCTCACAAATGCGCTTCTGGATGAATGGTCAAATATTCCAATAGACACACTCCTAAACCTTGTGGACAGCCTTCCCAGAAGAGTTGAAGCAATTACAGCTGCAAAGGGTGGGCCAACTCAATATTAAACCCTACAGACTAAGACTGGAGTGCATAAAAGGGGAAGAAATGTTTTTGGGACTTTATATGAGGGAATGACCTGCTAAGGTCAAATGCCTCCATCCCTGACTGTATAGTTGAGGGGAAGGGGAGAAAAATGTGGGACTTTAATTGAAGCCCACAAATAACCAAGAAAAAAATGTATTGTTTAAAGTAATTACATAGTAATCATCATGGGTTGTATATAAAACACAAATCATATGTATACACATGTAAGATTGGACAGAATGTTACATGATTGCAAAAAATACATGCACGGTAAAAAGGTAAATTCATATTGGTATATACAGCAATTATGACCATCACACAATACATGATTGATTCAGGCACGGCATATGACAGCTCTATGCGTTTTGTGGAGGGTTTATATACACTAATCAGGAGCGTGCACATGGCTAATATCTGCAATAGATAAGGTCATTTCTATGTGGTCTGATTGAATAATAAAGTAAAAAATGAGTAAATAACAAAGGTAAGGACATATTACATAAAATTAAATGGCCTCTCCACTTACAAATAAAGCTGTGGGTTGATAGGTGGCCTCATATAACATGGACATCCAATAGACATCCCGACCAGGAGCTGAGGTGAAGTGGGGAGCCCATGACCCAGACGGGACCTGCATCCAGGAAGGCATTGTCCAGAAATAGGGATTGGGGAGGGATCAAAAGGTGCTAGCCCATTGGGGGCTTCTATAAGGGAATAAATGAACAGGGTAAGGAATGTTGGGAAGTGTCAGAGTGAACTGAATAGGTGAGAGTGAGCCTGGAGGGGGATAGTAATATATGCTTACCTTTGTTAGTTACTCCTTTCTTGCTTTATTATTCAGTCAGACCACATAGAAATGACCTTATGTATTGCAGATATTAGCCACGTGCATGCTCCAGATGAGTGGATATAAACTCTCCATGAAACGCGTAGAGCTGTCACATGCTGTGTCTGAATCCATCATGTGTTGTATGAGGGTTATAATTTCTGTATATACAAATATGAACCTTTTTTACTGTGCATGTATTTTTTGCAAATTATGTGAAGTTCTGTCCAATCTTACATGTGTGTATATATATATATATATATATATATATATATATATATATATATATATGAATTATATTTTATATACAACCCATGATGATTCCTTTGTAATTACTTTAACCAATAAATGTTTTTCTTGGTCATTTGCGTGCTTCAATTAAAGCCCCCCCTCCCCTCAACTAAGACTGGAGTGCCATTAACATTCATGTGCTTGTAGGCAGGTGACCCAATACTTTTGACAATATAGTGTATATCTATAAACACTACAACTATGACAAGTTAAAAGTGTGCTAATGGTGCTGACAGCTACAGGAAACATCTGTGTTTTTAGCAAACAGGCTGGCATCAAAACCAAGCAGACACATAGCACCTGTTATCAGAAACCAAACTTTAACCTTACTATTGCTGGAGTACTGTGCTATGCTATCTGCAATTCTTAGCTACAGTACTTATTTTATGTAAGGAACAGATGAATTCCGAGGAATGTCTTAGCTGTCACTGCTAAAGCTAATAGTGATAAACAATATAGGAGACAATATTGATGTCTGGCAAAAGTGTGGAACATTAAGGTAAATAATATCCTTTACCATGAGCATTTAAAAAAATGAGATCCCAATAACTTGACCTAATCAACACCTGATCAACAAAATAAAATATACTGCCATGTGGGGGTCTGTTTACAAACCATAGTATGTGCAATGGCTTGATGTTTCTCCTCCTAAAATGACATAATAAACCAGACATCACTTGTAACCATATGCACATCAACCATCCGAGTTTCTGGAGTTTTTATAAAGATGTCAATTTGGCAAGCTGTTAAAAAATGTAGACACTGTAATTGTAAGTGGATATAAACCCTAACAATTAATTGTATTTGTTCCGAAATGTATTTGTAACATTTGACCTGTTAAATTGAAAGCATTTGATAAATGCAAAACAATGCCTGTTGATCCTGACAGAAATCAAGTGTTGTCCTCTAATCTAAGGACTCATAAGCTGAACTATTATACATTTTTGTTCTGTAGCTAAGATACACTTGACATGCATAGGGACATACAACCAAATGAAGCAGACATTCACCTTTCAATAAAAATTAAAGAGAAACTACAAATGGTTTTAATACTTTAAACATATTGTCATGTAGTTTATTAACCAATTTTTTAACTATTTATTTTACTATATGTAGACACAATTTGTTTTATAAATATACATTTAATTCACAACAAAGGATTTCCAAAGCACTATGGGATAGCCAAAGAGCCCTGCACACGTTTCTAACCTAAAGTGGTTATAAAGTCAGAATAATAAATAACTGCAATCCCCTCTGTTTTATCAAGGTTATAAAGTACTGCGTCTGTTTTTTAAAAAAACTCGAATCCTTAATACCTTCTCTCACAGTACCTCTGTGCTGTCATGTGTCCTCCTCTGCTCTCCTTCCCTGATCTAAGGAATGCGAAGTAAGGGGCTGAGATACCCCTCTGACATCAGCTGGCCAGCAGAGGAAGGTCACGTGACAACACATTGGTGCTGTGAGAGAAGATATTTAGGATTAGAATTAAAAAAAATGGACACAGTACTTTATTTCTTGATAAAACAGAGGGGATGGCAGTTATTTATAAATGGTATTTTCAAGCCACAGGGAAGAGCAACATCAGGGTAGGGGCGAGAAGGAGACTTCTCTCACACACAGGCTTCAGAACTGACAAGCAGAGAGGAAGGGGGAGAGGGAGAGACTCTGAGCAGAGAGCAGAGAGAGGGATGACGGAGGAAGGTAAACTGTCCATAGTAATCATGGTCAGCAGCCATTATTACCGTGGTCAGCACACAGGGGAACTCAGGAACAGACAGGATGAACCAAGTATTTTACAGCATAGAAAGGGACAAATTACATGGTATAAGCACTGTTCTATAGATCATGCTATAAGAAAAGTATTTGTTGCGCTAAAAACTTAATGTTATAAACAAATTCAATGTGTATAACTCAAACATATTGTGCAAGCAATTACAAATGATAATTGTGAACTAAATAAAAGCAAAGTCCAAAAAACATGAAAAATAAAGTCCCGTGAAATGTGAAAAAATCAGCCGTAGTGAGGGAAAATATATATAGCAGGGAATTATCACATCCAATATAGTCCAGGGATAGATCTCTCCAAATTCCACCACCATAGAGCGTGCAAACACCTCCAGTGACAAGGTATGGGTGAGTATAGACTCTTACCAGATGCAGAGACCCGCTATCGCTAGCTAAGGTCTAGTCACGCATGCAGATATAGCCCTCTGCAGGGACCAAAAAAGGTAGCCGTTCAATCCTCAATCCTCCTAGGGCACCGGGATATTTCTCCCACCGCATACACAGTAGAGCAGGAAAGTCAGGGTTACGAACCTCAGCAAACTCTCATTCCATATGCCATAAAAAATATGAACTTCATAGCGTAATACTGTAACGTTCAGTTTA